>CM057826.1:33095210-33525210 GCA_030068075.1 Paguma larvata | reverse complement strand
TATATATACCAATTCTCTTTTGAGACTTCCTATATGTTCCCTCAGAATTTCCATGTTTTCCCTTAACTCCTGGAACAATTTTATAATTGCTGTTTGAAAGACTTCATCTTTTTCTATCATCATTTTCATTATTTCTGATTCTATCTTACTGATTTTAATCCTGATCAGGAGTCATAATTTTTTGTTTCTGTCTTATAAATTTTTAGCAGTCCCCGTATGTTGTGGATGCTATATTGTTGAACGTCTGAATTTTTTGTGTTCCTTAATAGTGTTGAGCTTTGTTCCAGGAGGCTATTAGTTTGTTTGATGCTTTCAAGGCTTGTATTTTTACTTTGTCAGTGAGGTTGTAAGGTAGACTTCAGTTTAAAACTGTGTTAACTCTACTCTTTAGGTGTGGTTTTCCTGTGAACTCTACTAAATGCCGACTTTAATGAGGACTCTGTAGTCAGCATGAAGACCGATCTGAACTTGAACAATGTCCAACTTTGTGCGCTTCATAAATTATTCATTTCACCACACCCTGGTGACTGTTTTTACCCAATAGTTGGATCTTTGCCTGGCCTCATGGGGTCTCACTCTGTGCATACACAGCTGAATATCCAGCCAAAGACTCAATGGGTCCACCTATGCACAATTTTGGGGCTTCGTCTTAGCAAAACTCCTACCCCCAGTACCCTATCCTACAAATTCTAACAATCTCTGTAGCCTGGGACTCTGGTCCAGATCAGTGAGAGTACCATACCCTGTTTATCCTCCTACTCCTGTGAAGTCTCTTCAGAAAGAAAACCAGAAGATCATAGTGCTCAGCGTATTTGTTTCCCTTATTTCAGGGATTTGCCCCTCACTACCTATTGCCTAACATCTTAAAACAGTTCTACGATGTATTTTACCTAGTATTCTAGTCATTTAAGACAAGGGCATTGGTAGGTACAGGCTACTGCTTAGGCTTAAAGCAGAAATTCCTTAAATTGTGTTTTAAGAGGAATGCAGGACACAGACCATAAACGGTCTGGCAAACCAGATAAGCAGTCTGGGTTTGACTTTAAGAGCCATAGAAGGGTTCCAGGCAGGACAGGGACAGGAGTTGATCTACATTTTCTAAATGTAACTGTTAATGGAGAATGGATTGTAGAGGAGGAAGAACAGGAGCAAGTAGACCAGTGAGAACTTTCTTTCAATATTCCAATTTCTTCCAATATTGTGATGGCTTAGACTTTTTTAAATGTCTATTTCTTTATCCTCAGAGATAGCTTGTGCATGCACTCATGAGTAGGGGAGGAGCAGGGAGACATGGAGACAGAGAATCCCAAGCCAACTTTGCACTGTCAGCACAGAGACCAATGCGGGGCTTGATCCCATGAACCATGAGATCATGACTTGAGTCAAAATCAAGAATCAGGTGCTTAACCAGCTGAGCCATCCAGGCACCCTTGTCATGGCTTAGACTTTTTAATTAATACCAGTGCTAATGAAGACAGGTAATGACAATGGAAAAAAATATTTGGTGACAGTTTGGATATAAGGAGTAAGGAAAAAGGAGAAATCAAGAATGGTTCTCAGGTTTTTGTCCACCAACTAAGGGATAGGCAAGGTGGTGTCATTACCTGAAATGATACATGTATAATTTCTTTATAAAATAAGAACTGTTTTTTATGATCTTCCACATATCAGCTTGCTAGGGTGCAGTAACAAAGTACCACAAATTGGGTGGCTTAAACAACAGAAATCGACCTCAATTCTGGAAGCCAAAAGTACAAAACTAGGATGTCGGTAGAGCTGGCTCCTTTGAAGAGTTGTGAGAAGGATGTGTTCCACACCTGTCTCCTTGGCTTATAGATGATTCTCTTCTCCCTATCTTCACACTGTCTTTCCTATGCATATCTCAGTGTCCAAATTTCCCGTTTCTATAAGAGCACCAGTAGGGGCCTCTGGGTGGCTCAGTCGGTTGAGTATCCGACTCTTGGTTTCAGCTCAGGTCATGATCTCACGGTTTGTGGGTTCGAGCCCCGCCACTGGGCTCCACACTGACAGGGAAGAGCCTGCTTGGGATTCTCTCTCTCTCTCTCTCTCTCTCTCTCTGCCCCTTCCCCTGCTCACTTTGTCTCTCTCAAAATAAATAAATAAACTTAAAAAAAAAAAAAAAGAATACCAGTCATATTGGATTAGAGCCCACTCTTATGACCTTATTTTAGCTCAACTTTGTTGTAAAGAACTTATCTCCAAATAAGGTCACATTCCGAGATACTGGAGGGTAAGAATTCAGCATACAAATTTGGGGAGAAGAGGGACACGATGGGACCCATAAAAACAGAAAAGTCTGAAAGAAAAGACCCTAAGCTGAAACTTTTCTAACAATACACTTTTACAAGGTCTTCAAACATTTGCACAGAAATAGCAATACAAATTTTATTCTGTTAGATACACAGTATAATATATGCACAAATATTTACAAAGATGTTAAAATTTTACAGATGACTTAATATATGATTGTGAGGTTTCTAAATTTTAATGTGTGGTGTACATGTGTGTGTAACAGTAACTGACTGAAATATTATCTCCTAGTAACACTTACTGCTTCTTGGTAACACTAAATTTTCAAAAATTTCTTTTTCTCCAAAAGCATTTTTAAAAACCATTTCAGCAAGAGGTGTTTACTGGGAAGTGTAGAGAACCAAGACTGCACATTTAGGGTGGGGACAAGAAAAAGAAGGTCTTGAATACAAAAGGAAAAATAAAATTTATATGATAGCACACAAAGAATTAGCTGCATGAAAAGAATCTTGACATAATAAAAATAGACGTACGAAATCAAACAGGGAGAAAAAAATCTTTCATGCTTCGTATTATTAATAAAATACATGAGAATGAAGACTATTCAGGAAAGAGACCACACAAGCAAACAAGGTCACTAAATAAAATGTGTCTCCCAATATTCAATGAGGTGGCGGTAGGTCTTTGAACTAATAATAAAAAAAGTGATGATTAGCCCTATAAATTTTCTTTATACAATGGGGGCTATAATATGAATATCTTGAAAGCAGAAAATATTCTAATATGTTTTACACATGTTCTAATTTTTTAGTTATCATAGATAATAATTGTGCAGTTAAAACGTTAAAACTCATAATCATTAGTTTGTATTCAGGCCAAAAATCTCTTGAGATCTCCCACTTTAGAGGCGCAGAAGCCAGAAAAGGACAACTTCATCCATAAATCAAACATAGAATCAGGTCTCTAAAATGCCAAGATAGGGCCTTATGTTTGAGATTCTCATCCTGGGATTCAGGCCACCCAGACATTTCTTGCAGCACTAGCTGTTTTCAAGCAATTTCTATTAACCATGCTGTTTTGAAAATTCATTGCAGTACTATATAGTGACTTCTCTATGCTCCCAAGTCTAATTATTCTGAGAACACTAAAGTATTCATGGTTCCTTACTCAAAGAACAAGCTCTTTCAGAATTAGAAAGATCATCCAGCTTGTGTTGTACAATGAATTTAAAATCTCTCCTTCAAAATTCTTTACCTTTATATATGTTACTTCATTTGATTCTCAAAACTACCCTTGAAGATAAGTATTTTTGTTGTTTTTTACAATACTATCTATCTATCTATCTATTGGAGAGAGAGAGAGAGAGAGAGAGAGAGAGGCAGAGAGAGAGAGAGAGAGAGAGAGAGAGAGAGAGAACCCTAAGCAGGCTCTGTGCTATCAGCTCTTTCTCAGGAACTGTGAGATCACGCCCTGAGCCAAAATCAAGAGTCAGACACTTAACTGACTGAGGCACCCAGGCTTCTCTATTCTTATTTTATAGTTGAAAAAATTCAGAGATTAAATAACTTGCCCAAGAGAAATCAGAAGTAACCAGAACTTAAACTAAGCCAGTGTATTAGTTAGAATGAAAGCAATGCTGCTAAAATAAAGAGATCCACTTCCCCTTTTCTCCTTCCTACTACTCACCCCCCAAAAAAATTGCTTAAAGAAGGTAAAATCTATTTCTACCATATAATAATCCAAACGTACATGGTTTTGGGGCCTCAGGATGGCTTACATTCTCAAAATTTACCTTGCAACTCTGTATTCAAGAGTCTAGTTATCTCTGTTTTTCCACTATCAAGAAGGGAAAAGAAGTGGCTAGCAACTGCTTTTCTTTTACTAGGACTTCATTCCTGATCATATTTCAAGGACCAGAACCTAAATCACATGGCCATATATAGCTACAAGAGAAGCATGAAAGAAAAAAAGAAAGGAAAAGAAAGAAGAAAGCTAGTTGGAGGTCATCCACCAGGAGTGGTATCAGAGTTGATTAGTAGATGCAGAAATGTGTTAAGGCAAAGAATTCAGAGAAATCCAGAGACAATATGTATCAGACAATATGGGGGAAAAGATATGGTAACAAGGAGACTAAATAGTAACTACTTTCTTACAAAAAGAGACTCTATCTAAAGTAAAAATCTGGTTAAGACTGTCCTACACCTACACCATTTCCATTTACCTACATAACACATCCCTTTTTTTATATTATATTCAGAACATTTTTTTTTGTTTTTTTGTTTTTTTTTTAACGTTTATTTATTTTTGACAGACAGAGAGACAGTGCATGAACAGGGAAAGGGCAGAGAGAGAGAGAGACACAGAATCCGAAGCAGGCTCCAGGCTCCAAGCCATCAGCACAGAGCTCGACGCGGGGCTCGAACCCACAGACCATGAGATCATGACCTGAGCTGAAGTCGGCCACTCAACCGACTGCGCCACCCAGGCGCCCCATATTCAGAACATTTTTATGTAAATAGGTTAATAGTAATCAGAGCAGGATTAGCACAAGATCTAGCACTGGGGGAAGAGCTAGGGAGAGTTTGAGAGTGGCTTTAGCATCTTGCAAAGGATATGACAGATAACAAGAGGCTTTAATTGTAGATAAAATGGTTTATACCAAGCCTGATGACCTCGTGACATTCCTGAGTTCTGCACAACTCCCTCTGATTGGGTCAAGGTCAAAGTAGATGTAGATTTGTATTACCTTCAAGAGTGCCATTGTTGCATGGTGGAAAGTGCTAGAAGGAACATGTATAAGACAGTCACATAAGTGCTTTTATCCCAAAAACAATGAAAAAAAAAACTGTCTTCTAAGTGGATCATTATGGATCATTTATGTACTTAGAAATTTAGAAACAAAGAATATGTACAAAAAGTAACAACATATGCCCAAAGACATGAACTTAACTGTAGCTAAGGAGTATATTCTGAAGCAATAAGGATATAGTTGAAACGGGAAGGAGACGTTTGGCAAAAAAAAAAAAAAAAAAAAAAAAAATTATGTACAGAGTTGAGATTCAACAGGTAGAGGCTCTCTCACTGGTTTTGATGAAGAATTGCCTGAAGCTGATGATTTTGGTAGCTGGATATATGGTGGATTTAAGTAAAAATAAACATATCATGTAGAAACCATAATTCATAATAAAAGTCCCTTATACTTTCATTTCACTTTACATTTCCTTAAAAGTCTCCATTTCGATCTTCAAGATTCTTCAATGCTATTCATCGACGTTCTTTCCTTGCCTTCCCTTATGACCCTAACATCTACTCTCCTGTTCTCATAGAAGATCTACTCATTACCCACTTCTTCCTGGTTAAGTCACATTTCACATTGGAAAGATTCTAGATTCTCAAACTCCATTTCTTTACTTCCAAGAGCTCCTGAATAATCTTCCTCCCATAAAGGCATGTAAGCACTATCCATCCAATGGTAGGAATTAGAAAGTTTTGCAAAGAGGTAAACAGTTGGAGTGGAGAGACAAAGGAGTAGTGTCAGCATGTTGCTGCAATCTGTCAGGAAACAAATCTATGGAGAGTATGTATCATGTGTTTGGAATTACATGTTCTTGTCTTCCAAGAATTCAGAATAGATGCAATGATAGCTAAGTGCCTTATCCAATACCTATTCACTTTTGCATCAGTAACAGAAATGAAGCATATCCAGGGTAGTAATATTCCTAGCCTCACTTGCCATGAAGGATAGCTTTTGACTAAGCTCTGGCCAATGAAGTCTAAGTAAAAGTTTTTACCTAGGCCTTCTATAGAAGCTCCATTAAAGAACAGCCAAACACTGAAACATGTACATTTTTGACCTACCTACTTTCTTCCTGCTGGATGAGTGGGAAGTTCATGTGACAGATGGATGGACTTTCAGCAGCCACCTTATACTGCTAGGAAACCTCGCAGATAGAATCCACATAGAAAAGAAGGTGAAATGGAAAAGATAAGAGGAGACTTTGGACTCTGAGGAGTTGTCATGCCAATTCTCATCTGCACACTGCTTTTACTGGAGAGAGAACTAACTCTCTAGCTTGATCAAGTCTTTTTAAGGTTACTTCTTAAATGCAGTGGAATTAAATCCTAACTGATACACATTCATTAAATGATTCTGGGGAGTGGGGAAGTAGGGAAGGCATTAATATTAACAAAGGTGTGACCAAGTTAACGATAATGTTTTAAGGGTTGAACAAAATTATGTTATTATAACTTGTAATATTTTCTAGACCTTACTCGTTTGGTGTATTGTGAAGGTTACTCATGCACTTAATTTTATCTTAAGTTTCCTTCGAAGGATAGTTCTCATTCTTCAGAGGCAGTACTATTCTATCTACTTTTCAGTACCATTATACAAATAAAACATGGAAATGGGGAAGAAAAAAGTTCAAAAAATATTTTTGCCTTAAGAAAAAATATTTATTTTCCTTGTTTTCTTATTATTGTTGGGGAAAGGGGGTTACTTGCTATTTTGTTTGGGGAACATTTAAGAAATCAACATTATCAGGTTCAAAAAGTAACAAAATTAAACTTTCCCAGGGTACCTGGATGGCTCAGTCGGTTAAGTGTCTGACTTCAGCTCAGGTCATGATCTCACGGTTCATATGTTCAAGCCCTGTGTCAGGCTCTGTGCTGTAGCTCAGTCACTTAAACATCCAACTGCGGCTCAGGTCACGATCCTGCAGTTTGTGAGGTTGAGCCCGGTACTGGGCTGTCTGCTGTTAGCACAGAGCCTGCTTCGGATGTGGTCTCCCTTTCTCCAACCCTCCCCCTTTCACATGTGCGAGTCTCTCTCTCTCTCTCTCTCTCTCTCTCTCTTTCTGTTTCTCTCAAATAACATTAAAAAAAGTAAAAAACATAAAATTCTTAATGTTTGAAATTTAATAAAACTTTTTAATTTGAATACATACCTTTTTACCTATCAAACGGAAAAAGATTTTTTTTAAGTTTATTTATTTTCAGAGAAGAGGAAGGGACAGAGAGAGAAGGAGACAGAGAATACCAAGCAGGCACTGTGCTGACAGCTCAGAGCCCGATGCGGGGCTAAAAACTCATGAACAGTGAGATTATGACCTAAGCCGAAACCAAGAGTTGGATGCTTAACAGACTGAGCCACTCTGGTACCTCAGAAAAGATTTTCAAAACATATACTAGCCTGAGTCCAGGACATGGTAGTAAATTTGATATTCTCAAACAATGCCAATGAGAATATAATTGCTTCAACTTTTCCAGGGAGCAATTTGATAATCATTATCAAGAGCTTCAGGATTATTTATATAAAGCAATCCAGAATTATACACGAAAATCGTAAATATTATGTGTTGTACTTTTGAAGAGAAATATTAAAGGCTGCCTACTGGGGTGCTTGGGGCACCCCACTCTTGATTTGGGCTCAGGTCATGATCTCACAGACATGAGATCGAGCACCAAGTCACGCTCAGTGCTAGGTATGGAGCCTGCTTAAGACTCTCTCTCCCTCTCTGTCCCTCCCTCATTCACGTGTACACTCTCTCAAAAAACAAAAGCTGCCTACTATTTCTAATATGCATTTGGATAAACAAATTACAGTACAACCACATATTTTGGTATCATATAGCCATTGAGAATCCTATTTCTAAAGAATATTTAGTAAGTTCTCATTCTGTAATTTTCCTAAGTGAAAAATGCAAGACAGAAGGCTGAATATAAATTATTGTCCAAAAGGCTTTTTTTATGTTGTTTGCAAAAAATGGCCATGATAAATGGGTTTGCTAACAACGACTCTTGGGTAGCATCCTTCCATCTGACTCAACCTGACCATAAACTTTGCTTTGGCCAATCGGGCATCACCTAATGTGAAGCAAGCAGTGGGGTACCAAATGCTCACATGTGGGGGTTTGCCTTTATGCTGCTTCCTGGAACCCTGAGACCACCATGCAAAGAAGCCTAGGATACCCTAGAGGCAAGGGGCAGGCCACGTGACACAGATCGGCTGTCCGAGCTGGAGGTCTCCTAAGCTGACCAACTAGCCAGTCGACTGCCACCTATAGGGAAGTTACCCAAGATCTGCCACCACCAGCCAAACTACCAGGTGACCACTTCAACTCGGAACAGAAATTCAGCCAGCTAACCCACGGAATTGTGAACAAAATTATTGCTCCTTTAAGACACTATATTTTGGATTTGGTTGGCTACAAGGTAAAAACTCACTGATACAGATAGTAAGGGGACTGCAGATTGATCTTTTCCTTTAAAGCCTCCCAAGTTTTCTAAATTCAGTAAAATCAGTGTGAGTTGTTTTGAAAATGAGAAGATAATCTTATTTTATAATAAGAAAAAACAGATACAAAACAGAATTTAAAAAGCTGAAGAAAAATTAGGAAAAATGAGTTGTATTCTTCATGTGTACCTTCAGTTACCAGATTTCCCTATAGGAAGAGTTGAGCAGTACCATGTCTGGAAATGCTTTTTATGAAACTGATACTCATTTCTTTTCAGTTGCATTTCAGTGACTCTGGCTCATCTCTGTGGTTCTGGTGTCCTTCTTCAAAGCCTATTGTGTTTTAGCTACTAATTCCAAAGCGTACAGTTGGTAACACACAAACTGGAAGTCACCATTTAAAAATCTCATTATAATAACCATTAGTCAGAAATAGACTAACTTGTTATTTTCTCCTTTAACAAACATTTCTTTCATACTAGCATTAACTATATTTTCAAGAGAACACCATCAGGGAATCAACTAACGTTCTTATCATTCGTCATATACTCTGTGTAGATTTTATAGTGGTTGAATTTAACTCATGACTACAGCCAAATATTCATAGTCTGGAATATGTCCTGTGTGATATGTATATTAAAAGAAGACTCACTCTCTTATTATAAGAGTAAGTGGTGGAAAAATTTTTACTTAAAAAAACCTTTACCTTTTAGAGAATTAAATGTTTACCTGATAGAGACAATTCAATAACTCACCAGTAAATTCAACATTTATTTGGTAGAAAGAATTCAATAAAATATCAAAAGATGGTTGAAAAATGGCCATGCATAATGCCAGATTAATGTATATCCTAAGTGAGAGGGGAGAAGGAAAAGAATGAGGGAAAATACATGAAAAAACATGGTACTCATCATTTTATTGGTTCAAATTATATAAATCAACTTGACTGGGTCACAGGTATCCAAATTACATACTGTTTCTGGGTGAAATTAGTATTTGAATCAACAGACCGGGTAGACTGCCTTCCCCAATGTGAGTGGGCATCATCCCATCCGCTGAGGACCTACATAGAACAAGAGCTAGAGAAAAGAATAATTCATCCCTTTCCTTGCCTCACTCATCTCATCTTCCCCTGTCCTTAGACTGGGATTTATACCACTGGCTCCCCTGCTTCTCAGGGCTTCAGTCTAGATGGAATTACACCACTTTTTCTGGGTCTCCAACCTGCAGAGGGCAAATCACAGGACTTAGCCTCTATAACTGCATGAGCCAATGCCTCATAACAAATCAGTGAAATCCTATGTATTGCTCTGTGATCCTTTCCTGTAAACCATGCCCCAGATCTACACACTGCTCACCTCCACTGCCTACCCCACAATCCCAACCTTCTTCTACAAAACTTCAGTAAAAGTCTCCTGAAACTTACCAGGACTTGGTATGAAAGATATAATATATGTATAATATTATATATTATATATATACGTGTGTGCACAAGCATGGGGCGAGATAGAGATGGAGAGAGAGAGAGAGAGAGAGAGAGAGAGAGAGAATCTTAAGTAGGCTCTATGCTCAGCACAGAGCCTTATGTGGAGCTTGATCCCATGACCCTGGGATCATTACCTGAGCCAAAATCAACAGAGACACACAGGCACCACAAAACAATTTTTAACACAGCTGGATAAAGTGGCTGCCTTTTGCACCAAGGGGAGGTGGCAGATTCAGATGCAGAAGTCGGACAGATAACCTCTGAACTCCACAGTGGACAACCCACCAGTGACACCCCAGTGAGCTATCCAGAGGTGCTGCTACAGACAAAACTAAAACCCAGCCAAGTTCCCTTCTTTACCTCAGGGACACAGTAGAACTAGCTAAGGCTCTCCCTTCGCTGCCTCATTAATCCAAATATGGAAAAATTAAAAACAATAGAACATGGAAAAATATCTAGGGAGAAGGAAACCAGAGGCAAAGTTTGAAAGTAAATAAAATTTGCTTTTGGTGCTTCCTCTTCCTGTACCTCACTTGGTGACATGCCCTCCCCCGCCCCCACTCCCAGCTCTACATCCTGCCACTAACGCACGCACGGTGATTTCTTGCTCTACTCTCACCTCACTTCTCCATCCACAACCGTCAGATACCTTGACCCTTTAGTGCTGGGTGCCTACAAAATGAACTGCCTATGTTAGATCTGTGCTTTTCTAGAAAGTTTACTTTCCCCTGTTGTTCCTGAATACTCTTCTTCTTGTTCTCTTCCCTTTAGGCGTGTTTCAGCAGCTTCCAGACAACAAAGAGCCTCCAGATAGTGGTTGGCTTGCTCCATGCTAAAGTCCAAAGAAGCAGCACTCATGTCTTTAGACTAATAATGAGCCAAGAATTCAGTTCTCTCTCCTCTCCCCTGAAGGCCCTCTCATTGTTTGCATATTCTTAGAATCTAGATCCAGACCTGGAGTGTTGGGAAAGGCCCCATCTAACTTAGCAGTGGGAAGGGGCAGTAGGGTAAGCCTCAACTTCATAGTAGATTTTCGTGAGCGGTTCACACGCATTAATACCCACACAACAGCCCCAAGGAGTAGGTGCTCTTTTGAAAATGGACAAACAGAAAACTGGAGAAACTAATTTTTTAAGACTCCTACAGAGTTTAAGTAGCAGTAATGAGATTTCAAACCCAACTATTTCCCCTAAAGCCAATACTAATCCAATTCCTTCATTTAAAGTTTAAAAATGGATGGCCTAAATATATAAAACTTAAAATATAAAACTTCTGCCTTAAAAGAAACAACTATTTTAAATATGTGTTGAATGTGTTTTCAAATATTGGAAGTTAATGTATATCTGAATTGTCAAAAATAAATAAATAAATAAAAGGCTTACAAGAGCATGAGAGCCAAGGAGCCAAGACTAAAACCCAGTTCCTTCCAGATCCATGCTGCTTTTTAAATTTAATTAGCATGTTTAATTTAAAAATCAGCATTTTTATTTTCTTTTCTCACCATTGATGTATATTTATTTTCTGGCTCATGGCAAGTGTTGAAAATAGATTTGTTGAGTGACTGATTTATGCTTTAATAGTTTCGTTTCATATCATTAAATATCTATAGGAATTTTGAGTTAGAAAACATCATTCCAATGGAATCTACTCCTTAAGGATGCTCAGCCTGCATAATTTGGTAATCATACAACATGGCCATGTGGTAAGAACTTTAAAAGTCCCTGGGAACAGGGCATCAAAAAGTGCTAATTGAGATACTGCAGTCATGTGGCCATCTGGAACGGTGATAAATTAACTTCTTAGTCTCTGACAGAATGAGGGTGTACAGTTCTGCCCAACAGGAAAACATGGCTACTGTGTATGTTCTTTTCGTAACGGCACGGGAATGCTACTTAACAGCTCCTCAAACATTTGTGAGAGATGGCATTAGTTCTGCTCTCCGCAACCGACCGCAAAAAAGGCAGCCATCTTCACATGTTGTTTACTCCCCAGTGTCCGCATAAGCCAAGCTGGATTGTTCCTTCATCACCCAAGAGAACACGCTGCTCACGCGCAGCCCTTCCCTGCTCAAGTCTGCATTGCCTTGTAGAGTCCAATCCCCTCAAACTGCATCAGGCCACGCACTATAAATCACATTTGCATCCCATTTGAAACCTAAACCACAATAGACACTAAAGAACAAAAGGAACCACAAGCCCAGCTCTTTTGACAAAACTCCCACACATTGATAATTGGAAGCACATAAATCTGTACACTGATGAGGTCTGCGTCTCCTGCCACGCCTCACACTGTCTCACAGCCTCGTCCACTTTCCATGCTGCCACCGAATCCCCTGGATAAGTAGGACGGGCAAGAAGAGACTAACGAAAACTTTCTGGAGAGCAACAGACATGAAAACAAATAATATGAATTGCCTGACAAGTTGTGCTGCTTGAAGGCTGCATTTAGCCACCATTGAGACCTGTCTGGTAGTTTGAAGGCACAGGAATCCCATCGTTAGAAGAGAGTATTTCAGTCGGTTTCTAAAATGACAGCTAGTTACTAACAGGTTAAGATACATCTTTGGGTAAATAAGGCTTATTTGAGAAGTCCAAATTATTTTCAGAACGATGAAAAAATGATTTTGCCCCTAGCTTATATAAACAGCTCCCATGAACTGTGTGGGGTTTTCTGCATGTGTTTAATTATCCATCGAAATTCCATAGTTCTAAACTAGACCAAATTCCTTTACAATATGGTTCCTAAATTTAATTACCATTTAAGGTGCAAATCTAACGGAAAGTGAAAGGCCTTTTATTATGATGCAAAGCAGCTGAATCAGATTTGCTGCTGGAAAAGGTTTTGTCTGTCCTACAGATGTAGGTATATCACACAGCCAATGGACTCTCTACTTCAGGATGGCAGAAATAGCCCTTAATCAATAGAGAAAACTAATGTATTTCCCTTAAAAAAAATTACTAAGAAAGCAGACCTGATCATGGCAGAACATCCTCCTCCAGGGAACAACATGAGTATTAGCACAGACCGACTTCTGTGTCTGTACTGTCAGAAACAGCTTCCATGGGAAATGGTTTGATAGAACAGGCGAATGAGTATCTGGCTTGAAACAGTCTGGCAACAAAAGCGGGGTTTTAATTAGATTATCAGAGAGCTATTTGTTAAATTTTGGAATGCTGATAAATTTTTAAAAGCCCTTCTAATCTGGAGATAATTACCTTCAATCATTAAACTTGTTCTTGATTAAGAATCTGAAAATGAGCCTGTTAAGCCTTCAGCAAAATAGTAAGCCCAATAAAACACTGAAAATAACACTGCCAAGCTACCAGGAAACTCACACTGCTACCCCTCCTAGATTCTGCACAACTGGTGGAAATTAAACTAATGCTCAAAAAGAGACCAATGCATCTTGAATGAATTGTGACCTTGGGCAAGTTTTTGAGTCCTGCTTCAGAAAAATCAAAAGAAAGATTTATATTTGGATAAATCTTTGAAAAGTGCCTGTCAGACAGAATTTCCTTATGTTTCGAAGTGACAGAGGTGATACACAAAGCAAAGGATACACTGATTTAACTCCTCAGCATAGGTTTTAGGCCTCTGAGAAACTGGTTACGAAGAAAAAAAAATAAGGACCAAATATATGTGCAAGATTGATAATCATTATACCTGGTTGGGGATTATAAGACATTCTGCTTATAACTTTTCCTCTGTAAGCTCTGACTTTAACCAGCAGGGAACTCATTCAGTGGAACATTGAGAGTGATGTTGATGGGGCACCTGGGTGGCTTAGTTGGTTGAGCGTCTGACTTCAGCTCAGGTCATGATCACACAGTTTGTGAGTTCAAGCCCCATGTTGGGCTCTGTGCTGACAGTGCAGAGCCTGTTTGGGATTGTCTCTCTGCCCATCCTCCACTTGCACTCTTTTTCTCAAAATAAATAAGCTTTTTAAAAAAGTGATGTTGATATCTTCCCCCATTGTTTCAAAAGCAAAAGATGGCACTACTGAACACTGTTAAATGGTAATGACTAAGATTTTATTATAAACACAATGCTTCTTTTTCTGATATCTTAAGAATTATTACTGCTGGCCTAAAAGTCATTATCACAGGTAAAAGCAAGTGTTACTAATTTTCTTATTACATAGTAAGAGAAACCAGGTATAAAAGAATCTGACTTTTCCAAGGTTTCCCACTAAGTTTAGTGGTAAAATTTAATGAAAACCACATTCTGCCAATATCTAAACTAATCTGTGTTTGGAACTAGTGGATGCTGTTTTAACTCAGACCATCAACGGACTATTTAGTAAGTTGTCACTAAAGTTACTGGCTGCCAAAAATAGTTGACAAAGACCCAATGGCCTGGCACACATTTAGTCTATAAATTGAGCACCTTACAATGTGCCAGGCATTGTGCTAAGCTCTGGGAGTACAATGGAAGAAAAAGAAAAAAAACACATGTACCTGTGCTCTTTAAGTTTTATTTCAGTGTAGGAGATGGACACAAAGCCACTAATAAATAAATTAGTCCCACATTATTCTAAGCATTATGGAAGGTACCAAATCTCGGCTGGGGCAATAACAACTCCCTAGGAGGCATCATGGGTTGTCCAATGCCTTGAGGGGCTACTAGCATTAGTATGGGGACCGAGGGTGTTACTCTAAGATTTGTATGGGAGTCTAGGGGTCGAAGTCGCACAAAACAAAGATCTGGCCTATCTGAAGAGCCAATGGTGCTCCACTGAGAAATAACATGCTGAATTACCTACCATAATTGACACAACACTTCAAAATCCTACTATGGGCAAATTATTGAACTGGATTATAGAAAGGAAATAGAAAAATACTATCTGCTCCCAGTGAACCTGGTCTATGAGCTAAATTATATAAACATTACATATTATATATGTAATATCTGGAGAAGACGGGTCAACAAATGCTGTATCACATTAATAAAGCATGTGCTGGTTTAGAATAGCTTGATGAGATTTTGAGGAAAGGGGGAAATTAAGACAAAGTTTAAAAGAGAGCATGAACTAGGATACGTGAGGAGACAGGTGTTTTCCTAAGCAAAGGAAGACACATGTAAAAACAGACATCAAGTCCAGTCCTTAGGTAGTTAACCTAACAGGAGTATGGTAACTGCCTGTAAATACAAACTAAATCCAACGCAACACACAAGCACTGGGTGTTTTGTTTTGGATATACATTCCCCTACTTTCGACCTAAGTTTTGCCATATATCAAGGTGACCTCTACTTCAAAGTACTCGATATTACTTCTGTTGCTCTTTCTATTCCATTTTTCCTCATTTTTAAATGTTCTTCAGTTACCTTTGATTCTGCTCGTTTAAGGCCATGAAGGCTAGTTAATAGACTTTATTAACTTTCATATAAATGGTCCCCAGGCCGGCTCATACACACATCCTCTGCAACAGATTTCATTTGCAAATGACTGCAGGAGGCAAGTTCTTTCGCAGCCATTAAAATTCTTGAGCAGTCTAAGAAATAAAATTTAAGACTTTTTTCCTTCTTTTCCAAGGGCTGAGAGTAAAATAAGAAATAGTTGATACTATTTCTTAGACAACAAAAAAGCATTTTTGTGCAATGTTACAAATACCTCTCCCTTTCATGGTCAAGTTCTCGGAGCTTTACATTGAGTCTTTCCTGTGGTTACCCAGTGAAATCCTCTACTGGATAGGACATGCCACATTTCAGTTCACACAATAGGACCCAGAGCACTGGCCAAAAGAATGGGGTTTGGAAGTCCCCCATTATGTGGTCAATCAATGGTTTATGGAAGGAGAATTCAAAGGTATTTAAATTACATGTAACACAGATGCTTTAAACCACTAAGATTGCTTACTAAGCCACACACACAAAAAAAGATATGTTTGTTACAAACCAGTTTAGAAGTGGATCTGAAAATAATGATACTATACTAAGATTCTTAAGTAAACATTTACTTAAGTTTTATAAGGAACTAAGCCAAAACGTTTGTGCTTATATATTTAAGGATGGTCAGGTTCTAGGATTTGCTGGAATTTGTTACATCTTTTACTTTTTTGAAGATTTCTTTTAGGGAAATTTGTATCTGGAGTAATACGAAAGTAAACTTTAAGGAACATATGAAATATTGTCTGGGAGCAAGCTGATATGAAATAAGAAAAATCTAAGGAAGTAGAGGTAAGATGGGCTTTTTAAATGTAGCCATTCAGTCACTGGCTTGCTGCCAATTCAGGACCTGAAAAGACATCTTGAAACTTTTAAATACCATAATTTTCAGCTGTAAGGAATTCTCTCCATGTTATCAATGTACTGGAAAAAAAGTATTCTTTTATAGATTTCCAGACCCAAGGTTAAAATGCATTTTAGGAGATGTTTATTTGAAAGTATTTTGCTGCTTTCCTATACAGTCCATTTCAAGTAAGATGAGGTCAAATGGAGTTCAGATGAGATTGTGCCATTAAATTGTAACAATGGGGCAAACACCAACCTTCTCCATCAAGGTGATGATACACTGTTGCACAGAGGTAATTTTTTATAGATAGTTTATTAGTATAATTTCACTTGAAACTGTTTAAATATCTCATTTGTCCACTACCCAAATTACAAAACAATTGAATTTCAAATTGCTTTTGACTCAAAGAATTTTGACTCAGCATCATTTCCATAGCCAAGTAGGATTTTGGTGCTATAGAAGAGAAAAGAGGTCATAAATATTGAAAACCTCCTTGAATATATTTATTCTGCAAGGACAATTTATTCAGCTTAAAGTGATGACAAGACAGGGTCTTGTTTAGCCAGGGATTCATAGGATCAAAATTCTGTCACAATTTTTTGAAATCCTAAATAACATGGCCCATTCCCTTTATTGTGGCTTAACCAATAATTTAGTAATTGCAACTATAGTTAGCCCTTGTACAGCCTGTAACAGATTCAAGGATAAGGATCTCAGGCCAAAATGGCTAAAAGGTAAG
This sequence comes from Paguma larvata, assembly GCA_030068075.1. Lineage (NCBI taxonomy): Eukaryota > Metazoa > Chordata > Mammalia > Carnivora > Viverridae > Paguma > Paguma larvata. Next base: position 33,508,247 of record CM057826.1, on the reverse strand, counting down.
TAGGAATCAGGACAAATAATGGGCATGAAAGAGGGCTAGAGCCAGATAAGGCTTCCAAGGATGGAGCTGGACATCTGAACCAGGTGAACAGTGCAGATGGCAGGTGCACCAGTACCAACCAGACAACCATGAGTCTCTGGAACATGGGATGATCAAAAGGACTCATCAAACCAGAGAGGATGCCAAGAAGCCTCAACACCAAGAACAAATTAGCAGTGTAGAGTACAAAGAACTGTCTAGCAAGCCTGAAACCACTTCTCACACATCCCATGCAACAAACTGGCAAATCTCACTGGTTCTACCTTCAAAATACATTCAGAATAGGCCACTACTGTCTGCTTGGCCCAAGCCTCTATCCTATTTTGCCTCAATTTTTAACCTTATCTACTATGTAATCCAAATACAGAAGCTAGAAACATATTTTTAAAATGCAAGTCAGCTTAGGGGCCCCTGGGTGGCTCAGTCAGTTTAGCGTACAACTTCAGCTCAGATCACGATCTCACCATTTTGTGAGTAGTTCAAGCCCCATGCTGGGCTCTGTGCTGACAGCTCGGAGCCCGGAGCCCGGAGCCCGCCTCAGATTCCGTGTATCCCTCTCTCTCTGCCCCTCCCCATCTCGTGCTGTCTCTCTCTCAAATATAAACAAACAAAAAAATGCAAGTCATCTTAAATGACTCCTCTGCTCCAAACTCTACATCAGTTCCCCATCTAAGGGCATAAAGCCCGAAGCCCTGCGTAGCCGATAGGGCCCTACGGGACCGCACCCCTTCCCATTAACTCTCTGAACTGATGTGCTTTTTCACTGTCCTCTCTGATCACGTCACTCCAGGCCCTGGCCCCGCAGCTGTGTTTAACATGCTCCCACAGTGGGCTTTTCTCTGGCTCTTCCTTCTGCCTGTAATACTCTTTCCTCAGATAACCTCTTGACTTGCCCCTCATCTTTTCAGTCTTTGCTCAAGACTTACTTACCCAACAAAGGCTACTGAAAACTCCCCTGCAGGCTCCTAATTCCCTTAACCTCTAATTTTCCTTCTGCCCTGAACACTTATCTTCTAACATGCATTACAACTGGCATATTAATCATGTTTCCTGTTCATTTTCTATCTCTCCTGACCAGAATGTAAACACAACAGCAGGAATCTTTGTTTCTATGAACCGATGTATCCCAAGCACTTAGAACAGCATCTAGCACAGAAAAGCTCAGTGGTTATTTGCTCAGTACAGATACCCCAAAACAAAATCATTTTTTGCATAGAAATTTTTAAGTCATTATCTCAGCACTTTAACAAGGTTTTGCAATTATCCATCCTAAGAAACTCTTTGCCCCAATTTAGTATGGTATTTAAGATTCTAGATAAGAATGTTCTTGTCAAGAAAATCCTTCTGGCTACCGGAATGTATTTTCTAAGCTTGTTTTACTGAGTCATATTCATTCTCTTTGGAAATTCTTACTAAACATTTATAATGGTGACAACTAACATTTGTCTAACAATTTATGGCTTTGTAACACTTTTATGCACATGAACTCATTTTATTCAATAAACAAAAATTACTGTTGCCAACATATTTTTTAGTTCCTTGGTTTAAACAAAATATATATTTGAATTACATTTTTAGAGATTATAAACATATAAGTTTTATTATTCATCAATTCATGGTTACTTAGAGAATGTGACATGGTAACAGTTGCCCACACTTAACATATGCTTCTATTTATATTATTTTGTAAAATATTTGTAGGATTAAATCACCAGGGCAAATAATACCATAGCTATAAGTAGGTTAACTTTCTTTGCTCAGCTGAAAATATGTTCAGTCATAGCACTGAGATTACTTTTCTACATTCTACTTATTTTACACTTGATTAAATATCATGTGCATGTTGTTGTACAGAATCCTAGCTCATTTAAACATTTCATCACAAATGCACACCTAATTAAATTTCCATCTCAAAAAGATACCCTGAGCAACAGCTATAACCGACAACGTATGTAAACCATAAAGCAAATATTAATTTCTAAATGAACCTTTGATGAAAAGTAAATTCCTCCCCTTCGGGGAAATATAAACCCTTAAACGACTTCTAAGAAACTATATGGGTAGTAGCAGGAGTTGATGAAGTTACAAAGGAAGCTACACATACTTTTTTGTCTATCTTTGGTTAAATCTCTCTTTTAAGCAGCTGGCTAGCCTCATCCATTTGCCCCCATAGAATTAATAAGCTATAACTGTTCCAGACAACCACAAAAAAAAAAAAAATCCCTGTTAAGATACCTTTTTAAACACAAGACTCATGGTAAAAATTACAAACAATTTAATGTTTTCTCAAATCTATAAAGCTCTGATGATAAGTTTTTTGATGTCCTTCATTTCAAATAAAAGCCTACAAGGTAATAAGAGCTAAACAGCATTTGAACAAACTTCCTATCTCACTAGTAGTCAAGATATGCAAATCAAAACAGGATACCAGTCTTCAATTAAGTGATAATAACCAAGGTTATTCAGGTGGGCAAATTTTAGGTTGCTGGCAAAAATCTAAATTGGTATAACCTTTCTAATAAGCTAATTTGCAATATACCCAAGGGCTTCATAAACATATGTATATTTCCAATTTGGAGGACTGATTCTGAAACGTCATCTGAAATGCAATAAAAAAAATCCTCTCAAAGATGTTTATTACATTATTTGGCAGTCACAAAATTATAAGTAAATTATTGTCCAATATAGGAAATTACTTAAATACATTAAGGTATATTCAAGTGTTATATGGCCATTTAGCTTAATGTTCATAGAGTTTGACATAGCTTGATAAAGCTAAGACTTCTAGGAAAAATAGCAACAAACTAAGGCTTACAATATCCCCTAAGAGAAACTGAAAATCCAACACAAAATTTTAAGGGAAAGAAAAAATACCTCATAAGAGATACTGAAGGATTATGTCAATTATATATTTTACCCTTTGAAGTGATTTTTGTCCATATCTAGCACAAATTAAGCCAAATTGGCTTTCTCAAAGAATATAATGTAGCATTTCAGAAAATATGTCGAAGAAAATGTGTTGAATCTCAGTAATAAGTCTCAATTTAGAGAGAATAAGGATGAAAGCCTAGATAAATAACAGGAGAAACCACAAAGCATATTTAGAAGAGAAAGCAGAGTCAATACCCTGGATTTCTTTGACTCAGCTCCAGAATAGCTGTTTTGGTTCCTCCTACAGAAGAAACTCAGGCCCTGATCTGAAAATGTGTTGTCTGGAGGCCAGGAAAGAGACAGAAGAGAATAGGAAGTCTACTTAGACCCACTGACACATTTGATGCCAACTGTATCAAAAGCTGCATCAGGACAAAGAGCACCAGTCAAAACCACAATGGCAGTGTCTCACCAGTCAAAACCACAATGGCAGTGGAATTTTCCCTAACCTGAGTTAATATTACCATGATAAACTCATCTCAATACTGGAGAGTAATCACAAATTTCTCATGAAGACATCCCTGTCTCCTTAAGCCATTAATGGAGTTTGTCCATACTGCAGTGGTTTCAACATTACTCTTGTGATCCATATATTCAGGCAGACAAATAACCATAAATAACCAGTGCTCTAGATGGAGTTCTAAGGGGGAGGGATCTAAAGAACAACTACAAGCAGGTTCAGGTACATAATTTGCAGAGCCCAGTGCAGAAGGAAAATGTGGGACTGTGTTCAAAAGGGAGGGGGAAAGTGCCATTAGAGGTACTAAAATATAAAACATTTTCTATTCTTCTATGCTCTCTCTCTCAAATTGTATCATGATGTTATTGTTGTTGTTGTTGTTGTTATTTGGTATTTAGTATCATGCTATTATTATTATTATTATTTGGTATTTAGTATCATGCTCCCTGGAACTTAAGGATCTATGCTAGCTCAGACCCTCATAGACCCCTGGGGAACTCAGCCCCATGCCTCCTCATGCATGGTCTATTTACTGCTCTGCCAACTACCCAGCCAACATGCTGTGCTCCAGCCTACCACAGGAAGTCAATCTTCCCCTTTCCAGATTTGCCATCTTAACCCACTGCAGGTAGTGATTCAAAGTGACTATAATCTCCAGATGGGGATGCACTAGGTATCTGGATTAGAGTTGGTCAAGAAATTCACCCCACTGAGTGGTTCCCCAAACATGAAGCATGCCATTTGATCAGGGTCAAGCACTTCCATTCCCCAGGCCCAGAGGCCACACCATAGGCACCACTTGACTCTGGCCTGACCTTGGCCTTCGCCAAGGAGTACAGAGAAGGTGAGTAAGATAGGGAAGCCCAGATCCACGAGCTGAAGTTTCATTTGTGCTTTATGGTCCCAATGAACTTCACTTATAAAACACAAATTCAGAGACAAAATTAGGAATACCCAGATAACAATTGTAGAGCATTCAACTTAAACTCTCCTGAACATGAGATTATGGTACTGATCACAAGCTCACAAAGTTGGTCATACCCATAGCACTAGGTCAGAAAGCCAACGAAAAGCCAATATAAGATCCTGGAGACAGTAGCAAGACCAGGAAGGCTTCCCTCAATACAAAACCAACAGAAAACATACAAAAAAACAAAATGTGGCAACTATTGAAAAACGAAAAAAAAAAAAGAAAGATAGGTGGGTAACATGCAAAAGTTACATTTGGTCCTATGCTGAAGTAGCTTTCCCCCTAGAAAAAAGAAAAATATGTTAGATGACAACTGTGTTGAACTGTTAAAACAAGATAAGAGGTGAGAAATAACATAACAATAAACTAAATGTCCAATATCTAAGTGAACAAGTATTGCATGAGCAAATTTTTTTAAGTCTTTAGAAGATAACAAGAAAAATACCCAAAAAAATGAATAAGCATCACACATTCAAAGTCAAAGTCTTGAGGAAAACAGACTGCAGAGAAAGGGAACACGCAGATTAAATAAGAATAGATGTCTATATGGAAAGTACTCAGTGGAGCTGAAACATGTAGCTAGTTTTTGTTCCTGAGTAGAACATACAGAAGAAATAAAATATTCAAAGATATAATGGAAGAAAGCATCATCTAACCTGAAGCAAAGCCTAAATGCACAGATCAAACAGATTAAAGAAATTTCTGCTTCAAGATGACTGATGGAAGTCAAGTTCACTCAAGAAGGATACCATTAGAAGATAATATTAAGAACTTTTTAGATGATATACAGATGAAACCAGACTCATGAAATAACTGAAGATACCTGGGAAGATACGAATGTTCCAAACAGAATCAAGGATGCCACGATCAGTGGTTGTTAAGGTTAAGCTACAAAGTTTTGGGTTGATGGGACTTTTAACCAAAGGACTATAGAACAGTTATGTCCATGCCCCTCAGACGACCTCAGCCCCTGGTTTTCCACTGGGACAATCTTCTAAACAGACCTCCAAATAAGAGACTCAAGATGTTGTAAGATTTAGAGATAGGCAGTTTCTAGACATCTCACCCACTTATTCAGCAAAAATATATTGAGCACCTATTATACATTAGACACCATCCTAAGCTGTGGGCATGTAATATACCAAGAAAATACGTTGTAAAAAATATATGCACTAAAACATTGCTAACTTAAAGCAAATACATTAGAAACACATTGTATTGGCTATTTTTTTAATGTTTATTTATTTTTGAGAGAGAGACAGAGAGCAGGCAGAGGAGGGGCATAGAGAGAGGAAGCACAGAATCTGAAGCAGGCTCCAGGCTCTGAGCCATCAGCACAGAGCCCAACGCAGGGCTTGAACCCACAGACTGCAAGATGATGACCTGAGCCAAAGTCGGATGCTTAACCAACTAAGCCACTCAGGTGCCCCCGTATTTGACTTTAAAACAGCTTTCTCAAATGGTCACATTAAGCAACAATTATATCAAATTATTTTAATAACAAAATCAGTAGACTTGATTTTTTAGTTTCTTTTGTGTATTTTAAATATTTTCAATTTTTTTAGATAATACACAAGTGCATTTTTTTCCAATTTCAGATAAAACAGAACACAGGGGCGCCTGGGTGGCTCAGTCGGTTGAGCGTCCGACTTTGGCTCAGGTCATGATCTCGCGGTCTGTGAGTTCGAGCCCCGCGTCGGGCTCTGTGCTGACAGCTCAGAGCCTGGAGCCTGCTTCGGATTCTGTGTCTCCCTCTCTCTCTGCCCCTCCCCCACTTGTGCTCTGTCTCTCTCTGTCTCAAAAATAAATAAAAACATTAAAAAAAAATTTAAAAACAGAATACAGTAAAACTTGAAAGTCCCTCCTCATTCCCATAATTTCAAAGTTAACTTTTATTAACATATTGTTGTATATCTACTCATTTCTAAACACTAACACACACATACTTATTACACATGCATAGATTTTCTAAAAATGGATCATTAAAAGAGCAAGCAATTGAAAATACAAGAGAAATCACAATGATGTCTCAGTCTAAACATTATCCATTTAATAGAAATTCCCAGGGAAGATAACAGAATGGAAGAGAAGACATAATAAGGGAAACAATTGAATAAAATATCTAGTAGCTGAGCCTTTCTATTATTAAGGCCACTGAGAACCATGCAAAATAAATGAGATCCACATTTAGTCAAATATTAAAATGGTAACATTGTAAAACACCAAGAGATAATAAAAAACTTCCCAAAAGATATAACTGCTCACTAACCAGTAAGCAGAATAGCTAACATTGCATGTTCCCTCTAGCATCATTTGCATAAGAGATGGAGAATTCAATTTCTTATAAGGCATTTAGTTTGCATCTTATATATGTACTTTAAAAGGCAGGTGGGATCTATTCTTTTTGAAAGAGGGCATCCCAAGCATGTTCTGTGCCACCAGCACGGAGCCCAATGTGGGGCTCTAACTCACAAACTGTGAGAACTGAGAAAAAAATCAAAAGTCGGATGCTCAACCAACTGAGCCACTCAAGTGCCCCCTCATATATGTACTTTTTAATGTCACAACTAGAACAAGATGAGTATTTTAACTACCTAAATATTTAGCTTTAATTTTTTCCATCAGGGATCCATAAGAAGAATGGAGTTTGATAGTATGAGGGAGATAGCAATTACCTAAAAATACATGTCTACAAAAGGTGAAAAGAACTTATGCTTAATTTATCTGGAAATTACAAAAATATAGGTAGTTTTAAAGGCTACCAGAAAAAAAAACTAAAACATAGATTGGAGAAAACTGTATAATCCTAGGAAGTCAAAGTTTAGAATGATCAAGAAGACTATTAAAGTTATTTGGCCAACCATCCTCCTTAGAAATGAATTAGCAATGGAGACTACAGCTGGAAGCCATGGGACCACTGTGGTTTAGGTAAAAAGGAACAGATGGATGTGTGGTGTGAAGTTTCTAAAGAGGGAAAAGTTTATTTCATGATCATGTTGACCACAATGCAAGACACACAACTACAGAAAGAAACTAGAATCACTAGACAAAAGGCAAGCTATTCATGACCATATGTGAAAAACAAACTGCCTAAAAACTTACCTTTTTACAATATGGCCAAATAGAATCACCTTTAAATACAGAAGACATTCATTCTTTAAGGAAGCCTTGTAAGATCCTTTTCTCTAATATTTTGCTCCAGATAGGTGATCACCTAAAGCATTCATGAGCAGAGTGTCCTTTTTTAAGTTTGCACAAAATAAGTATCTCAGGTCCCTTAATTCCTTTCAGTTACTGACAACTGAATCATAAACTCACACAATATCAGAGCTGGAAAGGACCCTGAGGTTATCTAGTAAAATCTCAAGTGGATGTAAGACTTTCCCCAGCACCATCTGGCCAAGTAGTCAGCAGGCATTAGTGAAGGTGTCCAGTCATTTAAGGCCATTCACCAGAAACCAATCCACCTAAGATGGGACTGACATATTTTTTGTCCTTTTCCAGGATTTAACACCTGTTCTGGAGTCCTGGGAGTCTGACAAGTAAAGGTAGAAGCAAGGATACCCCAGGGTTCTCCAGGTCTGCCTGGGAAAGGAAATACAGGATACATGGCTGGCAGAGGAGGAATTATTTTTCAGTCTGCCCTTACACAGGAAGTCTCGGTATCTCTGCAGTCTGATGCTTAGGTTAAACATAGGTTTATTATAGCCTTTATGACATACTATACTGTAGCTTTTAAGATAATTCCCAGTAGAATTGTTTTGCCTTGACTACCTGTCCCATATTTCATGTATTTCTATGAGCACCGAGAAGGGAATACATAACTGGCAACATTCCGTGAATATAACAACATGGAAATACTCATGAAAACTTGAATGAATAGAGGTGTATATTGTGTGACAGAAATAAGATTAGGTGAACTTTCAAATGTAATATAAAATATAACATCGTTAAAAAGCAGAACTGAGAACAATGACTTCAGCTAATTCCAGAACTGAAGAGGATAGTTTAAATATGCAAATATAGGATAAAAAAACCACACAAATATCCTTATTGCGATAAAAGTATTTTAGCATACTTGCTGCCTGCCCACTGCTATGAAAACGAACCCTAAATAATCTCCTCAATGAGACTTTCATTGACAAAACTTCATTCTCACTGGTGAGCTTTTCACTGGATATTGGGCATGTTGGTAAAAATAGACATTCCAAGCTCAGCAGTTAGATGTAATCCCCCAGGAGTTTTCCTGGGGATCCCACGTCTGGGACAGCTGCCTCAGCCATCAATGAGTTCCCACATCTGAGTACGTGCTAGACCACAAAGCTGCTGTGCCCTCCCTAGCTGCATTATCTCTGAGACCCAGGCTCATCAAGGGTGACGGGAGGTGGAAAGAACCTGCACCAACAAACCCACCAATTCGGCCACAAGTATTCCATAGAAGATCAGTTGAATTCTGATATCAAGGAGTGGCATGACAGCTGAATTTGCTTTAAATGCCAATCCTTCCTTTTTCAACTCTTTAATTTTAAAAAGGTTCAATAGTCGGTCTTTGTGGGGAAAAACCTTGATCATCTCTGAAAATTTCCATTCCTAAAATGTTATGTTCACTCTTTCCCCTCCTCCTTCCTCAGTGTGTAAAAGAAAATTGCTGTGAATTAGTTTTAGGAAATCACATTAATCTGCAGAAAGCAAGCACATGAACTTCTGTAATGATGTATTTAAAACGATGTGTCCCTGGAATAAAAATCTCAACTCCAATAAATGTACTGAGGTCCATAATATCAGGAAAAAGATATGGGCACCAGGACATGCTTTCCTCACAGATATATGATTAGTGTGTTGCTATAGGCAAATAAACAAAAATAAAAATGGTGAGAGTGCTCATTTTGGGGGAAAAAATTTCCTACTCTTGTATAAAAACATAATGCAGACTTACCAGGATTACCATGGGCAGTTCTGGTCACCAAATACTATTCTGTAAGCCCTGCTTTCCACATAGATGTCATTCTAAATGTCTTGGTTGGTATTTCCTCTTAGTCTATAATCAGGAATAAGGCTCCAGTTCCCAGTCCAACAAGATATTAGCACAATATGTGAGCAAAAGTGGAGAGCAAGAAGTGTCATTCTCCTAAAATAATGTATTATCTGGTTATCTTACTTTCTGGTTTCCCTTCCCATTTGTGATGTCAACCAATAAATCAACTGGAAACCAACGCGAACAATCTAGAACTTTCCCTATGGCCTAAGGTCTAGTCAATAACTGCTTTGTGCCTCCTCCTTCCTCCTAGCACTGGGGGAACTACTGTATCACAAACTTGACTGACCAACGAATACAAGGCAAGGGATCATTTCTGGTCGCTGCCTTCTTATTCTATAAAACCTATAATACAAATAAACTATTTAGGTAGTTGGAGTCAGGCACCAGAGATAATATGTCAATTCAACATTATCTCAATGTCTAAATACTCCTTCCTGGATAGAATATAGAAAGTTGGTGATGGGCTAATTTGATAACGACGAAGCAAATGTCACAGTGTGGATATTTAGGTAGGACACAGAGAACGAAACCATCACAAACACCCATCTCTTTTAACTCAAAGTTTCTGTAGCTTTGGCTACAGTAAGTATCCTTTAGAATATTTGACCTCTTCTTGTCTAAATGACAGGTGTCTGAGATTATTATATCTGCTCCCCAAAAATGAACTCATATGGTTTAGAAAAAAACGTTTCAGCAAATTCCAAGATTGGGCTTTAATCCTCTATCATCTATGCCACAAATGCAGACACAACCACATCTTCAAAAAAAAAAAAAAAGGCATAATAAGGCAGGAAAATATTTCTAATTTGTCTAAAAAGTATGAGTACAGGAAGAATATTATATGAGGAAGGGAAAGATGAAATCAGAGGATAAATATCTGTTAAGGATATAGCATGCTTAGTCAAAAAATAAGCTCCACTGCTCTTCTCTTTGGAATAATAAAGGCTGTGAAGGAGGAATCAAACATGTTTAAAGTCCTAAGAGTATTGGTATATATCATGTATATCACCAATCTCAGTATTTTAGAACTAAAGCAAAAGGAAGAGAAATGGAGGGTGAATGCAGGCCTCTGAAATTTAAAGGTAGCAAGTTAATCCAAGTTGAAACTTGTTATTGTTTAACACAGAGGTGTTAGAAACCAAAGTGCATAAATACACTAAGTGAATGAGAGCAAAAAATGTTTTCTCTATTGTTGTGGTTCTTTTCCAGTACTCTGAACAGTGCCTAGGACTTATTAGACACAATAAATAATTGTGAAATGAACAAATGAATAATCAAGTTTTTAAATAAATTCGGAAATGACAAAGCCCTGCTTCTTGCTTTACGAGAAGGTAATTTGCATGTGGTTCAGCAAATGAGAGTATACATTAGTATTATATAGAAAATCCCTGGAAGAGAACAGTGAAATGTTCATTATCCCTTATCTTGAAAATCATATGAATATCCAGCCACTACACAGCATCACACAGATCGCCCACTGGGATGGAAGCATTTCATTTTGGATACTTATTACTCACTGAAAGTTACTCACTAGCAGAATTATGACAAAGAGTTAAGTTCTATCTTCTAGCTGTACTTTAGGATATACTATGCTTCTGCTCAACTCTTGTTTGTTTCCTCCTTTAGGGACAAGAAGCTCTATGAGAAATAGCATTGAACACACAGCAGGAGAATCTGAATTAAAATTCCAACTTTTGCTATATGATCTTGGGCAAGTTAATCTCACAAACTCTCAATTGTTCTAAATTTTAGTTCCATCTTTTCGAAATGGTTGTGAGAACTTAGTAAGTTTGCACATGCATGTGAAAGCGTCTCATTTGGTCTTCCTCTCCCCTTCCCTCCCTCCTTCCCTTCTTTCCTACCTTCCTTCCTCTCTCCTCCCAAATACATCATTCTATGTCTCCCTCTTTCCACATATCTTCTATCTCATGATGCTGTTACCCCAGAGTCTACCATTTGGGTGTGTCTTTTCCAGTAATTACCCAATACTGGCTACCTCTTAGTAATTCCATGTATGTTATGAATTGATTGGCATTTAAGTGTTTATTAACAGACAGCACCAATATGTTGGCATGTCTCCATCCTTCATCTTCAACATACAAATCGAATCATCACACCCTTGCTGAAAGTTCTTCAATGGTTCCCCATTTCCTTCCCACACAAGACTTATAAGAACACGTTCCTTGCTCTCTGCCTCTTCAGTCTCATTTCAAGCTACATGCCCCCTTGACCTCTATGATTCAGCAGTATAGGATTTCTTCCAGTCCTTTATTTAATACCTATTCATATTTCAGGTCTCAGTCTGGTCATTTCATTTTCAGGAAGCTTCCCTTGACACACTCTCCACGTCAGCAGAGATGAGACTCTCTACTATAGCACCTCATATGTTTTTTTGTTTCATTTTGTTTTGCTTCTAATTTGTTAATATAGTGTAATATCTGACTTCCTAACAATAGGGATTGGGTGCCAGAATAGAAAAAAATTCTCTATTGGCACAATTTTTAGACATCTGCAAGCTGACATTAAAATATACTAGATGTTTGGCAATCTGATGAAAAATTCATTCTCCATGCCATCTGAAAGCCACTTCCAAGGCGGATCCATGGCACTACTCATCCTGTCTGAATAGATTGCAATCTTGGAGTTGGATACAAAGGTAAGGTGAAGTGTCTTGAGGATCAAATACAAAAATTTATTCAATAAATATTTTTGGACAACTACAACGTATTTATACTCTACTCCCTCTGCTGAAAGTGATTTTTTTTTTTACTTACTATTGGATCAATCCAAGTTTCTATTTTACAGAGAACACACTGTATGTAAGTGAAAGTATGCCTATACTTCAGCCTTGTCTCCTCAAGAGAAAATGGTATCTTAGATGCTTACATGTCCCAAAAAGAAGGGATAGACCAAGAGTGGGACAACATAGGGAACGGGACAACATGAAGTCAACAGAATTGGCCAAATGAAAACTAAGACCTGGTCCGCTAAGTGTATTGGGCCAGGGAGATCAAACCCAGGTACTGAGCCTAGAAAACAAAATACTTAATGATAAAATAGTATGAATACACCTGAGGGGAGAAAGGAAGATCCCCCTACTTGCTTCTCTTGCCTTGATTGAGATATATTTAAACTAGCAAATGTTCATAATCTTCATTAAGACTGCCGTCTCCTGAGTTGTCAAGTCCTCCAGTGATTACAGTACAGGTAGAGAAAGTGAAATTGACAGAGCAGGGAATGTAGGTTAATCCTAGTGGTGCTCACGAACTAAAATCATATATTCCGTTACATCTTCTATTTTTAAACACAAACTTTAAAAATTAATTTAAAAAGGAGTTTTTCAGGTTTCCAAGTGAACAAAAAAGTAGAGAGATAGAAGATCTGGAAAATTTTAAACACTGGATGATCAGTTGGAGGAGCAAAGTCAGTCTTAAGTTGTTAACACCTGATGATCAATTAAGAAGTCCAGTTCAGCTCATGGAGTTTTGACTTCTCCAGCTGTTTACAGCCAAGGAATCCTGGAAGTGAATATTAGAAAATTTCTTCCAACAAATGTACAACACATGCCAGGGCGTAGATGCATAATAAACTTATAAGACACCATGTTGACAGTTTCATTGCCTTTGGTAAGACCCTACAAATTCTTGGACATATTAGAGTAAACATCCCAGTTCTTTTTTTCCCTTTTTTGATCCCAAGATTCTTGATTGGAGCAGGGAAGAGATGGTAACAAATTAAGGAAAGGCATTTTCTTCTTTAAAATTAAGTGATTCTTTAGGTGAAATTGTGCAGATTCAAGATAATTATTTGTGGACTATACATAACTTCCCTCAAATCCAAAAGTTTTGTTCTCTGGTTTTTGTAATTTTTTATTGTGTTGCAGAAAGTTTTCTCGAAAGTGTTAAAGTTGTTTATGAAACACATCTGCTGTCTCATTCTATATCAACAATAATAGACTGTTTATAAACTATTACACATAGCACACACTGGAGATCTTAGACATGTTAGGAAGATCTAATAAATATATAATCAAAAAAACCAGAAGGGTTTTTATAATTTAGCTCTTTATCAATAATCTTTCAAAACCGCAAGAGGAAATGATTGCATAAACCTAGAGAACCACATGACTGAATCCAAAAACACGGGGCTCTCTTCCATAACACTGCTTCAACATTCTAATCTCCCCTAGCACAGGTAACAATTTAGAAAAGCTTGCATAAAATTTCTGGTTTTATGAACTACCCCCTTTGCCTGCTACGGCTGCCAAGCTTTAGAAATAAAGTTGCAGAAATCTCTTTTTTCAAGGAGTGTAAGCGCTTTTTTTTTTTTTTTTTTTTAAGATCCATGACTAATATATCCCAGGTCTGTTTAACCTACACTGATTACACTGAATCTCCTTTTGCCTCCATTATAAGGAATGTTACCTGCACAACCTTCGCCGCTGCCAGGTTTCATAGGCTCTTCCCTTGTACTCCTCATTTGACCTTCTGGACACTGACCAACCTTTGTGGTTCCACAGTTCTTGCTGGCAATCCAGGTGGTCCTGGAATCCAGCCTTTTCTCTGCTTCAATTTATATGTCTACAACACCCCTGTAGGCCTTAAAAGGTTGACTTTGGCTGTGAGACAGGAAACATTGCATCCATGTGGAATCAGATGAAAAGGGAACCTTCTAACAAAGTACTAAACATAAATCAAGGGGAAAAAATGAATACTGTGGATTAGGGTCTCGGCTGAGTGAATTTTATATGTTACACCAAAACACTCAAGTCTGAGGTTGAAATGTTTAGTTATCACTTCACTCAAGTTAGAGAAACTCATGCCCATTGGGTTTGATGGTTGGATTAAATGCCAGGTATAAGAAAATACAATTCTTCTACAATGTGGAGAGGTGTCTCTTTTTCTGGAGTTCACTTCTGTTTGTTTCGGTACAATAGATGTCTGTGCACCAAATCACCCCAAACATACCTGCTTCCTCAAAGTGTTTTTAGTGCAACTAGTTATCACTTAGAAATGATGAGAAAACACAGGAATAATTGTCTTACTTAATATTTTCTCATTCAACAAAGGCCCCTAAAGTTTCATTTGATTTTAATAAATACATAAACTCTGCAAAAAAATGTATCTGCAAAAATAACTTTACATTTTTTTAATGATCTTATAAACAGAGATAAATGGTATTCATCTTGCGGATTTTCTAGAGCCTCATGCATACAGTGGTAGATCACCTAAGGCCAAAGCAGTAATTGGTGGTCACTAAAACAAGCTGGCCCAAGGAATATGTAAAATATTCCATATTTTGTCCATTCTATGTGAAAAGAGTAAAAAAATACTTTCACGTAGACTAGTGCTTCTCAAAGCATGTCCTCAGGTCAGTGGGATCAGTATCACCCAGGAACTTGTTAGAAATGTAAATTCTCTGGCACCATCCCAGACATTTTGAAAAAAAAAAAAAATGTGGGGCGCCTGGGTGGCTCAGTCGGTTGAGTGGCCGACTTTGGCTCAGGTCATGATCTCGCAGTCTGTGAGTTCGAGCCCCTCATTGGGCTCTGTGCTGACGGCTCAGAGCCTGCAGCCTGCTTCGCATTCTGTGTCTCCCTCTCTCTCTGCCCCTCCCCCACTCATGCTCTGTCTCTGTCTCAAAAATAAACATTAAAAAAAAAAATGTGGGTAGGCCTGGAAATCTGTGTTTTAATAACACCTCTAACAAGATTCTGAGACATGTTCAAGTGTGAGAATCACTGGTATAGAATCAGTAGAGTTCTACTCCCACTCCCACCTCCATTAAAAATGGGATTTCTCTGCCTACCCAAAATTTAAACCTGTTTGCAGCAACTTCGAATACAGCTCTCCTAGGAACTCTACTTGAAATATAGTCTGAAAAATCAGTATCTCTAAATGCAAACTATATAGAAGTCCACATCAAATACTCTTAAAGCATACAATAATGCAGCAAGAAGGGTTTGTAAACCATCATAAAGCACTGCCATCAATTAAGTTTTACTGCACAGTAAAATTCTTACATTTGTACACAATAGCAGGAGAAAAGAGCACTCCTCCCTTCTAACAGTCACAGTATTTTATATTTTTGTTCTCTCTCTTTCAAAACTATACACTGGTCATTTCTCTATCCTTGGATTTTAACATAGTGTCTGGCATAAAATAGTAGTGAATAATCTTTGTGAATAAATAATATAAAATAGAAGTAGTGGGACTTAGTGAGAAAATCATGAATTTTGTCACAAATAGAACTAGGTTCATTTTCTGGTGCACGCATTTAGGATAGAAGTTAGGATTTGAGAATATACTTAACCTCTGTAGGTTTCATTTTTTTACCCATAAAATGGAGATGCTGAAATGTGTGTTAATATTTTTTTGTAAATTTATTTATTTTGAGAGAGACAGAGACAATGCAAGTGGGGGAAGGGGAGGGAGAGAGAGAGAGAGAGAGAGAGAGAGAGAGAGAGAGAGAATGAATCCCAAGCAGGCTCTGCAGCACTATCAGCATAGAGCCCAACATGGGGCTCGAACCCATAAAACCACAAGATTATGACCTGAGCCAAACCAAGAGTCAGATGCTTAATCGACTAAGCCACCCAGGCACCCATGTTAAGAGTTTTTAAATGAAAACTAAAACTCTGTGTAGGCATGTCACACAATAGTTAGCTTACTAATAAGTATTCAGTGAATTATGGTTTCCTTTCTTCTCTTTTCCATGATAAACGTGGTACTCTTTTCATATATAGGGCTTTCCCTCTCTGTGATGATGTAATACATATTGTAAAGAAAAGCCATGCATGTTATGAACAGAAACACACATCTTACACTGTCAGGAATTCTGGTGGAGTTTTATTTGAGAAATTCACATCACCTCTTATCTGGTGTAGTAATGCCATAAGCAAAGAGGAACCAATAACAGAAGTCAGAATCATTGCCTTGAATAAAATTCAGTGAAGCTATGTATGTTGTTGAACCCTTATTGGATCTTTTACTGTATCAAAATTGCTTAAAATTATCTTGATGGACATTTTTCCCAACCCATTGTAGTGATTCTTTACTTGTGGCAAAAGAATGTAGGCAATTCTCTTTCCATAGTAATATAGAAAGGAATCCTTTCTGCAGACTGTCTCAGAAATATGCAATGAATGCTCGAAAACTGTAATATTTACCACACAGCAGCAGCCAGAAAATTGTTCTTAGTTTTACTCAGAATTCAAAGATTTTATTTATTTTAATGTTTATATTTGAGAGAGACAGAGTGCAGGAGGTGCAGGGGCAGATAGAGAGAGAGACATAGAATCTGAAGCAGGCTCCAGGCTCTGAGCTGTCAGCACAGAGCCCAAGGCAGGGCTTGAACTCACAAACCATGAGACCATGACCTGAGCTGACGTCAGATGCTTAAGCGACTGAGCCACCCAGGCACTTCGGTTTTACTCAGAATTCAATTGAACTTACCTAAGAGAAGCCAACAAACAATAAATGGGAAGGATATATAGGAAAGCAAGGGCCAAACACTATACACACATACTTGGGGAAAAGATGTGCCAACAAAGCAACACATAAAAAGTTGCCAAGCCATTCTGAAACCTGCCAAAACGGATCAGAGTCCACACTTCTTCTCCAAGCAGGGCATATAGCCACATCCATTCCCCAAAAATAACACTCTAACCTCAAGAGGATGTAAATCCCTAGCCCAATGTTCTAGGCCAGCAATAGAAAAGGGCTTCAGGGATTCTGACCAAGAACTCTGAAAGGCTTCACTGGATCAAGAAAATCAAAACACTCACTGGTTCTTCCAAGAGCCTTAAAATCAAGCAAAAGTGACAGACGGTTGTTCTGAGACTAACTGAAATTCCAATCTGGATTCATCAGCTTTCCATTAAGTCTTTGTGTTTATCCTTTTGTTCAATTACTAGTCCTTTTATTACTATTTGGATTTTCCTACTTCCAACCACTGGACTTGTTTCTATGTAGAAGTAGAAAACACCATAGAAGAGATTTGACCTCACCAAGCCTCTGTTTCATCATTTGTAGAATGGGGCTATCATCTTGTCCTATGTGGCTTGCGATAAGGCTAATGGGGCTATCCTACTGTCCTATAATCTAGGACAAAACAATAAATTATATGAAAAGTAGTTTGCCCAATTCCTAGCACATAGCCAATGCCCCATATATGCAATGAGATCTATAGTCACTTCCACGTTTTTCCCCAATGGATCTTCCTTTAAACCATAAAGGCCAAAGGTAGAAGTCAAAGAGAAAAATTCATATTCATATTAAACTAACCTCTTACATTCATGGTGTATGTTTGGAAAAATGAATCATAACCATGTGTTTTTGTCATGTGTCTTCTTTCTCAACTTAGAATCTGTAGGCTCCCATACAACTCAACAGGAGCTCATTTTAAAGCAGCTAAAAACACATGCTCATGTATAACAATTATTCTGATCCAGATCTACCCAATTACATTCCTGGTTGGCCTCTTAAATATAAACTTACATTTATGTAATCCACAAAATTTAGTTCTGCATGAATTTCTAACAAATATTATAAAAATGGATGAGATTGGGAATCGGAGTAATGTATAAATGACTAAAATGTTCCCCGCTTAGATTTGAGTTTGTGGATGTTCTAGCACTTCTGGGAAACATTTTCCATTTTTCTCAAATAAATCACACTATTTAAAATGCCGATCCCTATTCCTAAGAATTAATCTACTAATATGAAACACCTAACATCAGAAGCAAATTGACTTATTTAGGGAAATTAAGTTTTGATATTTTATCAGACTATAAATTCAAATAAACGCATTGACAATCTTAAAGTTAACATTCAAGAAGAAATAGAAGTTAGTTGAGTGTCAGTTAAATAGACGTGTCCAAGATTTAAAAAGTAAATCTCCCCAGGGATACCTGGGTGCTCAGTTGGGTGAGTGTCCAAGTTTTGATTTTGGCTCAAGTCATGATCTTGTGGTATGGATTGGAGCCCCATTTTGGGCTCTGCGCTGACAGAGCACAGCCTGCTCGAGATTCTCTCTCTCCCTTTCTCTCTGCCCCTTCCCCACATGTGTGCTCTCTCACTTGCTCTAAAAATAAGTAAGTATTAAAAAAATAGCAAATCTCCCCAGACATGGTGTATTTGGGGGTACTTTTATACATACAGCATTCTCAACCTTTCCTTTAAAACAACATGGAGTATATAGCATCAATATCAATAAATTAAGGCATTTGAAGTAACTTGTGGAAGATTTGTTTTTCTTAAAATGGTATTAGTCACATATTTTTCAGACACTTATCTTTTCACTTCAATTTTTTTCAAAATAAAAAAGGCAGCATTTTCCACAAAAGGCAATGCACACAATTGCAAAATATAGAATAATGGTAATTATATTTGTGAAATTATATTTGTGAAAATTGTACTTTATCCAAAAGAAAAGTTAGTTCTGAAGGTTATCAAAGTATACAACTATCTGAAGTAGAAAGTAAAAATCTTGAGTAATCAAGCCTTAGTTTGCCCAAGTTCAAAACTCTTTCACAAAACTTCTCCCCATTACTCAATTTAGAAATCTACATTCAGTTAAATATGAATATGTATCACAACTCAATCTGCCCAACCATCCAAGAGGAGGGGCCAAGGATACAGACTGTTCTTATTTATTAAATTTGACGTAACTAGAGACCGCAGTCATAGTCAAGAATTTGTACCCACCCCTTCCCACCACACAACACATGCAAAGCAGGTGCCTTGCTATTCATTAAAATCAGATTGAAAGGGATCATTTTTATCTCTTGTTTTTATGTATCTAAGAAACGAGACATAATAGGGGACAGATATGTCAACATGAGAACAAACAATGGGGTACCACAGAGTTAAATTTTTTTGTAGCCAGAGAACTATGCAGTACCAAGTTTCCAAATGTATTTATTTTAGTACATGGCCTTCTCTACACAGAGGCAAGTTTCTCTTAATTTTTCTACAAACTCCCAGGAGAAACTGGGCTCTACATAGAAACCCAACTCCATAGGCCCAAGTTTTCTTAGTTTCTCAGAGTCCAAAGGGACATTTCACATGAAAGACAAAAGTGATTCTAACCTCATAACCTTGTTCTTCCATCTCAATAACCCTTCCATTGGTTTTCTAAGCAAGAGCCACCTTGCCAAAATCTCACCAACACGGATTCATTAGCACAGGGGTTAATATTCACACATATGTTGTTTTGCTATAACTTCCACAAGGTCAACTGGAGATTCAGAATTTTATAATGTTTATTTATTTTAAATGATTATTTTTGAGAGGAAGAGCATGTGGGGGAGGGGCAGAGAGAGAGAAGGGGACAGAGGATCTGAAGCAGGCTCCGCGCTGATAGCAGATAGTCTGATGTGGGGCTTGAACCCACAAACCGTGAGACTGTGACCTGAGCCAAAGTCAGACACTTAACCAACAGAGCCACTCGGGGGCCCCTGAAATGAGACAAGTAGGTAAAGGAAAGTGTTACTAACCAAAGAGAGTACAGGCATTCTTAAAACACATGGGTAGAAGCCATCTAGTGCTTCCGACCAGTGGGAGTAGGTTTGGATGTATTCCTTCAGTCTTACCTCTAATGGCAATCATGCATTACCTGTTGCAGTTGTCAGGGGTTCAATATTTAGGAAAGCTAGTAGGAAATCCTTGACAAGGGTTTAAGCAGCATTCATCAAAGACTGAATCCTCTCAAGGTAATACAAAAACTTTACCAAAATTACGTATGGCCTCTTGTAGGCCTTCCTTCATTTGAGACAAAAATAAAAATAGGAGTACTATCACTGATCTTCTTTGGCAAATTTTTTTTCACCCTGTTCTAATCAGGTGAAATTCTTCATAGAAGACAGTTCTTCCTCTTCCTTTTTACCTTGTTGGTCTTTGCTTCTCTTCTTACTGTTGTGAGAAAGGAAGGAACGAAAGAAGGAAGGGAAGGAGGGAGGGAAGGGAAGTGAAAAGAAGGGAAGGGAAGGGAGAGAGAGGGAGGAAGGGAGGGAAGGAAGGAAGGGGGGAGGTAGGGAGAAAGGAAAGGGTAAAGAAAGGAGAGAGAGAGTGAGGAAGAGAAAGAAAAAAGAAAAAGAAAAGAGAGAGAAAGGGAGGGAAGAAGGAAGGAAAGTAAGAAAGCAGGAGAAGCAAGAAAAAGGCAGACAGACATTGGCCTTTCAAGTGATGGACATCTTGAAGGGATGAGAGAAAAGAAATCTAATTTTTCCCTTACCTCAAATTATGTTTATGTGTATATATATATATATACACACACACATATATGTATGACTTGTTATTCAACATGGACAGTATTCAAATAGTGTTTGAAAAATATAAAATAAGATCATTCTATTATATCATGTAAAAATTTAAAACTACCTTTAAGAAGTATTGTTTCTCTTTATGGATGTTTCTAATGTGAGAAAAGTACATAAACTAGATGACTTGATGATTGCTATTTGTATTTTGCACAGTTCACACAGTGGCTAAGCCATGGTAGGCATTCTATAATAAATAGAAGAGTAAATGACTGAATAAATGAACATCTTAGACGCAGAATTATCAACACAAGGCTTGCTAGAGTCTCTGGCTCCCTCTGGTTCAAAACAAATGCCAAACACATGCATCCCACATATGGTTCTCTGTAGGCTCTTCCCACTCTCATCCTCTCCTTAATGACTTGCTTTTCCTGAAAGGAACAGTTGTAGATAAATACCAGGTGAAAGATGGTGCCTAAATAAGGTTCTGGAAGTGATTTTTTGAGGTGCTAGAAGCTCCCACACATTGAGAGACCTCCCACAAGCAATTTTCTTGGGGCCAACTCCAAATGAGAAGGATTGATGGTCTGCTTCCTGTAATAGCACCTAGTTATCCATCTTAATCTAGTGTTAACTGAAGGACTTAGCTACGGCAGAAGGGGAAGAAAGAGGTGAATTGAGAGAACATTTGTTATGACCCTGATGGGTAAATGGGGCACTCAGAAGATGGCACCCTTTCCTGGAAGGAACACAATACAATTGCACACATTCACACCAGGTAGCTACTGCCTAATGCCAAATAAAATTTAAGAGAGGAAAAAAAAAAAAAGATAAATAGAAATCAAGAAACGAATGCAGGAGAAATGTTAGGTTTTTTCAGACGTTAAAATCCATCAATTTGAGAAAACAGATTAAAAAATGCTCTGAAGCCAACATTTTATCTATTCCATTTATCTATTCAAACACTGCATTTCCTAAGACATGCTTTTCACATAAAATTCTAATCAACTTCCTCAAAACTTGCCATATTTGTCCAACGTGTGAAATTTGCTGTTTGATAAAAGTAGAGTACAAAAATGTTAGGAGCCCAATATTTATTTTAGAAATTAACTGCTAAGAAAATGACTTCTTTATGCTTACCTAAGGTGACATGGATTGAAATAATGGAGTGAAGGCATTGCTTGGCCAAAGAGCTAGGATTGGGTTGTAGTTATCTAATTCGGGGGTCTCCTTTCTCCATCCTTTAACCTTCCCTTTCTCTCTCCTACTTCAAGGAAGAAAGCGAACCAATTAGAAAAATACTGCAATATTCCAGGGGGAAAAAATAAGGTTTAAAATTGGTAGTGGCCCTGATCCCCAGCACCAAATGCTTCTTCCAAATTTTGAAGACTTCTACGTTTTATGAGTCACAGGAAGAAATAAAGACCCAACTCATGCTATGCAAGCCAAAGTACCATATACTTCCATGTGGTGCCCCCATATGAAACAGTCAAGGATATGAAAGAAACAATATTGAGAGATTACTGACAAAAAGGGTTGGAGATATGTTATGTGGGTGGATTTCTTGGAATAAGCATTAAAAAACGTGTGCCAGGTGAATATCCACATACGCACACACAAATGCTTGAAGAACAGGTTCTTAACAATGAGGTAGACAAGATTTGGTTACAGTTCCTGCTTGAAACCAAGGCCTTGCAAGGCTAGGATCTGGCCCCATAAGAAATGATACATATGCAACAAGCATGTCTGAGTCCAGAAAGCAAAGGATAGAAGTGAGAATGGTACTTTTTTTTTTTAATTATAATAGTTTATTTTCAAATTGGTTTACATATAACACCCAGTGTTCATCCCAACATGTGCCCTCTTTAATGTCCGTCACCCCCTCTCCCCCCTCCCTCACCCCCCTCACCCTCAGTTTGTTCTTAGTCTTTGAGAGTCTCTTATGTTTTATCTCCCTCCGTCTCTGTGTCTTTTTTTCCTTTCCCCTCTTCCCCTCCCCCTGGTTTTTGCTTAGTCTCACAAAGTCCACCTATTCGTGGAAACATATGGTACTTCTCAATAAATGACACATTTACAATTTATGTTTCCCTATCCTTGAGACTCTGGAGTTTACTAATTAAAAAAAAAAAATGTTAGTACATACACTTTAAAAAAAAAGAAAAAAAGAAAACACCTCCAACAGGGAACAGGAAACACAACAAAAGTTCTATTGAATGACAAGCTGAGAGTGCCACCTGACCGTTTATCGGCCCTTTATAGAGAGCGGGTTGAGAAGACAGCCATGGACCATCAGCAGGAAACAGTTTAGCTGCCTACCCACTTCCTTTGACACCACTTTTGCTAAGGTCACATTAAACCACTCACAATTGTCCAAACTGTGAACTTTCATGCCTCTGGGCTTTTGTACTTGGAAACCCTTCTGCCTTAAGTACCCCCCACCACTTATCTTTCAAAGCCTAGATCAAAAATCACCTTCTGCGGGCACCTGGGTGATTCAGTCGGTTGAGCGTCCAACTTTGGCTCAGGTCATGATCTTGCAGTTCATGAGCTGGAGCCCCGCATCAGACTCTGCACTGGTGGTGCGGAGCCTCCTTGGAATTCTCTCTCTCTCTCTCTCTCTCTCTCTCTCTCTCTCTCTGCCCCTTCCCCACTTGTGCTCTCTCTCTCAAAATAAATAAACTTAAAAAGAAAATCACCTTCCGTGTGAAGTCTTCCCTGATATACTGAGTTAGTTACCATAAACTTTATGTGTAAGTTCATAGACCAGTCACAGCCCTTTTCACATCCCATTGTTACTATTTGTTTACATGTCTATAACTCTCATTCCACTGCAAACTTCTGACCAAAAGCATTATTTCAAGAACTGCAAGCTTCTACAGACTTAAAGAACTGCACATTTCTGACCAAGGAAGGCGATTTATTTTACCAAGATATATTCAATGTCTCATTTGGCCAAGAATTGTAACATCTATTATGATCCTTGGCACAGAGAGGGCTCTGAGTATATCTTGTTTCAATTAATTAGTAAGTTTTTGCAAATGGTATACTGAAATTAGAAGTGTGAGAAAGTTGCAGACCAGGAATGATGTCAGAGTTAAGATATGTATCAGGAATGGGCGCCTGGGTGGCTCAGTCGGTTAAGAGTCCAACTGTTGATTTTGGCTCAGGTCATGATCACATAGTTCGTGAGTTCAAGCCCCATGTCGGGTTCCACCATGACAGTGTGGAGCCTGCTTGGGATTCTCTCTCTCTCTCTCTCTCTCTCTCTCTCTCTCCCTCTCTCTCTCTCTCTCTCTCTCTCCCCATCCCTCCCTCTCACATACAAAATAAACTTAAAAAAAAAGTTATATATCAGGAATCAATCACAAAGGGGGTGGGGTTTCTGGATCATCTTGATCAGTTTAGCCTCTCTGTGTCATCTGCCTTACCACCTTCCTTTGATAGGTCATTTGTCATCTCCAGAACCCAGATGTGTTAGAAATAAACTAGATACTCATTAAATATTTGTATACAGGATGACTGAATAAATATACAGAACTATGGATCCTACCACAGCACAGTCTCTACCAGTCTTATACATACTCTGATAATGTTTTTGAAACATATATTTCATATACTTGCACAGTAGAATTCTGCATAAAAATAACAATAACATTACACTTTACCAGAATGCAATTATTCTTTCCTTTTACCTTTTTATAACCAAAAGTGATTATCTCTACAATAGAGCGCATAAGCACCATTAAGAGACTAATACCATCAACTGAATTTAATTAACGTTACATAACAGACTATACCAAAAAATACATTCATATTCCAACCTAACTTTCTATACATTTGGTTCATTATACAGAAGGTAAGAGTGTATTTCCCTAGGTGAGATTTTTCAAGGTGTAGCTCTTCCCTGTGTTTCCATATTTATTATTTTGGATTTTTTTTTCTTTTGCAATGGGAAAGCTATTTTCCTTTATCCAAGAAGTTACTTACAATATGGAAATCATTAGTGTGCTCAAATATTGAATTCAAAATGGGAAAATGAAGCCATAAATGAAACAGACTATTTGACAATGAGATTAATAACCTGAAGCCCAGAAACAACTTGATTTTGTTCCTTAAAAAGTCTCATATACTACTATGAGCAATATTTATTAATTCTCATGGCTATGCAATATTTGGGGTTTAGATGGCCACTCTCCAACTCTTAAGCAAAGGGATTTTCAGAAGTTCTGGTAACAAAGGAGTTAATGGAGTGGCATTGCTATTAAAAGATTTATGCTGACCAGGTGTTTGAGTTGCTTGAAAAGTCAACCATTTAACATACAACCTTTCTGTTGTAAATACTGTACCACCAGAAGACAGATTAAACAGTTTTGTGTAAAACTGTGGTTTAAAAAGAAATAGGGATAATGAAAAAAACATTGTGTCCAACTTTTCTTGAGTAAATTGCCAAACATGTGACCCTCAGAATGCCACAGTGTCCTTATACCAGCAACTCAAGCTGTCTCACCCAGAGACAAATGCGGTGTTTGGAGCTTTAAAACATTAACATAAATATGAATATGCCTATCAGAAACAGATTAATGACTCCTCTAATCACATATACAATTATATAGGTCACATGTGAAAACCCATTCAAGGAAACCCAAGGTTATCATGGCCCTAGAACATGTCCTTCGAGGAGACTCAGTTTCTCTGACTTACGATGTATGTATGATAGCCCTGTCACCTTCACACTATTTCACTGGAAATCCTGCCTGTTTGGGAGAATTGTGGTTTTTCAGGCTTACAGTCTTGAGCTTGCCTTACACAAACTAACCACTAAGGGGGGTGGGGGGTGGAGGCTGCTTTTCACAAAATGAGCATTATAGAAACTAACCTCAGGGTTAAACACTACAATCATTCACAGGTGGGATTTCCCAAGATTTTGTAACTTTCCATGAAGGGATTTACATATGCCTAAAAGAAGCCACTGCTGAAATAGGTTTTTAAGCAGTAAAGTAACTGTATCTGTTCATAGTTACCAAGCTGTTGTGCATTTTGTTTAGTAGGTCAACATACTGTCGTCTTAATTTGTGTCTGGGCCTATCACGCAAGGGCCACTGCCTCACAGAAGGTTTTAATCAAAGCAGCCGAACCAACAAAATAGGACATCCTGGTCAAAATTACTCTTTCAACCTCATTTTGAACTGCTGTTTTTTCAGAGGTTTGGCAAATTTCACGATAAGCCACTTACCAAAGTGTTCACATTTAATGAGAGGCAATTTTTACATAAAAAATAATCTTCTGTCACCCAGTCCTCTAAATGTCAAATACCCCATGGTTAAATGAAGAACACTGCGACATTTTCAACCAGCCTGCCAGAAAAACTTAAAGCAGAGTCTAAAACTGCTGTTCCCTAAAAAGACTTTTCTACTCATAGACCTAGAACCCAGACCCCCACCTTTAAAAAAAAAAAAAAAGATTCTTTACATGTTTTTGAGCTTCCCATAAATATATGGACCATAGCAATACGTAATATTAAGCTTTGAGTATCTGCATCCATCTTTATTTTCTACATTGTTTAGATCCCACAGACAAAACAACCTGTGGGTTACTACTAGAGCCCACTGCTACGCAATGAAACAGAAAACAACCCACTGTCATCAAGAATTACTAGATTCCCCGGCGTGCCTGGAGGGCTCAGTTGGTTAAGAGTCCAACTCTTGATTTCAGCTCAGGTCATGATCTCACAGTCCCTGAGTTTGAGTCCCAAGTTGCGCTCTGTACTGACATCAGGGAGCCTGCTTGGGATTCTCTCTCTCCCTCATTCTCTGCCCCTCCCCCACTCACACACTCAGGTTCACTCTCCCACTCTCATTCTCTCTCGCTCTCTCAACATAAATAAATAAGCTTAAAAAAAAAAGAATTACTACATTCTTGGGAGCCACAAGAATCTAGGTTTGGAGCCACAACCCCAACATTCCAGACTGCTCACAAACAGCCCACAGGTCAAGCCTGATGCGTATTTAACACTGTTTCAACTGCAGACCATCCTCTCTGCATCCACATATTCATGACACCTTTTTTCTTTTTCCCCAATAATTTGTTGAGGTCAGAGGTTCTTCCTTTAAAAAGAAAAAGTAAAGTTTCATTTGTACCAAAGATAGATAGGAAGAGGATGCTAATTTTTTAAAGACCCAATTTGCAGGCACATTCTAAGATTTACAGAGACGACATATATATACATGTGTGCACAAGCAAGTGGCAACAGCTGCTATGCGTCAGAATTAGGGATCAGGCCTCCCAGCACTACCTCCTGGCACACATGCCCAATAACCTCTGTGCGCTTATCAAACTCTTAATTTAGGCATGGTTCTTCCAGTCACTGTTCCTGCTTCAACCACGGTGGCGGCAATGATAGGGACCAGACTGCAGCCCCCTCACAAATCCCTTCCCTCCCGCAATCTGAAAGCATAGACAAGGAGATCCAAGGACAAAGCAGGCAGGTGGTGGATGGAGAGACTTCTGAAAGGAGTGTTCCAGCCAGAGCAGCACAAAATATCTGAATGTTTTCATACACCCAAACAGGTCCAGTGACTAAGATTTCCTGCAGTCTGTGTATACATGCAGGTATGTGTATGTTTGTACAGTGGTTTCCCTTTTCTTTTTCTTCCTCATTGAAATATATATAAAAGTATTCCAAAATGTACTTCAGTGTTTCACTGAACAGTTAGAATTGCTCTTTAAAAGATTAAAATTAGTTAAAATTTTAGACAATTAAAATTGATCAATAAAAAGTTTAACCATAGCAGAGAACAACCCATTTTTTAAAATCATTCTACGCAGTTCACATTTTATGTTTCTCCATTCTTATAGTTCCTTTGTGTATTTAAAATATTGTTTTATGGGCGCCTGGGTGGCTCAGTCAGTTGAGCGTCCGACTTCGGCTCAGGTCATGATCTCACGGTCCGTGAGTTTGAGCACCGAGTCGGGCTCTGTGCTGACAGCTCGGGAGCCTGGAGCCTGCTTCAGATTCTGTATCTCCCTCTCTCTCTGCCCCCCCCCCCCCCCCGCCAACTCATGCTCTGTCTCTGTCTCAAAAATAAATAAACATTAAAATATTGTTTTATTTACTGAGCAAATCTTTACTGGGGTTACTAGAACTTTGTTAGGCCCTGGAAACAGGACAGAGAAAATAGGTATTATTCCTGCCATCCTGAATTTAGCTTTTGGATGAGTCAACAGACCTTTCAATAACAGAGCATTACAAAATTTTCTTTACAAAATAGTGTCTTGATAGCTGAAAAAAATGAAAACTCAAAGGCTTATGCTGTCATTAACAATATTCTGAAATTCTTTCTATTATTGGTTGGATTGTGTTCCACCAAACTTCATATGAAGTCTTAACCCCCATTACCTCAGAATGTAACATTATTTGGAAATACGGTCTTTATAGATGTAATCAAGTTCAAGTAAGATTACTAAAGTGGCTCTAATCCAATATGACACCTGTCATAGTCAGTGATGCTTCTAAAAGCCAAGGAATGCCAAAGATTACTAGAAAACCACCAGACACCAGAAAAGAGGCATGAAACATTGTCTCTGACAGCTCTCAGAAAAAACCAACCCTGAGATACCTTGATCTCAGACTTCTAGCTCCCAGAACTAACAGATTTCTTTTTTTAAGCCACCCACTTTGTGTTTGGTTACAGAAAATTAACAGATCTTCTAAAAACAAATATTTCTACTCCTACAAAATGTGATAAAGCAAACAAAGTAGCACTGTGGTGGTAGGGACAATTCTAACTGAAGGAAATTTGTAATTAACAAATTTTTAAATGCCTTGAGAACATAAAGATACCTCAGTTGAGCTTCAATCCAAATATGCTTTAAAAAGAGAGATGTATAGCCCCAAATTAAAAAGATTTATTTTTGTTTCTAATGTAAAATAAACTCCTAAGAACACATTGGTGGTACATTTGGAATTATTGTTCACAAATATGACCATCGTATTATACAAAGAAAATAAATACAATAGGGAAGTAGACAAAATACCTTCATATTCTGGTGAGGGCATGATCTTTAAACATACATCTAAACTCTAACAAGTTCAAGTACATGTTCAAAATCAAAGTAAGAAAAGACACAGCTTTGACTTAACATAAAATATTAGCATTATAACCATATTATATTTCAGAAGATAAATTCTGATTTCTCCCTCAAAGAATACATACCTCTGCAACTTTATTGGAAGTGTCCAAAAAAGTGACAGAAGTTATAGGACTCAAACCTTTATTGTTTAAGTTGACAGAAGAAACACAATCTAAATGCATAGCCAAGTTTGGTTTGAATCCATGATCTTCTATAATGCTACAGGGGAAAAATACATCAAGATGAAGTAAATGTTAAACTGAAAGTTGTTTTGAGTTAATAAAAAGTTCCAAATTTAATATCCCTGATCCATAATTTTTGAATGGCTATTCTGTCCCCAAAATCTTGTCATTTTTTTGAATTTGGAAACTTTTCCATATTTATATTTACTTATGAAGACTTACTAAAATAGAAAAATTGCATAGACACAGGCCTTAAGACTAAATGTTTAATCTGTTATAGTGTAGCTGAATAAGTACGTCTCCTATCAGTTTTATTTCTCCTGTGATACAGCAAATGGGCATAATCTTCTCTCATCTATCCATTATCGGACAAAAAAGGAAATAATGGTCTATTATCCTAATTATATCCTCACAGATTCTCCTAAATATTAGCAGTTAAATGACATCAGTTAGTTTAGATGGCTTTTCAATACTCATCCATATAATTTGCTAGTGTAAATATAGAATTCTACATCCAGAACCAAGGCACAAAAATAGTGAAATATCGCTATGAACTAAATATTTGTGTCCTCTCCCCCATCACACCAAATTTGTATGTTGAATCACTAATCCCCAATGTGATGGTATTTGGAGGTGGGGTCTTCAGGAGGTAATTAGGTCATGATGATGACCTCACAAATGAGATTAGATCTCACAAATGATCTCACAAATGAGATTAGAACCCTTGTAAGAATAGACACAGATAACATCTTTCTACCATGTCACGACACAGCAAGAAGATGGGTATCTGCAAACAAGTCAGAAAGCTCTCATCAGACACTGAATCTGCCAGTACAGATCTTGAATTCTCAGCCTCTAAGTGGACACAATATTTGTTGTTTAAGCCATCCAGTTTGCGGTGTTTGTTATAACAGCCCAAACTGCCTAAGACAAATGTTTCCAAAAGAAAATTTGTTTTGATAAAAATGCAATTTGTAGCATGAATTCCTACTTAATTATTTTCTGTTGACATTACAGCAGGGTTCACTATAGGGTATAAAAGAAGAGCTGGGAGCCTTAGGTGAAGTATTTTCTGTACAAGATGCAGTTGGTGATTAACACCAAAATGTCTGGCAGCTAGGGAATCAAGTAGGAACCAGAAAGTGAGTGACTTAGTCATGGCCAGTGAAAGCCAATAGATTAACAAGGAGGAATAGTAGTAAATAGGAGAAATAAAAGCTTGAAATGGTTAACAGTTTATAAGAACATAAGTTCTATTCCATGGCAAATGAGATTCTTTGTTGAGTAATCTTTCATACTTCCTACTTGCCAAAAGTGTAGCCTCAGAAGCTAAACCTATAGACATGGAGAAAGCATTTACAGCTGGTCAAAATTTGACACAAAGGAAAGACAAAACCTGATTAGATCCTCATCATTGAGATGTAAAAGAAAAGTGTTTTGAAAGCAAGATATGATACAAAGAGAAAGTAACATGGGCATGTTCTAGTTTCATCCATGATGGAGGATAGAGCAGCTATTATTGGACTTAACTTCTGGCTATAAACAAGTATAAAATCCAGACAAAACATATATAACAACTGTTTGCAGGCACTGGACAGCAGCCAATGCAGGGCTATGGTCCTTGAGAGAAAAGAGGCAAACAAAATAAACGTCACATAAACCCCAGATTTCCTCCTAGGGGCATTTTCCAAACCACAGCTCAGGGAAATAGAGTCTAAGTAAAGATAATAGTCCTGTTGGACAACAGAAACAGAAATCAGGCAGCCAAGAAAACTAAAGTGGAGTAGCTGGGTCCCTGAGAGGGGAAAAAAACAAAACAAACAACAACAACAACAACAACAACAACAGCAAAACACTATAGACAAGGAGTCCTAATAATTTGTGTAAAACTTCCCCTCAGGTCTTTAGTCAACTTATAAGATGTACATATAAAGGGCAAAGATTTGGAAACTAGCCAAGATAACCACTGAGATGCTGGAGAGCAGAGCAGAGATTTCCAAGGCCACAAAGTATGAGTCCAGGAGTTAGAAACTGGGGCATCCATTTGAGACTGCAGAATGTCACCTCCTAGAATGTGGAATAAAAAACTCTCCCTATGTAGAAGGGTCATGAGCAAAACTGAAGTAGACTTGCCCTTACAAAGCTTAACATGTCTTGGTAGAATGAAGGTGAACCACAAGTAATTTTACTCCCTACTATTACGAAATTCAGCATACTTCAGAACAGAATTCAGAGCATATAAACATGTACACAATGTTAGTTATACAATCAAAAATTACTAAACATGTTAAAAATCAGTAAAAAAAAAAAGTCCAATAATTGAGATAAAATAATACGATCAGAAACAAATGATTCAAGTAATAAAGTTAACAGAGGAAGTATCCAAGAAACTATGGTGAATATACTTAAGAGGGATTTTGGGGCAGAATGGTTAAAAATATATAAAAAGATTAAAATGGACATTCTAGAAATATAAAATACATTATCTGAACTTAAGAATACATAGACTTAGACTAGAAACAACAGAAAACTGGATTAGTGATTTGAACATAGTAGAAAAATATCTCAATAGAAGTACGGAAAGAAAGAAATCACAAAAAGAAATACATTACTTGATTCAGATAGGATCAAATTATACTTCAAAGGCTGTTCTAGATAAATATGTTTTGACAAATATTAAAAACAGGTCTTGAAAATATCAAAATTATTCCAAGTAACTCAATATTCCACAACAAAACTTAAAAACAGAAAAATATAAAATCCAGCCCCAAACATAGAAACAGTTCAAGTTCTATGAATTTTAGGCTCTCATGATCTCTATAAAGTATTATATTTTTTTAAGAAGTAGACTGTGATAAGTTAAAGTTGCATACTGAAAATCCTCAAGCAAGCACTAAATGTGAACTCTAACACACCAAGGGCGAACCCTAATGTAAACTATTAACTCTGGGTGATAATGATGTGTCAATGTACTTTCACGATTTGTAACAATACACCACTCTGGTGAGGAGTGTTGATAATGGGGGAGGCTACACATTTGTGCGGGCGAATGATACAGGGGGAAATCTCTGTATACTCAATTCAATTTTGCTCTGAACTTAAAATTGCTATAATAAATAAAGTTTATTAAACATGCCCAAGTGTGTGTACACACATGCATGTTCACAAAGATATGACAAATGGAAAGCAAATAATAAGACAGTAGATTCAAACACAACCATATCTGTGGTAGCCAGAATTCTAAAAGTGGGTCCCCAAGAATCCATACTCCAATCCCTAGAATCCCAATGAATATGTCCAGATAGTAAGCATAGCTTTGTAGGCCATAGGTTTCTGTTGTGACTATTTAAGACCATTACTGGAGCCAGAACTCTAACACTCTGGAAACTTATGTAAATAAATGGTTATGGCTATGTTCCAATAAAACTTTGCTTGACAAAAATAGATGGTGAGTTGGATTTGGCCCATAGGCTATGGTTGCCAAACACCTAGGAAACCTACAAAAAAATATATTAGAATAAATTAATATAGCAAGGTGATAGGGCAAAGGTCAATCTACCAAAAACCAACTATATTTCTATGTATTAGCAACGAGCAAGTGAAATTTTAAAAATATTGCCAAAAGCATTGAAAACATGATCTATTTAGGGATATATTTTAACAGTGTGTATGTACAAAAGCTGTACACTAAAAACCAAAAAAATTACTAAATTAATTAAAGATGGCCCAAATAAACAGATATCACGCTCATGATTGCTAATATTTCAGTTCTCCCTATTTGAGTTACAATTTAATGGCAATTGCAAACAAAATCTCAACAGGTCTTTATGGAGAAAATGTCATGCTGAATCAAAGACTATAAGGAAACACGTATACATGCACATCAAAAACAGAAAAGCCAAAACAATGTGGAAAAAGTGTAAGTGTAGAAGACTTACCTAAACTAGTTATAAAGCTACAGTTATCAATGAAAGTGTGATATTCACATAAAAACTGATATAAATTAATAAAATGATGAGAGATGAGAAACAGACCCATACAAACATGGTCAATTGATTTTGACAAAGTTGCCAAGGCAATCCAACTAATAAAAGATAATTTTTCCAAACAATGGTGCTGGCAGAATTTAGTATCTAAAAAAATGGAAGAGAGGGAAGGTGGAAGAGAAAATAACTTTACCTTACAACATCCTTAAAAAAAAGGAAGAAAAACTCAAAATGATTATGCAGTTGAAAGTTAAAAATACGAAACATCTAAAAAGAAAATAGAAGACAAAATCTTAGTGACCTTACGGTTAGACTAAGCTTTCTTCTGCAGGACAAAATAACACAAAGTAAACCTGATAAACTGAATTTCAAAATTAACTTATTCTTCAAAAAATATTTATCTGACAGTAGGCTTGTATCCAGAATACTAAAGAACTCTTTCAACTGAAAAATACATACCAACTAAAACAATATGGGCAAAAATATTTTGAAATTAGAGTTTACCAAAGATTCATTGATGACACTAGCACTGGGAAAGATCCTTAACAAGTTTAGTCGTTGTCAGGAAAATGGAAAATCGAAACCACAATGAGATACTACACATACTACACACCCACCGGAATGGCTAAAATTAATGAGACTGATAACGTGCCTAATGCTGTCAAGGATAGAGAAAGTCACTGAAACCCTGATACATGGTTGGTCATAATGCATAACAGTACAACCTCTATAGAAAACAGGTTTGTAGTTCCTTAGAAGTTAAACATATCCCTGCCGTTTAACAGAACAATTTCACTGTTAGATATTTACCCAAGAGAAATATAAATGTATGTTTCCACAATTTCCACAATGTCCACACAATATCTATGAGAATGTTCACAGCACCTTTATACATAATAACCAAATACTAGAAAGACTCAGCCCAAGTGTCCCTGAACTGGTGAAGAATTGTGGTGGATCTACTGCTGATACATGACACAAAAAGGATGAATCTCAAAAGCATTATGCTCAAGGAAGCTAAGCACAATAGCCTGCATAATCAGATAGTCATTACATATGAAGTTCTAGAAAGGGTGAAAACACAGACCAGTAGCTTCAGGGGCTCTGGGCTGACTGACTGCAAAGGGGCACAAGAGACTTTCCAGGGGTGATAGAAATGTTCTGTATCATGATTGTGGTGGTGGTTAGAGGACTGTATATATTTGTCAAAACTCATCAAATTGGATACTTAAAATTCGTTAATTTTATTGTATGTAAATTATACACAACAAAGCTGTCATTACACAAAAAAGTCATTATGGTTTGATCTGATTGTTACAATGAGCTCAGTTTGTGAAAATACTTATGATTTGTTTGCTTTTCTTTTTTTTTTAATTTTTTTTAGCGTTTTTATTTTATTTTTGAGAGACATAGAGACAGAGAGTGAGCAAGGGAAGGGCAGAGAGAGAGGGAGACACAGAATCTGAAGCAGGCTCCAGGCTCTGAGCCATCAGCACAGAGCCCAACACGGGGCTCGAACTCACAGACCATGAGATCATGACCTGAGCTGAAGTCGGCTGCCCAACCAACTGAGCCACCCAGGCACCCCTGCTTTTCTGTCTGTGTATCATTCTCACACAGAGTCTCCAGAAAGAAATGCAGTTGTGAGGACACCTTGATCTTAGCCCAGTGAGACCTGAGACCCATGCTGGACTTCTGAGATACTACGTTTATATTATTTAAACTATTAACTTTGGGGCAATTTCCTACAGCAGCAGTAGAGAATATGCATCGTCTTAGTCTATTGTCATGGAAAGAAGTTTAAAACATCACAAAACTATAAGAAAAAAAAGTTACTTTACCAGCAAAGAGCTTAACTTTCTGAAATCAGAAATGATTTGATTTGTGACGATCCCATTTAGTAGCTCAGGCAACTTATCTGAGTTTCAGGTTTTTTTCTATCAAATGAGATGTTTATAGTAACTACTTCATAGATATGTATAGTAACCACTTCATAGGAATATTATAAGAATTGAATTAGATAATTATTTATAAGACAATTAGCTTATTTTTCCTGGAGAAGATTCCAGAAAGCCTTTCAGGCCCAGGAAGCTTTTGTCTGTAAGACGCTTTGATTTTAATGTTGGAATTAATGTTATAGTGTTTAAGTCAAAAAGATCTAGTATATTGATCTAATGGAAACTTAAGTCAGTTTAAATAAATGGAAGGGATAAACAATTCCTTAGTGTTTACCTGGAATTAATTCCTCACTAATGGTTCCAACAACAGAAATAAAGTAGTCCAAGATGAAGTGCTGCATCTAACCAAGAACATGTTTTGATTTCATCACTGATCCCACAGGAAAAAATTTTTCCCTCAAATTAAATTAGGAAGCTTCTAAAGAAAGACCTGCATTTTGGCTGACTGTGACTACTGGTAATGTAAGGATCTCAAAATTAACAACCAAGCCATAGAATCTATTACGTTTTTCAAATTCCAGGAAACACCTTTTTAACTCTATTCTCATAGAGTAATAACAATGACACTGAAGAATTTCCTTGCCCACATTCTTCAGACTATTTTATAACTTTAGTCCACAAGCAAAGTTCAATATTGAAATGTTTTCTAATAAACAAGTTGAGTAAATCTTTTTGGAACAGATGAAACAGACTTTAAGAGAAATTTTAAATAAAAAATCCGAAAGAGAAAAGACCACTTTTGTATCTAAAATCTACAATTTGACCTTTCTAAAGACCAACAAATAATAATCACATGTATAATACTTGAAAACTATAAAAATCAAAAAGGTCTAGATGTCCCAAAAGTTTATGTAGTTTGAAAGAATAAAATTCCTTCCTTAAAAGAACACTCATTCACTTGAGTTCAAGCCACCTTCCCTTACAGGAGATTGTGCATTGAGGAAAGCAAGGAAATACTGTTAAGGAACCTTCTCTGTCTTCAGGTTGGTAACAAAAAATACAGGAGAGAACTCTAAAATAGAAAGTTCTTAGTCATTTTTATTCATTGATATAACCGATATTTACTGATTCTTTTTGTGGCATGTGGAGAAAAAAATGATGTAATTTCTGCTCACAAGAAATTAGCAATTGAAAAGGATACATTGACATTTGTGATGAAGTATCATACAAGATGAAATGAAATGCCAAAAGAATAATACAAAGCCCTGTGTATGTTCAGAAAAGAGCAGATTAGAAGAACCAGGAAAGAGGCATCCATGGTGCACCAGGGACTGGGAGCAAGGAAAACTTTATTGATCAATAATGTTGGAATTGGAGCTTGATCTATAGATGGGATATTGGTCAGTACTGATGACTGAAATGGCATCCCAAGGAGAGAAAAAAGTTTCTACAAACATAGGGCAGTATAAGGATTTTCAGGATTCATCAACAAAAACAGCTAATAGTTCAGGTTAGATGGAAATACATAACTGGTAAGGAGAAAACCTTTGGAAAGAAGGCTGGAAAATCAGGTCAAATCAGGCATTGTCCTGAAATAAAGATACAAAGTTCACATTTTATTACACAGAGGAAACATTAAAAATTTTTAAAGCAATAGTTATATTTATTATATAATAATTACATTCATATTATATGTAATATAAAATATAAATATCTATTATTACATTTATATATTTATTATATGTGATCTGTGAGTGTGGGGACCACTAAAGACTGGAGCATGGAGCTCGGAGACAGTCCAAACAAAATGTAGTGAGCACTCACCCTCAGGTGGCACTCACAAGGTAATCAAGAAGATGATAAAAGTAGTCATAACTGAGTAGCATTCTTGCCCTAAGTTTAAGGGGATAAGAAAGAAAAGTCTTCTGAGTTTATGTCAAAAAAACTCTATTAAAAACTTTCTAAAAGTGTAAGAAGTTATACCTAGTATGAATTTAGCCTTCGAGGAGCTTCTGGCAACAAAATAATTGTTACAATACAACATGGTGAGTCCATTAATAGCAAGTAATGCTGGGGTATTGGGAAATCAGAAAAGCAGCAAGGGAAATCAGAAAACTAGTAGGTTTACTGGAGGCAACAACAGTTTAAGCTGAGTCTTAAAGATTTCATAGGAATCAAGCAGGCTAAGCAAAGGGAGAAGAGCTTACTAGGTAGAGAAAAAGGCAGGAATAAAGGATTTAGAGAATCAAGGAACTGTTCGAAATCACACAGGCTATCAGTTTCCCCACATTCTTACGCTTCCTACTCTGTTCTATTGATAAAAGCCACCCCAAGGGGTGTGAAGTGAGAGCTTGTTGTGGCTGCAAATATATTTTTAAACATGCAAGAAATTGAGTATTTCCTGAAAAAATAAGTGCCTCCAGAAGACAGAGTAAATCTAAACAGACAAATTACCAATGGAGAAATAGAGAAAACTTTAGAGCTAATTTCCACATGGTTTCATTGGGGTAGCCTATGAATCTGTTAAAAAGCCAGTAATTCCAAAGCCATGTAAGCTTTTCCAGAGCACAGGAAAATTAAAACAAACAAACAAAAAACTCATGTATTAGGGTATGAATATAGCTTTGATGTAAAAATCCAACAAAGGGGGGCACCTGGGTGGCTCAGTCAGCTAAGCGTCTGACTTCGGCTCAGGTCACAATCTTACAGTCTGTGAGTTCGAGCCCCACATCGGGCTCTGTGCTGACAGCTCAGAGCCTGGAGCCTGCTTCGGATTCTGTGTCTCCCTCTCTCTCTTCCCCTCCCCCACTCATGCTCTGACTCTCTCTCAAAAATAAATAAACATTAAAAAATTAAAAAAATCCAACAAAGGATGTACACACAAACTATAGGCCAATCTCACATATGAATATTGAGAAAAAATTGAAAATAGGAAATATAATCCAGCATCGCATTAAATGAAACCACAAGCAGGGGGAATGTAAGAATGTTTCAATATTAGATACTAGAAAGAAAAAATTATCACCACAGATTCTGGAAAGGCATTTGTTAATATTCAATGTCGTTAAGTTTTAAAAATCTCAATAAAATAGTAATGGAAGGATTTCATATCCCAACCTCCAAATCAGCACCCTATCTAATGAAGACAGCAGAGAACTTTCCAACTAAAGGCAGAAACAAGATCACTCTCACCACTGCCCAATGAAATTAAAAAGTGGAGAAAAAAAAAAGAGAAAAGTAAAAAGATTACTATGTGTGGATGATATGACTGGATAATTTGAGAACCTGAGTGATTCAGGTTTGAAAAAAATGAAACTACCATAACTGAAGAACTACCAAAAATGTTATGGGAAATTAGTAAAGTCATAGGATACAAATAGACAGTGCTTGGATGAACAAAGAAATATCAGTAGGAGCTAAAAGTTGAACATCAGTTCCTATTTTAATGGCTACTTTATTTCCTCTCCTGTGAACTCCACACTCATTTTTTTTTCAATTGTTCTATGTTGTTGATTGTTTCGTGAGTGTTTGGATTTCAAGGAAATTAGCTCTTCTTCCACAAATTATATTTTCTTCCAATTTAATATTTGCCTCTTGTTGACTGTGTTTATAGTAATTTTCCCCATGGAGAATTTTTTTTCCTATATGGTTGAACTTATTATTCTTTTCTGTGGTTTCTTTTATGACGTTTTATATATTTTTGACCCAGTTAGAATATACTCCTAGCAGAAGGTATTTTGTACCGATCCAATTTTATTTTTTTCATCCAGCTTCCAGTTTTCTCAACATCATTTACTGAAAAGTCTATCATTTCCTCAAAGATCTGAGACACAATCTCAAATAGTTACTCTTATATGGTGTGGATGAGAATGTAAATTTGTACATCATAGACAATATGCATCCGAATTATGGCACACATACCCTTTAAACCGGGAATTGCTCTTCTAAGAATTTATCTCACAGATATATACACATAGGGAAAATAAATGATTACTCAAAATTATTGGCTGCTATGTGTTTTGTAATACCAAAAGTTTGTAAATAATCTAAATGTGCAGATACAAGAAACTGGCCAAATATGGTACGTTTATACAATGGAATAAAATACAGCCATAGAATTAATAAAGGTGCTCTTATATGGGAAGATCTCCAAGATCTTTTAAGCTTAAAGACACTATAGAATCATGCCAGTTTTTTTTTTAATGAGAAAAAAATGAGTATATAGGTGTTTATTACACATGAAATATTTCTGAATGAAAATACACTAGTTGTCTGTGGGTAGAGGAGAAATGACTGAGATTCAGGAGTAAGAGGCAAGTGTTTCTGTCAACTCCCTTTATACTCTCTGAATTGTTAATCATGTTAAAATATTACCTATTGGAAAAATTAAATAATTGGGTTAGAGAGAGAAAACAAGCAAAACAAATAAACAGTAAGAGGTCATTTGAAATTCTATACCCTAATTTAATCAACATAATCTAGAGGTATTTGGCTGAAGACTCTAAAGAATAACCACAATTTGAATATTATTTTTTTAATTTCTCAATTTAAATTGACCCAACATGTATAGAGCAATTGAGTTAATGAAAGCATCCATAGACAAGAAGCTTTCTAGTGAATGAAGTTGAATCTTAGATTAAAATTCTACTATAGCTCCTTCTAACAGCAATCTTTTTTAAAGTGACGCCAATTTTTCTAGTTTTCCAAAAACTTACTTTGAATTTTACTTTTATCTAGTACTGAATTAACCTGGTAAAAAAATCAGCCAATATAGTTTTTAACCCTATTTTTCCACCCACTTAGAGAGACTTCTATCACCCCAACGACTACTCGGCATTACTTTAAATAAATAAACAAACAAATAAATAATAAAGTGGGTTTTTTAAATTTTTCATTTTGAGAGAGGCAGAGACAATGTAACCAGAGGAGGAGCAGAGAGAGGGAGAGAGAGAGAAAATCCCAAGCAAGCTCTGCACTATCAGTGCAGAGGCTGATGTGGGGCTCAAACTCACCAACCGTGAGATCATGACCTGAGCTGAAACCAAGAGTCAGATGCTTAAACAACCGAGCCACCCAGGCCCCCCAGCACTACTTTCTAACAGCATCTCTGAATCCTCATTCTTTGCTCTTCCCTGATAACTGAGTTGATATAAATTATTCTTTAAATTTAGAAGATAATTATTGGTTCGAGAAACAGTTTAATTCTAGTCTGCCCCTTTTAATTAGCTTCATGGCAAATACACATTTACTCTCCATTTCTCTTTAAAATTTAGCACAGTATTCTAAAATTTCAAAGACTCCATCATCACAACTAGGAATTTCCTAATGATAATTTATGGGCATAAAAACAATCAAATGAATCTGTAGATTTTAAGCAGTTTTCACAGCAGCCCAGTGAAGTAAATAAGAAATAAAGTAGGATCTTTGGTGGGGGGTGGTGGGGAACAAGGGTGGACAGGGAGGGAGGGGGGGCAGACAGGGTCATTCAAATAACTGCATGAAATAGTAGCTGCTGAAACCTCCTAAAATAATTAAAAGCTTTAAGTTTACACAGTTTGTTTTTAAGAAAAAAATTCATCTTCTTTGAATAAAACTAATACTGGAACAACACTGTAGATAAATTTTCTCTCGTTACTTAACAAAACAGAGGAAACAGTAAGTTTTAACATGCCCCTCATGTT
Organism: Paguma larvata; assembly: GCA_030068075.1. Classification (NCBI taxonomy): domain Eukaryota; kingdom Metazoa; phylum Chordata; class Mammalia; order Carnivora; family Viverridae; genus Paguma; species Paguma larvata. The sequence goes on along the minus strand of CM057826.1, from coordinate 33,467,672 downwards.
CCCAGCATAGATGAACACAGATACTGCTGCGTTGTGGGGAAATTTTTCTAACACATAAACACATAGCCAACAATTAACCAAGATGAAATGAAAGTACTCTAAAATAGTCACTAACTTACTTGACAATAAATAAATAAATATTGCGTCATTTTTTTCAACTATATTTCTATGTCAGGACCTTCTACCAGATTAATTGCTTTAAATTATTGACCTTCCACTATCCTCTAACACTTTTCTGAAAATTATCCAGCAATGCCTGAGTTTTTAATTGTTTTCTCCTAAGAAAATAATATTTAAGCTTATACTGTATAGTCAGTTACACTTTCGCCCCATTTGTCAATTTCAGCTATTTACGAAATTATCCTGAAAATTTAATCCTGAAGCTATATTGGTTGAAACCCAAACCTAAGAAGAGAATTTCATCTTTGTAATGCAATCCTGGTTTTCCTACTTTTGCCTTCCCTAGTAGCCCTCATTCAGATTTCTCCAGGAGCCTAATCTAGCTTGAAGGCCATTCTGAGAAGCACAGCAATAATACTACCACCCTGAGTCCAAGGTATCAGTCAGGATGGGAATTACACCGCCTTTCACAGACTTGAACTGCTAGGCCAATCTAAGCTCTCTCTACCTATCCACCAGACCCAGGAAGCATCATGACTAAGGCTCACCTTGGCATATGTTTAAGCCCAAAACCAGTACTCCTCACTCACTCATTGGTCTACTGGAATTTGGCTTTGATGTCCCTTTCATGATGACTCCAACTAGCATGCCTGCTACCCAGGTCACCTTAAAAAACTGAACCTTACGTGCTGTTTAAATGTCCCTCTAGAGCTAGACCACTCCGGAGATTTCCTACCACACGATGACATCTCAAATTGGCCATCCTCCCATCCTACTTCTAGATGAAGACCTCGCATTTTTTTTTTTTTTTTTTTTTTTTTTTTTTTGCTCAGCCTCCTAGTCCTAGACTTCCACAGACTTGCTCAGTGAGCTCCTTTGCTATACCTTGGGCTATCTAATTCCTCTAGACAAAACTTTTCTCTAGAACTGGGTTTCTGAATTCTAGCCGTTAAGTTATCCAGCTTTCTCGCCCTCCTCCCATAGGTAACAATAAAGAGCAGGGAAAAAATGCATTCTCCATACAGAAAACCCTGTGTATTTTGAGCTGTCAATGCAACTTGTCTCTAGTAAGTTAAGATTCACGTACATGTGAATACTCCTCCAATCAATCATCTCAAGTATTTACTCAGGGGAAGAAAAGGCATTAAAATGAATAAAGATATCTTCATCCTTCATGAGTCCTACCTCATCTGCAATACCTGACACATATAGTTACTAACATTTCCCAGATTTTAATAAGTCTTTGCAAACCTAAGTTTGGACAGCTATAAACAGACTAATTTGGCTTAGAAAGGATAATTTAAAAATCTGTGACCATTTCTATAGTGCCTACTTACTTAAAACTGTCTTGCGTATCTTGTATAGACTGGCAAAAGCAGGATTCAACAGAGGACAAGACAAAAACTAAGTAAGATCTGGGAAGCAGTACTCAACTAGAAATTAAAGCAATCACTTCAGAGAAAAGGCTGGAAGAAGGGAGTAAGGGAGGATATTGGAATGAATTATTTAACTGTCTTTCTTGTACTTTTCTAAAAGTGATTAATTTCTAATATAAAGTCATTCTCTCTTCTCCAGTGCTTACCTGATCTTAGAGTATTAAAGGGGTGAAATGCTGATTGATATCTTTTTCAAGCAAATAGTGCAGGCATTATAGTATATGTAGCACATTGTTAGGAAACAAGTTACTACTTTCTCTAATGTTGAGCGACCACAGATAGCTGGCATGTGTCCATATCCCAGCCATGAGGCCCTAGTGGGTACATCGGATTGTGAAGTTTTAAAGCTCAATGGGCTACTCTGAAGGTGGAGAAGGGGTACCCAAATCAGGACCCCCAGCTGGGGCACAGTGGGAAGAGAAGGAAGCTTTGAAGTACATGAAATAGTTATGAGAGTCTGTAATGTTTCAGGTACTGAAATTGAAACTTTATGGAATCAACCTGGGATGTTATTAGAGGAGCCTACCACGTATCAGAAAACACAACGAGAGTTGATTCCAGTAGTAATGGGGGGGGGGGGAAATTCACATCTATAGCCCATTGAGTTGAGACTGCTCAAAATGGTTACGGTAATACTCATTTTCTATACATTAGTATCATTAGGTAAAAATATGGCAAATGTCTAAAAGAATTTTCTAGCCCATACCTTTGCATGTGTGCAGGGAGCTCCAGAAAGTTGAAAATCCTATCTATTCTATAATCCCACTTCTCCCTAAAGCTATTCTAAAGCTTCATAACTCTATTAGCAGGGAAATTTCTTCATGAAGTTGAAAACCTTTTATAAATGGTAAATGTCTATATATAGTCCTAAACATCATAACAATTTTAGATTCCCCACCCCAAGTGAGTAGGTCTTATTTTAGTCAACAACCTGACTAACATTTCTGGTCTTTCATGCTACCCTATACAAGCACAATGTAAAAATCAAAAACATTTCATGTGGTGTTTCCTTCTTAGTAAATCCCTTTCCCTCTGAGCATGCACTTTGTACTCACACCTTCAAAAGGTCAACATGACTAAATAGGTCAAAAAATCTCCAAATAATTTCTAGACTTGATGCAATGCAAAGCTAACACATCATTGCAGCAGAGATATTGAATACATTGATGTTTCTAAAGCGGAGAGCCATGTCACAATGCCATGTATAAAAAGACACTGGGACTATCCACTTATGTGAGAACTAGGATCTTGGGGGGGTTGATAGGGTAAGAGATAGTGGTTAAGAATTCCTCTGTCTTCTGGCATTTGATGGAAGAAACACATCTGGCAAGAGGGTACCGGTCAGCACTCGCAGGACCTACAGTTAACGCTTTGGAAAGGGGACAAAGTAAAAAGTATATAGGAAATTTGGAAGACAGTGCCGAAGAGATTGCTGTGGCAGATAAAATGTACAGAATGGAGACAGATTTGCAAGTACAACTGTCGCTGTTTACTAAAAGATGTTTTCTGTCAATAACTGGTCAACATAAAGATGTGCTGTCACCATTGCATAAAAATAGAGAACAACCAGCACCCAGAATTACTTTGCAGGGAGGGAAGAGGGAAGCCCTTGCCCCAGAAGAATAAAATGTCGCAACTTTCAATTGTGTCCTAAGCCAAATATTCACAAAAAGATCTCTTGCCAAGAAAAAAAATACTTTCCTAATTTGTTTCTTTTGTTGTGTTTTGCTTTGAATTTTAAAAGTTCTTTTTTGTTTTGTTTTAAAGGGCAAACTCATAAATATTTACAGAGATCTTACTAAGCAGAAAAAGAGATTAGAAAATGTTTTTGAATGAATGCAACATGTTTCATGTAAATTGAATTATACAATCAATTTTATATTAAGAAGAAAGAACTTATAAATCATAAAATATAATCTAGTTTATGAGACAACATCTTAAATGATATGAGAAGTTAAGATAAATCCAAACTGCTTTGCATTTGTTATGGTTCAAGTTAAATTTAATAAACACATTGGCACCTAAAACAGTAAGCAAAAACTATATAGTATTAAATGTCACTAAGTAAAAATATTAATAGTTAATAAGTATTTGTTTCAAGATTTTAATTTAAACATATCACACATACTGCTAACCATTTAAAATTCTGTTTATTACATGGAGCATCTGGGTGGCTCAGTTGGTTGAGTGTCTGACTCTTGATTTTAGTTCATGGTTTGGGAGATCGAGCTCTGCGTCAGGCTCTGTGCTGACAGTGTGGTGCCTGTTTGGGATTCTCTCTCCCTCCCTCCCTCTCCGCCCCTCCCCAACTCAGGCATGCATGCTCTCAAAATAAACAAACATTGAAATAAAAAAAACAGAAAATAAAAATAAAATTCTGTTTATTACAGCGTCTTATAAAACCTGATTTTCTATTTTCCTGTATGTCCGAGATTAAAGTTTATCAGTTGCCACTTCATAAATACATAAAGTTGAATCGTACTTGTGATTTATTGGCTAGTGATAATTTGTGCGAAAACCATATTTGTGTTTCATTGAAAAACTAGCCGGTTTAAAAAAAAAAAAAAAAACTTTCACTTCAATATTTAAAAGCCTCCTTGCAACAACACCACCACAGAGACATTTAAATTTGTTGTTCCAAAAAAAACAAAAATAAATTTTTTGTTTCAGATCGTCTTGTTCATTATGAAGTACTTAATGGGGAAAACAGACTTTTTAAAACAGGATTCTTTGAAGATTATTTACACTTAAAATAAGCTTCATCCCCAAATTATAGAAGCATTTAAACAAATACAGGTTAAACTCCATTTGTTCCATTCTCTTACATATTGTATCAGTTCTCCTAGAATCTTAATAGTCCCAAATAGAACTATCACATATACAACTAAGGGAACCCGTGGCCACCAGGGGTAAAAACCTAGAAGTTTTGTAATTCATCAAAGTTCAGCTATAAACTGGGCATCAGAAATACTCTTACCGCCCATGTAAAGCTTTAGACATAACCTCAAAGAAGATGTACATCTCCTTCGTCCTGGGCTTACCGACAAGCTAGAAATTCATGAAGTGCCTCACAGATGCTAACAAGAAAAGCAAAACAGAGAAAGTACTAACAAAAAGAAGCTTCCACAACCCTGCCAAAATACTGCATTTCCTTTTAATAAAACAATAAGAAAATTAACACAAGTCAGACAGTGTCTATAGGCCAGAGGTGTTTGGAAAGGAGTCATCTATATTCTAAGTTGCAAAAAAATATGGAGAAAGAAACTGATCACTAATAATCCATTCATTTATCAAATATTAATCAAGGGCTCCTTAGAAAATAAAAGTTTCCATGGCATATATCATCCTTCTGAAAAGATGGCTGCAATGTTAAATGCTTACTCACTTTTCTTCATATCCTAGGAGATTATGTGTTCTCACAAAAACTTCAGAAGACACCAGTCTCCATAACTGCTTTAAGAAATCCAGCATTTGGGCGCCTCAGTGGCTCAGTTGGTTGAGCGTCCGACTTCAGCTCGGGTCATGATCTCACAGTCTGTGGGTTCGAGCCCCATGTCAGGCTCTGTGCTGACAGCTCGGAACCTGAAGCCTGCTTTGGATTCTGCATCTCCCTCTGTCTCTGCCCCCTACCCCCCCCCACACTCTGTCTCTCTCTCTCTCTCTCTCATAAATAAACATTTAAAAAAAAAAAAAAAGAAATCCAGCATTAAGGTAATTGTTAGGATACCAAGAAGAGCACTACAGTTTCCTTTGAGAACTAAAAAACTCCGGTGACGATGAAAATTGTGAATTCCCCCAAAAACTCTCCTTGCTTTTCCTTTTTCTCTAAGGTCTAGTAGATAGAATTCCATAATTTAGATCACTCTCTTAAGTGTGGAGAAAGTAAATCATGTTTTATGTATCTAAAGATCAATACTTATGGAATAGAATAGGTGATTGAAATACATTTTCAATGCATCATATTAGCAATTATGTGAAGGTTACAGTTGAGGCAAGAATTAGAATTTATATAGCTTTGATTTTTACATTAATTCTAAATAGGTCAAATAGAGGCTTTTTTTAAACATAGGTTAAATGTGTATTTCTCTAGCAAGCCGTCACTAGTTAATAACTTCCATCTTAGACTTAAAATTATATTGAATAATTAAAAACCACATTTGCAACAAAAGTTGTTGAATAAGAATTAGAAAAAAATAATGAAAATATAATGAGAGTTCTAAAACAGTGTGGTTATTTGGATAAATAGAAACTAGGGAATTATGATTATTAATCCTAATTTTTTCTATAAATTCTTTGGCACAGAACCTTAATCTGATTTTTTTTCCTTAGCTATATATATATATATATATATATATATATATATATATATCACCTTTTGTAGTAGAGTTGTATGAAATATAACCAATGCTGTGTCCAATCATTTTTTAAGTTTTATTTATTTTGAGACAGAGAGAGAAGGTACGATGAGGGAGGGGCAGAAAGAGAGAAGGAAAGAGAGAATCCCAGGTAGGCTCCACTCTGTCAGTACAGAGCCTGACCCAGGGCTTGATCCCACAAACCATGAGATCACAACCTGAGCCAAAATCAAGAGTCAGATGCTTAACCAACTGAGCCACCCAGGAGCCCCTCCATTTTAAAAGCAATTTAAAAGTGGGAATATAATTGTTTTGACATGAATGTTGATTAAAAACAATCAAAAGGATTGTTTTGGTAGACTGACATAACCCAATGCTGTAAAAAATACCCTCGGATAGGAAGTTCTCAATGCAGGTTCAAAGGCAGAAATTATCTAACACACATAGCATCGCTCTATCCAGTTCCCTTAGTATTTTCAATTCCCATTTCAAAATTCCTGTCCATATTTATGATTCTCAGCTTGGTATCAAATTCTGCCCTTGGCTATAAAGTCATTATTTTTATTGTCTTGGAAAACATCCATGTGCTAAGAGAAAAACAAATGTTATAACTCATACTTATTTTCATTCTTCTTTCTAAGCACTGCCCAAATTCAGAATTGCTCCCTATTTCCTTGGGCAGCACTTTTCCATTGACAAGTATGTCATCAATTCAAAGGTTCTGCAATCATCATTAATTAATAAGACAAATCCAAAACTCAAAATGCTAAATTTCTTCTAAATGCTTTCTTTCCCAGAAGGGTTACAATTGCTTTAAAACTATGCGTAAAAAAAAAAAAGCAAACCTTAACATTTTATTAAAGAAATTGTATCTTAAGTATTAATTAGCTGCTGGATTCTATCCTGAGAAAGGCCAGCTCCTACTTCAGGAATTCCGGCTGTTCCAGGGTTCCCTGAGTGAAGGCTGGTCTAGGACACAGAGACAGCCTCTTATCTGAACTGCTCAAAGTTTATTCTTTCTTCAGGGTTTTTATACATTTTTTCTAAGCACAGCAAGTATACATCTTGCAAAGATTGACGTGTAATAAAAAATGCAAACCTTAACATTCTATTAAAGAAATTGTATCTTAAATATTAATTACCATTTAATAAGCTATCTTCATTAAAAAGGGGTGGGGGAAGCCAGGGAGGCAAAGTATCTGCTGAAAGAATGACTTATTAGGTGAAGTTCCCCAGCAGGCTCCTCAATAGATTGAGAGGCCATTCCCATCTCCCGACACTCCCCTCTGCTAGATCCCTGGGGAGTTACCATGGAATATGATCGAAACCCCACAATCATGACCTAGCAATTGTAATTTCTCTCTGCAATCTAGAGAATTACTCTAGTTTTTAAGGAAAAGAGAAACAAAGCTAAGTAAAAAAGTACCCATTAAACATCCACTTGGGGACTGGGGAGGGGGGTCTTTGGAAGTTACGAATAAACCTAGGAATCTTGACTTATTAAGTTGCAAAGTTGGGGGAGAAAGTCAGACAATTTTATTTCAAGTATGAAATTTAAGTAGGAAACGGAAGTTTTGTGTAGGTAGTGTAGGTATAAAGTATCTAGTTATACCTAAACTTGTACAATTATTTAAATATTACTAGGTTATGCTAATACTCATCAATAAGTATGCTTTTCTATTACAAAATTGTTTTACTGTCATTATAATTAGCAGAATTAATGGAATTAGAGTTTCTTAAACTCAAGATGAAAGTGTCCCATAGAAAACTAGACCACCACCACATCCTGTTGAAGACATGGAGATGTGCCACACAGACTCCCTTTCAAGAAAGAACTCTTTATCCAGTGCCAAAGAGTGCAGCTAATTGCCAGCCTAGGGGGTGTCAAGTCCTTCATGTCCGCCTCAGTTTTTGCACCCAGGTCATGCCTTTCTCAAGGTACCATCAGCCAATGATTGAGCAAGACCATGGTAAAGAGCCCAGCCACATAATACGTAATACAAGATTGCTCCAAAACCAGCAATCTCTGCTTCAGGTTCTGCACTGGGCTGAGAGACTGTTCAGATCTGCATTACAATCCTGCTTTCCACTCACTGCTTGATCCTATTTTCCCTCTTTTCCTTTCACAGTGTTCACCTTCAGTAAGCCTTTTGCATCCCAGTTCAGGCTCACCATCTTTTCCTCAGAGAATCCAAGTAACACAGTGGACAATTCATGCATGGCCCAAGAATTCAGGCAGTAAAACAAGATATTGGGGCTGGATAACTTAATGTCTGAATGGCAATAAAGAACCATTTCAGGTGGTATGCATGGCACAGGCAGCCCCTTCTCAAAACTTGTTCCCAATGGGTAAACCTTGGTAACGTGTACCTGTGGGAAAGGGCACTCCAGCCACTGTGATAGGATTCAGGGGTCTGAGAAGTGTAGAGGGCCAATGCAAACAAGGTCAATGGAAGTACCTGATAATTATTAAATTACACTGACCCCTATAAGGGATTATGACAATCTGAAGACAGTTAAACAATTGAAAACAAAATGGAAAGGCCATAGGGCCTCTTTGGCAGTTTATAAAACGATCTCTATTCCCTTATTCCCTGAAATGAGAGAATAGGAAAAGCTAAAGAGCAAACTCAGGATTTAACGGGAAGAATCTCCGAGATTCCAGAAAGATCGAATGCTCAGCTGAACTAGGTTATGCCAACCTTAGGACCCTGGTTGGGAAAACCTGAGGCCCAGACAGGTTCCCATGAAGTAGGAACATCTGGATGGAAGCCTGTGAAGATAATTTCTCGAGACTAAGCTTAAATCGAGAACCTGCAAAGGTGATCTAGACCTCCCGGTTAAGATTTAGCACTTTTGCATGTAAAAATAATCTGCAGAACTCCCTACTCTGCTAACCAACAAGAGCGCCCACTCAAGATCCGCCCTCACCTCTTATGCCAGGTCACCAATAAATAAGATTAGTTCGCAGCAACAATACATCTGGGGAAAGCAGGGTCTCAGAAACAGAGCCTATATCCAAAAAGACATGCAAGAATCAGCCAACATATATTAACAGGGATGAAGAATACCTACTGACTTGATTTTAAGGATGCTTAATCAAGGAGACTGTACCATAGGCCTGGACTTAATGAAATATTAACTGTGTAGACAGTCTTGGGATATAGAATTAATGCTCTGGAGAGGGCCCTAGGAGTTGGTCTAAATTAGCCACTAGGTTGGCTCCTAGTAGCTGGAGAAACTGATGACTCATGCCGAGCAAGGCTGAACTGCCTTAATTACCATAGCAGATGGTATAGCAAAGGAATAAAAGGCTTATGGAGTCAAGCTTATGGCACAGCTCTATTATGGAAGGCCTGACAACCCATCCAAGGATTCTAGGCCATGAGAAGACCCAGAGGGCACACCATTCATCAAAGTCATCAGGAACGTGCTGATGAGAGAAGCCCACCATCGTTAAGAAGTTCACAGTGGCTCTCTCCTGCAGATCAGAGCTGATGATAGGAGATGCCAGAACAGAATTTGGCTCAGCTGTAACAATGAAGATGCTGGGACTCTAATGCAAGGGAGACTAGGTGAGGGTACTCAACCACAGAAGTCAGGATTGCAATCAACATAACAAACGGCAAGGTCAAATGGCTATATATATAAAATTTTAACAAATGATATTGAAACAACTCAATATCCATATGCAAAATAAAGTATCTCAACCCTTACCCCACATCGTAACAAAGGCTAACTCAAAATGGGTCAAAGAGTAGATGCAAAGCTAAAATTAAAATTATAAAACTTCTAGAAGGTCACAACCTTCTCAGGATGGCACCCACCAATGACTGAACAAGACTCTGGTACAGGGATCCAGCCATGCCTGTCCACTTGAGGCCTCCTTTAGTGGGCAATCCTTGCTCCCCAGTTCCCACAGGCTGCGAGAGACTTCGTCAGATCTGCTTCATTCTGAGAGCTGCCGTTGCACAGTCCCACTTTTGCCCCCTTTGCTTTCACAGGTGTTACTGATAAATCTTTTGCACTCCTAACTTCATCTCAGTATTTGCTGCCTATTTTCTTATTTTTAAAAACACAAGTTCTTATCTTTCAAAAAGTATGACAAATGTTCCGCATGTGAAGAGCCTGGAAGTCACCACTCTGTCCTAACAACAAATAAGAGCTGAAGAGACTGAAAAAAAAAAAAAATCAACTTTTCTTGGATCGATAGGAGAGGGGAAGACACAGGACAAACCAACTGACCCCAAAATTGGAGAGACAAAGAGGCAAATTCAGGGAGTCACAACTTACCAGAGTAGAACTCTACAAGCAGCAACCTCCATGGGAACCAGGGCCAGGGAAGGAAAATCCTAATTGTAACCAACAAGTTGCTGGTGGCTCAGGATGGACAACTCTGAGCATTAAAAACTCCAGGGAGATCCCGTTATAGGGAGGCACCCACATTTTGTGACATTTACCTCGAGAAGCTCAACCAAATCCCCACAGTAAAGCTCAGAGAAAACTCCCCTTGTGCTTCTACATGGGAGGGGAAAAGGGACCATTTGAAACACATGAGAGCACTCTGTTCCTAATAAGGCCGGCTCACAGGACAAACTGGTTAACCAGAGCCCAGATTAACCACAGTGCGAGTATTATCAAAGCCTAACTGACCTGGGATGAGGGAAATACCCAACACCAGGTATTCTCTCCCTTTCCACACGGGAGAATGAAAATGTCCAACCCCAGCCCACTCTTCCATCCTGTCTCACCTAAGGGAGGAGAAAAAAAAAGACCTGAAAACACTTGAGAAGTTCACAGTCTAGAGGCATAGAATAAAAGACTGAGACCTAATCACAGGATTATAGAATGCTTTCCTTCCCCCCACACTTCACCACTACATTATTACCATTACAATAGTTCCTCTTACCTGATACATTATGTCTGGCTATAAGGAAAAAAATCACAAGGCATACCACAAGGCAAAACGGAATTTGAAGAAAGAGAACAAGCATCAGAACCAGACACAGCTTGTAATTACAGAATGGGAATTTAAAACAACTCTCATTAATATGCTAAGGGCTCCAATGGATAAAGTAGAGAAGCGTGTAAGAAAAAAATTGGCAATGTAAGCAGAGAGATGGAAATTCTAACAACCAAGAAGAAATGCCAGAATTAAAAAACACTAAAGCCGAAATGAAGACCACCTCCGATGGGCTCATTAGTAGACTGGTCACAACTGAGGAAAGAATCTCCAGGCTAGACGATATATCAATAGAATCCTTGAAATCAAAAAAGCAAAGAGAACAAAGACAAAAAAAAAAAAAAAAAAAAAAACCTAAAAATCACAGAATAGAATATTCAAATTCTGTGGGATGAACGCAAAATGTGTAACAAACATCTAATGGGACTACCAGGAGGAGAAGAGGAAAAGAACAGAAGAAATATTTGAAGCTTTAGTGACAGAATTTCCTCCAAACTGATGTCAGAAATCAAACCACAAATTCAGGAAATTCAGAGAACATCAAGCAGGACAAATGCAAAACAAAAGCAAAAACAAACCAAAAAACCCTATACCTAGACATATCATTTTTACACCACAGAAAATCAAAGATAAAGAAAATTTTCTGAAAGAAGCTAGCGAAAGAAACACTTTACCTTAGAGGAACAAAGATAAGAATCACATCTGACTTCTCCTTTGACCATGCAAGCAAAAACAGAGTGAGCTATTAAAGCATTAAGAGAAAAAAGCCACCAATCTAGAATTCGGTATCCTGCAAAATTATCTTTCAAAGTGAAGGAGAAATAAAGACTTCTTCATACAAACAAAATTGAGGAAATTTGTTGCCAGTAGACTTGACTCACAAGATATACTAAAAGAAGTTCTTTAATGAGAATAAAGAAGTTATGTAGATCAAGTTCCACATAAAGGCAGAATATCATTAAAGGAAGAGTAAGTCTAAATTAAAAAATTGTATTTTTCTTATTCTTAATTATCTAACAGATAAGAGTTTCTTCAAAGTAATAATACTAACAATGTATTTGATTATGCATACATATGTGTATATTTTATGTATGCTTATAAAGGTATGCTTATTTATATATAAGTGAAATGAATGACAACAATGATACAGGAATGACAGAGAGGAACTAAGATTTTTTATTTATTTATTTTTTAGATTTTTTTTTAAAGTTTGTTTATTTTTGAGATAGACAGAGTGAGAGAAGAGGGAGGGGCAGAGAGAGAGAGGGAGATACAGAATCTGAAGCAGGCTCCAGGCTCTGAGCTGTCAGGACAGAACCCGATGCAGGGCTCAAACCATGAACCTTGAGATCACAACCTGAGCCAAAGTTGGACACTTAACCAACTGAGCCATCCAGGTGCCCCGGAATTAGGATTATTTTGTTATTATAAGGTACTCACACTATCCATGAAGTGGCATACTGTTATTTGAAAATGAACTAGAATTGGTTATAAATGTATATTGCAAACCCTATGGCAGCCATTTAAAGAGTAAAAAAAAAAGTATAACTAATAAGTAAGAAAGGAGAAAAAATGGAATCATAAAATGCTCAATTAAAACCACAAAAGGCAAGTACACCTGGGTGGGTCAGTAGGTTGAGCAACCAGCTCTTGATCAGGTTATGATCTTATGGGTGAGATCGAGCCCCACATGGGTCTTTGTGCTGACAGTGTAGAACCTGCCTGGGATCCTTTCTCCCTCTCTCTCTCTGTCCCTCCCCCACTGGTGCATGTGTGTGCACACTCTTTCAAAATAAATAGATATTTTTAAAAAATCAATAAAAATAAATAAATAAAACCACAAAAGGCAAAAAATGAGTGGAAAACAAAAATAGAACAATGACAAAAAATAGAAAACAGTAACAAATATGGTAAATACTCATCTAAGTGTACAAGTAATCACTTTACACATCAATGGTCTAAATACACCAACTGAAAGACAGAGATTGTCAGAGTTGACCAAAAACCATAGTGTATGATTCCGACTGTATAACACTCTGAAAAGGCAAAACTATTGAGACAGTAAAAAGATCAGTGGTTGCCAGGGCTTGAATAGGCAGAGCATGACGGATTTTTAGGGGCGTGAAGATACTCTATGTGATACCATAATGACGAGTACATGTCATTATACATTTGTCCAAACCCATAAAATATACAATGCCAAGAGCTAACTATAATGTAAACTACGGACTTTGCATCAATATGGATACATCAATTGTAACAAACATACTGCTTTGGTGGGGGATACTGATATTGGAGGATGCTGTGCACGTGGGGGGACATGGAGTATAAGGGAAACCTCTGTACTTTCCTCTCAGTTTTCTTATGAATCCAAAGCTGCTCTAAAAAAAAGTCTGATATTTTCAAAGTGCTAGAAACTCAGCATCTTGAATCCTATTCTTAAAATTACAAGGTAAATTAACATATTAAACTCGTGGAGAAGTTTTCCAAAAAAGAAATCTGTTCAACTTTGTTTACTCATTGCTTCCTAAAATAATTTGAATATGAACCCCTTTTCCTCCTTACAACGATAACATCCCACAGAAATAATGGTCTAAGGAACATGCTTTGGGAAATACTAACCAAGTGGCAGGTTACCAAATTCCAGATATGGCCCTTAAGAAAAAATAAACAGTCTCTTAAAACCTATCCTGCAATTACAAATCTATAAAATAGAAGACTCACATGAAAATGAATTAGGAATTTACATGGTTAACTGATTCTAATTTGCTGCATCCTTGAAAAGGCTTGGAAAAGGGTTGAGACTAATAATTTCCAATTTTTTACAAGTACTTGCATCAGGAATTTTCAAAGATAGGACAGTTATCTTTGACTGTCATATTTTTTAAGTTAATTTACTTCTGGGTTATTCAAATGGTAGACAGATCCCTTCCCTTTCTCTCCATTCCTACTATGCTCCAGTTAAATCTCCCAAAGAAGGTTCTTCATAATGTGGCCCAATCTTATCAGCCTAATTTCTGACTACTTCACCACACATCTTTCCCTGGCCACCGAACATCCTGGATCTAAATTCTAAGATCCTACAGCACATTTTCTCTGTACGTTGTACACATAGTCGATTTAACATTTTCATGTATATGTTTCTTTTCCCGAAACAGATTATCAGCTTCTCACTGATTGAAAAAAAGCCCTATACACCTTTGCAACCTCAGCAGCTAAGATGGTGCATATCATGATGACTTGAGTTATCAACCTCAATTTATCTATTCTTATAGTCATATCAAAGGTCTACTTGAGGGGCACGTGGGTGGCTTAGTTGGTTAAGTGTCCACTTCGGCTCAGGTCATGATCTCACAACTCCTGAGTTCAAGCCCCGCATCAGCCTCTGTGCTGACAGCTCAGAGCTTGGAACCTGCTTCAGATTCTGTGTCTCCCTCTCTCCTCTCTCTCTCTTTCTCTCTCTCTCTCTCTCTGTCCCTCCCCCCTCTCAAAAATAAATAAAAACATTAAAAAAATGTTTTAAGTCTACTTGAGATTGTTGCTGTATGTAAGCTCAGAACCCAAATAATACACAACCTCACTGCCTGTTTTAAGTCCATCTTTCATCTCGGCTGCATAGGATGAACCAATATTCTTTTTCCTCTACAGGGAGTGTAAACACCTTCCAGATCACAGATGGACACAGTCATATGTTCTCCTAAGATATATCCAACCAAAGCACCATCCCATATGTAATCACAGGGGACACTACCTTTACATAAAAGCTAAGAAAACTCAAAATATTAGATAACTAGATTGACCATGTAATTCATAATCCAAACCAGGACATTGCTGAAAGTGAAAGAGACATTAAATCATTAATCATTAAACCAGGACAACATACACAAACTAGTAATGTCCCAGCAAAGCCTTTCAACACATTCTACCTACTATCAATTCTATTTCTGTAACAAGTTTGCTACGAAATTGCATGTCACTCATTCAACACTTATGCAATGCCTGCTGTGTGCCAGGTACTTTGCTAGACATTGAAATAAAAAAATCACACACAAGGCAAATATAGTCCTTACCTTTTTGGAAGAAATATAAATAGGGGAACAAACCTATCACTTGAATAATTACAAATTGTAATTTTAAGTACTTCAAAGGAAAAAATAACTTTAGAAGAAAAAGGAACCTACTGGAGATAGGTTGTTCACCAAAGACCTCTCTGGAGTGGTGACATCTGAACTGTAACTTGAAACCTGAATCGGATTAGCCATGGGAGTGACTGGGAGATGGAAAGTAGAGGAGTATTCCAAACTCAGAGAACAGCATGTGCAAAGACCTTGAAGGGAGAAAGTTTCCTTTAAATGAGATAAAGAAGACTCGTTTGCATATAGTTGAGTGAAATAAAGAAGAAACATCTGGAGAAGACTGGAGAGGTCAGAAGGCTTGCGTTCCTTATCCAGAATTCTCAGGTAAAAGGAAAGGAGCATCCTAACCACCAATGCACAGAGCAGAGCAAATTCAGTAAGCATCTACTGCCGCTCTTAACACAGGGCCACCCAAAGAGGTAAATAAAGTCAAAGAAGAAAAAAGGATACTAAAACTCTGTAAGAGCCAATTGCGATCATTTCCTCTTCTACCACCATGACTTAATGAGGAAAGTGGAAAAGGCGTAGATGTACCCTTTACAGTTGCAGTGGGAACAGAATTGCTCTTACCACGCAACAAGCTTCCTCGCTGGGTGTGACTACATTGCCCTCTACCGAATTGGGACCTGGTGTCTCTTTATTTCGTATCTTCAAAGGTCCTTCAGTTTCATACCTTTTCCAAGTGACCACAGCATGGGGGGAAATTCTAGACAACTTACACAATACTTTTAAGTTTGAATAAGATGTAAAAATTAAGACTGCACAGTTACACTCAGAAGCAAAATGCATTTCTTCCACCAAAATTTGGATGATAACATGAATATAAAGTTGGATGCATCCTTCTAAGCACCAGGGCTTTTATCAAGAACAAAGAGAAGCACAAATCCAGGGAAAAAATCAGAGGTCAGAGTAAAGCCATTTTCAAATATAAAAAATAAACAGTTTTAAACCTAAACATGAATTAATTTTAAAAGAAAAGAGTCTCCAGCATAATTTGGGGGTCCAGGAAAACTTTGAGTTTTATTCTAGTGTTTTGGGTTCAGCAAAATACATTTTGCCAAATGCTTTCCCCCTTAATTCAGAAAAGGCATGCATATTTCAAAGGAAATTTAATCCATATGTTTCTGATTCATTTACACTTAATTCATCAAAATGTTGTTTTGTAAGAGTTATTTGGTGTCCAAGAAGTCTTATAAGACTCTTCTCTTTGAACCAGAAAGCCTTGCATTGCCAGGACTAAATGGAATTTTATATGCAAAAAGTGTAGGACCTGGTGTTCCTCTAGGAAGTTTAGCTCATAAACTGGACTCTACTCCTAGAGTCTCGAGGTCAAGAGTAACAGGTAATGCTGAGAATTAGCAGAGAGCCCTTAGCAAGATAAAGAGAAAACTGCCAAACAACACTTTCCAGTGAGACAAACTCATCATGTGGTTATAGAGAAGCAAGGTTTTTTCATTTTTTATCATGGAAAACCATTCCAATGTTTCAATAAGAAAATGAAGGACTTTGGTCCTTAGCATGGAATGTTATACTTAGTTATTAACCATGAATAAAGATGTTACTTTATAAAACAACAGCGAAAGTGTATTTCCTCTGGTATTCCAAGCATTTTGTTATACAAATTGTGAGCTTCCTCAATGCCTTGGTGTACTTCACTACTTGTTTTGGACCTCTGAGAATGCTTTCCTTAAATCTAACTGACGTTCAAGTTTTCTACTAACAGTAGGCTTTTTCTCTTTAGACATGTATGTACTTCCAAGACTTCAAGAATCGGTTCTTCTGTCTTCTTTTTCTTTTTTAATAAGCATGCAAAGTCTCTACATTTAAAGACGTATTATCCTGTGATGCTTGTTAGTGTGCTTGTTAACTTGATTGTGCATACATTATGGCAACAGTTCAAAACATATTTTCCAATGATCCAAATAACATGATGCAGTTACAGTGCTATCCCTTGATAGATGTGGGAAAGCCCACAGTCCCTTGAATGACAATGAGACACAGGGATCTAAAAATACAGACCTTAGATTTAAAATGACTATAAAGATTTCCTATGATCAAAACCAGTAAATAGTTCAGTGAAAACAACTTGAGTAAAATATCAAAAAGTAACAAAAGTAGTTTCTGTTAATATTTTAAATAATCAATTTAAACTAAAAAAAGTGATTTGAGAAAGCACACTATAGATTTGCTATGTGATAATATTGATTATAAGTCTTCATATAGTGACACTCTAGTAACAAAACCTTTTCTTTTTTTTTTTTTAAATATATTTTAGGGAGAGGGAGAGGAAAGGGGCAAAGGGAGAAAGAAAGAGAATCTCAAGCAGCATGGAGCCTAGTGAGGGGCTTGATCTCATGATCATGAGATCATGACCTGAACCCAAAGCAAGAGCGGGATGCTTAACCAACTAAGCCACGCAGGCGTCCCAATTTTTTTAAATAATCTCTACATGCAACATGGGGCTGGAACTCATGACCCCAAGATCAAGAGTCGCTTACTCCACCAACTTATCCAGGTGTACCACTAGTGATATGATTTTTAACTCTTAAATCTACAATATTAGTGCTATACAACTTAAATAAATCTCAATTTTCTGTGAAAAACAATTCCCAATTATCTCCACAAAAATTTTGCTGAGTGCAACTACACACTAAAGACAAAGGCTGGTGAATACTGGAATTTATTGACAGTCTAGTATGCGAACAACATTTTTTTCAATACTAAAGGGCTGAGCTGCATAGTGTGAACTATAAGATTTGAAACATAAAGATCCATCTTACCTCTTACCGCTAATTATATCAAGAGAAAGAGGCATCTACAAATGGAACTCGGATCAAGTCCCAGCTCTACCATTTAGGAACTGTTCACTTAGGCATTATTTTTTTTAAATTCTCTATCAGCCAGTTTCCTTATCCTTAACAGGGGTAAAATGGTATTTCTTTTTTTTTTTTTTAACATTTATTTATTTTTGAGACATAGAGACAGAGCGTGAGCAGGAGAAGGGCAGAGAGAGGGAGACACAGAATCAGAACACAGGCTCCAGGCTCTGAGCTTTCAGCACAGAGCCCGATGCGGGGCTCGAACCCACAGACCGCAAGATCATGACCTGAGCCGAAGTCGGCCGCTTAACCAACTGAGCCACCCAGGCGCCCCTAAAATAGTATTTCTATCTCAAAGAGCAAAGAATTAAATACACATGCATTAAAGTGATGCTAGCTGCTACAACAAATTAGTGACCAGATTATAACAACTTCAACATGACAAAACTTTATTTCTCACACACATACAATCCTACATGGGTTTTCTTTTTTTTTTTAATTTTTTTAACATTTTTATTTATTTTTGAGAGACAGAGCATGAGCGGGGTAGGAGCAGAGAAAGGGAGGAGACACAGAATCTGAAGCAGGCTCCAGGCTCTGAGCTGTCAGCACAGAGCCCAATGCGGGGCTAGAACTCAGGAACTGTGAGATCATGACCTGAGCTGAAGTCGGACACCCAACCGACTGAGCCACCCAGGCGCCCCCTACGTGGGTTTTCTTGACTGTCAGGGGGCTCCACTTCAATCAGGAACACTGGAACCACAAGCCAGCAGAAAAGGAAAAAGCACAGAGCATCACATGAAGGAGGATTTTATGGGCTAGACCTAGAAGTGGCACACATCACAATTATTCCATTAGCAAGAAATAATTCACATGGCCACACCTAATTACAAATGAGCATGAAAATGTACTCATTGGGTTGCCAGGAAAGAGAGGAAACAGGATGAGAGAAAACGAGCCACTCTCTGCCAAATGTAAAGTGCATAGCACCTTCCTTTCATCTAGTAAGTACTCAGAAAAATCTTGGCTACTTTTTTGCTCTCACCGTTATTAATAAAGTTATTCCTAAGTGAATTCATTTAGCTTAGAATACATTAGCCTCGTTGACAGAGCAGGTGAATACATATTTTCCTGCATACTTACTATATTATATGACTTAGAGAAACTCACATATGTTCAAAGTTAAAATACAATAGCAACATGTTTTCGAGAAAAAGCTTTACACATTTCATGGCTAGATACATCAAATCGGGTTCTAAACAAAAGACTATCTGTATATTCTTTAATATTACTATGGTAATAAAAAGAATCAAGCAGGCTTTCCCAGGCTTCAAACGTTCAAAGATCCAAGCTTAGTAGATTAGAACAAAATCCTTAGAAAGTGGCATTTCAAATGCTATTATAGCAAACCTCAAGCTGCTGTCTAAATTCCTTTACTGGGGCGCCTGGGTGGCTCAGTCAGTTGGGCGGCCGACTTCGGCTCAGGTCATGATCTCACGGTCTGTGAGTTCGAGCCCCGCGTCGGGCTCTGTGCTGACGGCTCAGAGCCTGGAGCCTGCTTCCGATTCTGTGTCTCCTTCTCTCTCTGCCCTTCCCCTATTCATGCTGTGCCTCTGTGTCTCTCAGAAATAAATAAAAAAAACATTAAAAAAAAATTTAAAAATAAAAAAATAAAAAAATAAATCCCTTTACTACATTATCTTCCTGTTGCAATGCATGCAGCTTCCACAGTGTACAAGCTGAAAATTGTTTTTGTTGTATGAGTTCCCATTGTATTAATGTTTTCTATCATGGAATAAAGCCTATGCAGTCCACCAATATCTTCAAGGAATGATTTAAAACTGTATTTTTCTTCAAGTCAGACTTAAAACTATACCTCTCTCTCCAAGGCATTGTGGAAAATTTCCTAAAAAATCACTCCTTTCTTCCTAAAGAAATTACTTTGTGAAAAATTTAAGTGAAAGAAAAGCTCAAGATTTTTCAGGTCTGTCTGGTTCTAATGGTAAAGCATTGCCAATCCAAGGGGCAGATTTCAGCAGCTTTTTAAGGAGTTCGTTAATTAAAATCACCCTTTCCTTAACTTGCCTCTTTTTCTGTCTCTTTAGTTGGCCCAACTTGTCCATTAGTATAATATTAAACAAATGAAAACAAAAGGAATAATGAAGCGAGGTTCTTTCTATGCATATTTCTAAGACCAGGCAGTGTATGCTCCAAAACCATGTCCACAGAGCCAAAATTATTGAGAAAATAAAGCAGCTTTTTAGATGATTGAAAACTACTTGAATTCAATGCTTGTTTTACGTACCAAAAACAATTCATACCCTTGCAGTTTAAAAAGTAATAGCAAAACAGACACTACTAAAATACAATACACACTCCTTTCCACGTACAAGGCTTTGACTCACCTCTGAAATATACCCAAGAAAGCAAGTTACCTCTTAATCCTATCAGAAAATGTATAAGGAGGCCTCACATAACTTTCCCACAATAACTTGTTAACTTTGGAAAGTAAAGCTTTCTGAATGTCCCCAACAACCTTGGCTTTCTGATCATGTGATCAGAGAAAGAAATACACTCTGGCTTTCATTAGTTTGAGGACATCTGCAAGTAGAACTTACAACACAAAACAATCTCGGTTGCTGATCTTGTTCTCTCATCTGGACCAAACAGTGTTAGTGTCAACAACTGCAGTAAACAGCATGGCCAGAGCTAATGTAAACATTTCAGAAATCAGAAGTTTAATATCATTGTTCAGAAGTTGGACCAAGCTATGACTAAATTCTTCTACACTCTAGACCGCAGGCTAGAGACTGACTTTGATACATTTCCAGAGAGAAAGTGTATCCAAACCTGCACACTGGGAGAAAAGTAAGCATTCCTGTCATTGGAAGTAGACATGACAACAGGTACCACTGGTGGGCGAATAAATGAAGAACATAGGACAAAGGGCAGTAATGCCTGTAGCAGGTGGGAGGCCTTCTGTGGTCCCTACTGCCGTTAAAGTCAGGTCATAAAAGTAGATACTGTTTATTTCTGCAGTGGTAGTTCAGAGCTAGCTCCTCTGGCCACATTTTTTAAAATAGCTCCATGCCATTCCTATTATGTGCAGGCTTTCTTTAGACCCAGGGCAAGACAAAGGAAAAACCAACCTAAACAAAAACAAATGGAAACCAAATACTTTGGGTTTACTTTATAAACATGTCAGCCACAAGGTAGGTAATTATCTTCAAATAAAGGAATAACTTGCTGGGGCACAATGCCCAAGTGAGAATTTCGATGTCTTTTATGAGATCATAACGTTCATTTTAGATGTTTTTGTCATCTCTAAGTCTATGCGGCCAAAGGTACTTTTGAGCTTCATGCTTATTCCCAGGGCTAATCCCGGGATAAAGACAGACTACACTGGATGGTACCTACTCTACTGCATTTACAATGGTATGCTTACTGTCACTGGACTACATCGAAATGATCAGGCCCCAACCTTTCTATTTATAGACTTTTTAAGTTAGAAGAATAAGAATGCACTCTCTTTTTTTATAATTACATTAGGACAGCCCTTTACGATTTCTCATTGGCTTCGTCATTATTGCCCACAGCAGCCTTGAGAGGCAGGCCAACAGAAAGTTATGACCCACATTTGACAGATAAGAGAACGAGCAACAAGAAGCGACGGAGTTGGGATTTGATGCTAATCCCCACACTCTCCTCTTCACTATGTTATCTCTACATAAATGTAATGAGCTGAATTACAACTCCTAATTATAAAATGAACTCTGAAACACACTAAATAATTTATTCAAGTTCATCCTGCTAGTGAATGGCGGAGGTAGGATCTGACACCTGAGTGTTTCTGAATCCAGAGCCCATGTTTTTGGCACCAGCTACACTGCCATAGGCTCACAGTCAACCAAAGACTGTAAAGTCTGCACCTAAAACTGGCTAAGTAAATAAGAAACTAAATGAACTTCCTATACTTCTTCGGCATCTTATTCAGCTCATTCCTTCATTTTAGGTCTTTTTATCTGTCAGTACTTAGATCTATAATAAGATTTAAAGATAGCTCTTTTTTCTTTTTAATTGTCCTCAGTCTTACAAAGGTCACATTCAACAAAAGGTGCTGAGCTAGTTCTGCATCTTCTATTACATGGCTATAATTCTCTTCTTCCTTGGTCTGAAAACTCAACTGCAAGTATTTAAGTGCTTACTATGGGCCAGGCACTATACTACACATTGCAAAGTACAAAAAAAAAAAAAAAAAAAAAAAAAAAAAAATCAAAAGACATTAAATCACCTTCAAGGAGCTTATAGTCCAGCTAGAAATACACGATTCCAAATGAAACTAGAAAACATTTACATGCTCAACTCAAAAACTCTTAAAAAGCATAAATCACTCAAACAAAAGAAAGATGGAGTGTAAGGAACTTCTAAGGTCCTAAGTAATAAGCAACTAAGTGTAATAGTTGCTATAACATTTTGTCTGTCCCACATTTGAGCAGAGATCTTTTGATCGTAAGGGACAGAAAAAGTAAATTAGGCAAACAGGGAATTTTTTTGTTCATATTTATAAAAATTCTGTATGAATTCATCATAATTTGCAATCCTGGCCCGAGAGGCAAACTCTCAATGAAAACAGTTATCTAGGACACTATACACTTTTTGTTCATGAAGATTAAGCAAGGCTTAATTTTAGTTTCATCAGAAGGTTTTCAATATGTAACTATGCAGTTGAATATATAGTGGAAAAGAAATGATTATTTTCTTAAATGATTGGGGGTGGGGCAGAGGGAGACAGAATCCAAAGCAGGCTCCAGGCTCTGAGCTGTCATAACAAAGCCCAACGTGGGGCTGGAACTCATGAACCACAGGATCATGACCTGAGCTGAGGTCTGACACTTAACCAACTGAGCCACTGCGGGGGGGGGAGGGGGGGGGGTCCCATGAAATGATTGTTTTCTTTTCTTTTCTTTTTTTCTGAAAGAAGAATCTATCTTTGCCAATCAAAATGCCCTAACATAGGTGGTAGCTTCCAGAGTCTCTGCCCATCATGGTTGTCACTAGGGTCCATTAGAATAATTTGAGAATCTTTTAAAAAGAAATCAATGCCAGGGTCCCTAGGTGGCTCAGTTGGTTAAACATCTGACTTCTGATTTGGGCTCAGGTCATGATCTCACAGTTTGTGGAATCAAGCCCCACATCAGGCTGCTTAGCTCGGAGCCTGTTTGAGATTCTCCCTAACCCTCTTTCTCTCTCTCTCTCTCTCTCTCTCTCTCTCTCTCTCTCTCTCTCTCAAAACTAAATAAACATTAAAAAAAAAAAAAAAGAAATCGATGCCACCCCTCCTCCCTCAGCACAAGAACAATTCAATCAGAATCCCAGAAACCGGGACCTAGACACAGTATTTCTTAAGTGCGATGAAGATTAAAAACCCATCTTTTATCTGTATCTCCATTATACGATCTACTCAGTCAAAAAGTTAGCAGTGCTCCCCAGTTAATGACAAAAAGATGGAAGCTCATTTTGGCTACTAGACATGGGCAACACAACAAAAAATGATTTACAGAAGAATTCAGGCATACTTATTGTTTTCACAAATGTGGCAGTGATTCTTGGCCATGGTACCTAGAAACCATTTGCAATTTCCTCACAAGGATCTCTTCCCAATCATAAAATTCTAGAACCTTCATACGTGCCCTCCATTCTTTGTGGGGGGTTTTTTTAATTATTTTGTGCCCATGAAATCATCCAGAGAATGATTTGCCACTGTACCGTAGGCTTTACAGAAAATATGAACTGGAGGTTTAGACTTCTACCTCCGGGTAGAAAAAGGCAGCAGTAAGTGTGTGGTATTCTGCCGCCAAATACCACCGCCAGCTAGTAGGTTGTCCCACGGGCTATCCTGAGGCAGAAGGCCAACCACTTGATGTTGTGAAAGGACAGTTATTTTAAGGGACTTGTTAGTGAACCATGTAAAATGACAGAGGCCCTATAGCTGACCATAAATGTCGCTTGTAATGAAGGACAATGCGTGCATGGTGGTTCATTTAAGAAAACCTAGGACTGCATCAGAAGGAGGACAGCAGCTTAGCTACCATTTTATTCACACGTTATTAGAAACAAAAAGAAATTAGAGCATTATGTGGAAGAAGGGAGTCATTTACACGGACTGCACTGGAAGAAAAAGCCTTAAAAGGTGGTAGCTCATTGCTTAAGGGGCTTATTTTCTGCCAGCTAAAAGGGATCATATGGCTGCAGCCCAAGCTTTTCTTCTCTTACCTTGACTCCACAGCCACTGCTGGCCCATGAAGGAAAGCTACATCTTCAGAATCAGTAACTTACTCTCAGTGGCCCAACTGGCAGAAAATAAAAATAAATAAAACACAAAAATCTCTTATTTTGCAATATTAACAAAGAAAACACTGACCTTCCACCTTCTACCTAATATACCCCCAAATGCTTCTTTGACACCATGCCTAGTAAAATGAAAAGGGGTTTTCAAAAGAAGGAAAGAAACATCTGCTTGGACTTCAGATTCCCCTCCAAAGCAAAACCAAGCCTAGAAAGGTTACATGTTTCAAGAAACCACGCAAGACAAAGGAGAAAGTTCAACTGCTTATCCCACTTGACCTTGGCTTTAACACAGGATCACGTTGATCCTGATGGAGAGATTAAAACGCCAAGTCCAGAACTGCTCACCAAGCAAATTCACAAGGGGAGTTCTAAGAGTTCTTTGGCAGTCTTGTTTCATATGGAATTAGCAGGGACGATCCCAGGCCACAAATGTAGCAATATTTTAACTCAGTGTGCAAAATTTCAAAGATAAAGCCTGAGATTGGAAGGAGTACTGAACTTTTCAAACAGAGCTTTCCTGGTAGACTTTGTCAGGAAAAAAAATAATAATAATACAGGCACATGTACGAGAGCTGTTTAAAGATTTCTTTATGGAGGGGGAAAATGGAGGCCATTAGGGCCATGAGAGCTAAAGGATAAAGGTGGGGGGGGTGACAAACCCTCAAAAGCATTGTGTTTTACCTATCCCTACGCTGAGTTGCAAGTTCGTGCTACCTTCCATGAAAATCACTTTCACGGGACAGCAAAACGGTGTTGTCGAAAACGATCTCTGTGTTCCAAACCCAAAATATAACGTGAAGACAAAGTTGAGGATAAAGAGGAACTATCGCTTTATTGCTTTGCAGGGAAAAAGAGGGTGCAGCAGGTATGGCATTCAAAGCCCGCTGGGAGGAAGGGGTTGGAGGGTTTCATAGGGAAATACAGGATCTAGCCAGTTTCGACAGGAATTGTGTCTGTGCCTGCCAGCCTCGTTAGTCATTTTCAGGGGATGCCCAATGTCTGGAACAACAGGCTGAGAAGGGAGGGGGGAGGTGTGCGGAAGAGAGTAAAAAGGTTAAGTGTTCCGCTGAAGCATTAGTGCAGCCATTTTAATTTTCGTTCAACTTTACGCTTTTAAGAGGTCTTAATGGCCTGTGGATACATGATCACATCTTTCCACAGTAAACACTACAGCAGTTGTGAACAATAAATCAGAGATATAAACTTCAAACTTAAAATTTTGAAAATCTGAAAGAGTGACGACAAAAGAGAGATTAACTACGAAGGTCTGCGCTGGTCCACTAGCCGATCTCTTAAATTACTCCGGCAGAAAGTACCGTGGGGGCACCTGAGTGACTCAGTCCCCGAAGCATCAGACTCTTGGTTTTAGCTCAGGTCGTGATTTCATGGTTCCTGAGTTCAAGCCCCACATCAGGCACTGTGCTGACAGCGTGGAGCCTGCCTGGGATTCCCTCTCTCTCTTTCTCTCTCTCTCTCTCTCCCCCGCCCCTGCCCCTTGCCCACTTGTGCCCTCTCTCTCTCCCTCAAAATAAATAAATTTTTAAGAGAAAAAAAGAAAGAAAGAAAGCACCCTGGGCCAGTGGTCTGGGAAACTGGATTCCACCCCATGTCGGCCACTGCCTGACTGCACCTCAGGCAGACTTCTTCTGTTCTTTGGGCCTCAATTTCCCCATCACTAAAATAAAAGAGTTGGAGTAGAGGAATTCTAGAACCAAAATATTCATAGATGTTATGGAAGTTATGCAGAGCTGCTCATGAATATCATGCCTCTGTTTCCAACTTATTTTTCTTACTAGCCCAGCCCATAGCAGTTTCTCCCTCTTCCTTGTTCAGGCTACTCATTCTCTCTCCCACCGCTCTCTTAGTTTAGGATTATTCAGTCCCTGTAATGCGTCTCTCTCTGTGACACTGTAAATCCCCTGAATGTATAAAACAATTTGTTTCTAACTGCATCCCTCACTGAAATTAAGAGTGTTAAGCACATAGTAGATGTTTACACACTTCTTGGGGTATATATGAATGAATGACTATTTGGCATGTACTAAATACTGATTTAATTGACAAGTCACTACTGATCACAAAAATAAGCCAAGAGAAACCACTGATTTCTAGAAAGCAGGTTCTGGTCACCAGACCAAAAACTTACCTAGGCTACATTTGTTAGAAAAAAAAAAATCTTATCCCCACTTTAAAATCCTCCTGTTATCCCTGTTATGATGGAATCACAAAAGTTATAAATTGCATCTGAAAAATCTTACAGATATATAATAAATTAAATCAATGACACAAAAATTATTTGTTTAGTTAGAGTACCTTCATAAAAACAGGAAGAAATTCTACATCTTGCTAGTCCTTATTAATGCACTGTACTTCTCTTCTAGTGTTTCTTAGGGTTTTGCTCTATTTTATTAACATAAAAACACTTAACTCTGGTAATTATACCCCATTTAAGATGATTTAAGCTGTCACACTTTTTCTGTTTCTGTTAAAACTTAATTCCGCACAACTAGTATAAACTCATTGGCCATCTTTGTTAAAAGTATCTACTGTTTTCACCATTCCCTACCACATATATACTAAACAAAAACTCTTAAGGGGATGGATATCAGAATTAGTGTGTTTGTGGACTTTGCCAATATTACTGGCTCCTGTGGCCAGACGTTCTCAGTGGTTATCATCCCAGAAAAGGGCTACGTCTGGACTGCAGAAATAATTAGTTAACAACTATAGGCAAAGGGGAAAATAAGAGGCTCTGACATTCTGAGAGTCTTGCAACATCACCAACAAGAGCACTCTCCCACTAGCATATGGAAAGTTTTCTTACTCGCTAATTAGACTCTACCATCCCTTTGCTCTTTACTGCGTAAACACCAATTTTACCCTACGCATAACTTCAATTAGTTTTTCCTATGCTAATAGCTAAGGAGACATGGTACACATTTTTCTCTCCTAGATTTTGGATATCAGCTTATATTTGAAAGGAAGGCACATAGAGAAAAACAATAGCCAGATAAACAGAATTAATTCCTAAGAGGAGTAAGTCACAAGACTATATAAAGAGCCACAAATTAGGTAAGCAGCAAATATGACGGCCTTATTTTGTGTCCCAGATATTCAGCCAGTGGTTAGGTCCTAAGGAAATAAACATTTCCTTCACATGTGGTTTTCGGTTCCCTGTTAAAGTTTACTATCACAGACTTTAATTTTGGCTAAAGTGTATTTTAAAGTATTTGTTCATCTCATCTGGTCACAACGAAACCATTAGGAAACCCCAAACCAGTTGAGTCCATTATAAGTTGGTTGGAATCATAAACACACACAGACACACACACACACACACATACCACTGACTATCCCTTTTGTCACTAACATTTTGTTTTAGAAAGATTGTCCCTTTTCCCATAACGCTACCTTAAAAGAACAGCTTTAATTCCAAGTGTCCCAGATAAATAAACAGAAACACTGATAAAGGCAGCCAAACTAAAAACAAAGCCAACAAGAATAATGCACGGCACCCACTTGCTCTTCCTGTCCTGTGATGATTGAGTTCAGATGGACCACCACTAGCATGTGGTGTTTGCCAGTGAGGCTCACAATATTCAAGCTGGAAGCCTGAACTCCAGGCAAACCAACAGGGAGAAGTGGCCGGGAAAGCCAAGTCACACCTGTGATGTATCTTCTGGTCTTGACTATAAGAAAGAGAAATGTGGACTAAAGTAACTTGGAGTCATTGAAACAGCAGAGCTGTTAGGCCTATTTATCAGATTGACCCAAGTTTGATATGACAGAAACAGCATGTTCTGCTATTCAATGAACCCATT
Source organism: Paguma larvata (assembly GCA_030068075.1). Classification (NCBI taxonomy): domain Eukaryota; kingdom Metazoa; phylum Chordata; class Mammalia; order Carnivora; family Viverridae; genus Paguma; species Paguma larvata. The sequence continues at coordinate 33,439,674 of CM057826.1, read as the reverse complement.
GGTGTAAATACCAGTCAGGCAGCCCATGAACTCCAGTGGAGTTCTGTTTATTTTGCCCGTAACAGAAGGAGATTTTTCTGACATTTTTCCTCTGAAGTACAGAGAAAAAAACTTAACCACTGACTGGTCCTGACACAAAAAGAAAAGAAAGAAGTTGCTTGAAACCAAAACACATCTCTGAAAAATTGGCCATTTTAAGTACTTTTTAGTGACCATCAAATGGAATCCTTTATATGAGATTATATTCGGTTGCTCTCCTGAAAAGTATACAGTTAACTCATTATTCACTTAGAAAATGCAGCTCAAGAACAATGTTAAGCAACACGATAATTCTGAGTAACTAAACCTCATGTAGATTCAAAGATTCTCAGAAAATGCAAAATATCTCCAAAGACAAGCCCTTCATTTATCAAAAAAAATAAAATCATGTAGCATTCTGTTTCTCTAAAACTAAGTGACATCCCTTAGCAAAAATGAAGTACACCACTGAAAGAAATGAGCACTCTTTGGTTTTTATTCCATTATAGTTAGGAGTGTTATATTAGTTTTACATGTACAATATAGTGATTCAACAATTCTATACATTCCTCAGTGTTCGTCATGATAAGCGTACTTACTCTTAATCCCCTTCACCTATTTCACCCACCACCCCTCAGGTAAACATCAGTTTTTTCTCTATAAGTAAGAGTCTGGGTTGTGGGTTTGGTTGCAGGGGAGGGTTCTTTTTGGTTTGTCTCTTTTTTTCTTTGTTCGTTTGTTTTGTTTCTTAAGTTCCACATATGAGTGAAATCCTCACCTGTCTTCCTCTGACTGACTTATTTCACATAGCGTTATACTCTTTAGATCCATCCATGTTATTGTAAATGGCAAGATTTCATTTCTTTTTCATGGTGAGTAACACTCCATTGTGTATGTCCAGCACTTCTTTGTCCATTCATCAGTTGACGGATACCTGGACTACTTCCACAATTTGACTATTGTAAATGATGATGCAATAAACACAGAGGTATATATACCCCTTCAAATTAGTGTTTTCACATTCTTTGAGTAAATATCTAGTAATGTGATTACTGGATCACATGGTCGTTCTATTCATATTTGTTCGAGGAACCTCCATACTGTTTTCCATAGTAGCTGTACCAGTTTGCATTCCTACGAACAGTGCATGAGGGTTCCTTTTTCCCCACATCCTCTCCAACATCTGTTGTTTCTTGTGTTTTGATTTTAGCCATTCTGACAGGTGTGAGGTGACATCTCATCGTGGTTTTGATTTGCACTTCCCTGACAACGAGTGATGTTGAGCATCTCTTCACGTATCTGTTAGCCATCTGCATCTCTTCTTTGAAAAAATATATGTTCATGTCTTCTGCCCATTTTTTAATTGGGTTATTTGTTTTTTTGGTGTTGAGTTGTGTAAATTCTTTATATGTTTTGGATACTAATCTTTTATCAGATATGTCTTTTGCAAATGTCCTCAGAACTGAGCACTCTTAAACATTGGTATTGGGTAATAAAATGGCACAGCTTTTCTGTAGTGCAATTGGGCAAAAATTACCAAAGCCTTAAACATGTTTAAAATCTTTAGAGTAATTCTATTTCTAAGAACTTTTTTTAATAAGTAAACTGAGATGCAGATAAAGAGTCATATACAATGATACTCATTGTGGAATTAATACTGAAAATGACCTTGATGTCCAAAAAGAAGGAATCTGTTAGATAAATATGTTACATTCTATGTAATAGAATACTATCTAGTAGTTTAAAACGATGTGATATACAAACAGTTAATAGCATTAGAAAATGTTCTTGATGTTCTATTAAATGAAAAAGCAGGTTATAAAACAGTGAGTATAGGGATGCCTAGGTGGCTCAGTCAGTTAAGTGTCCAACTTCAGCTCAAGTTATGATCTTATGGTTCATAAGTTCATGCCCTACATTAGGCTCTGTGCTGACAGCTCAGAGCCCAGAGCTTGCTGCGGATTCTGTCTCCCGCTCTCTGCCCCTCCCACTCTCTGCCCCTACTCATCACTCTCTCTCTCTCAAAAATAAACATTTAACAAAATAAATGAATAACTAAAATTAAAACAGCGAGTAAAAAACAATCATAATTTTTAACGTATGTAAATGCATAGGAAAAAGACTTGGCATGTATCCTATAGATTGGGGCTATCCAGTAGAAATATGCTGGAAGCCACACATGTGATTTTTAATTTTATAACATCCACATTAAAATAGCAAAAAGAAACAAATGAAATTTGTAATTTCATTAAATTTGGTTAAATACTGTAACCAAATATATTCAAATATTACCATTTCAATATATAATCAAAATAAAAAATTATCCATGAACTTTGGTGTGTATTTTGCATTTATAGCACAGCTCACTGCAGGCTACCATACTAAGCAGTATACCTCGAGAATGTCAGAAATGGCCGATTTCTGTTTTTAGGTTTATGCTTTTCTATACATTCCAGTTTTATAATCGGGGGGGGAGAGGGGGGAATCTGTATTTTTAAATATCTAAATAGAGGCAGCCTGACAGAGAAAATATATATACCACATGGGTTTTGGAGTTGGAGGCCCAAGAGCAGAGGTTTCTGATTCTGTCACTTTGCAGATGCACTGCAAGTCTTCATCTGTAAAGTGGGAATAATAATATCTATTTCATCAAAACATCGAGAGTAATGACATAACTGGTGAAAAGCGCACAGCAGAATGCCTGGAAAATAGTGACTACTTTAAGAAAGTTAACTTTTTTTAACCAGTAATTTCCCTACCTAAAATTTCCCTATATATAGAACACCCCTTGAACCAATGGTAAAGTTTAGATACGCTGTGAGGCCCTTGAAGGAGGGGGTTTATTGTTTTGTTGTTTAGAGTCTAGCATAGCACCTGCAACATAGGTTACACAAATTAATAAGTGAATGAACAAATTAATGACATTTGGATAGGCTATACCTTATAAAAGCATACTCAACTAAATGAGTCCTTCTTATGTTTTTCCCCTTTACGTAATAATAATTTAAAATCATGTGAAACGCAGGGTGCCTGGGTGGCTCAGTCGGTTAAACATCTGACTTTGGCTCAGGTCATGATCTCACGAATTGTGAGTTCAAGCCCCACATCAGGCTCTCTGCTCTCAGTGCAGAGCCTGCTTCGGACCCTCTGTCTCTCTATCTCTGCCCCTTCCTCCCCTTTCTCTCTCTCCCTGTCTCTCAAGAATAAAAACATTAAAGGGGTGCCTGGGTGGCTCAGTCAGTTAAGCAACTGACTTCAGCTCAGGTCATGATCTCACAGTTTGTGAGTTTGAGCCCCACGTGGGGCTCTGTGCTGACAGCTCAGGGCCTGGAGCCTTCTTTGAATTCTGTGTCTCCCTCTGTCTCTCTGCCCTTCCCGTACTCATGCTCTCTCTCTCTCTCTCCCCCTCAGAATTAAAATAAGCATTAAAAAAATTTAATAAAAACATTAAAAATAAATTTAAAAAATTAATAAAATCATGTGAAATCCAAAAAAAAAAAAGTTCCCATCTATTTAAGACCTCCCTAATTTTCCCATTCTTTCCTCTTTTGGCTCTTGTCACCCTCCACGAGCTTCCTCTAAGGATTAGCAGTTTGACATTCTTTCTTAGAGCTTCCACAATACTTTATGTTTTCCTCTATTTCAGCATTTATTATGGTCCATTTAACTTATTTCCACACATGGCTGACTCCCTCAATAGACTGAGTTCCTTGAATGCATGCACCATGTTCCTTACACAGTTGCTAGAACAGAGTAAGTGTTCAATACATGTCTACACTATGTTTGAGGGGATGAATGAGAAGAAGTACTAGATTGTAAGCTTCTCAAAGTTATTTCATTCATTCTGTATACCTAATTAGGCCTTTCATATGTATGTTTAGATATGTGTGGAGACGATATTTCCAAGTATTAACTTGCTTCCTGCCTGTTCCCAACATTACCCTGTCTCCAGGCTCACCAAATTCTCTGTCTTGGTCTCCTCCTCTGCCCAACTTCAGAACAGAATTGTCACCTACAATGGGAAAATAGCAAAGAACTATACAAAATGAAAAGTTTAGATATGGAAAGGCAGGTTGAGGAACTCTGTCTTTAAAGAAATCCAACCAGAAAGGAGAAGAGAAAGTGATGTGAGTCTACATAAACTGGAGAGGAAGAAATAACACACCTCAATTTCTGGAGATAGGAATGTCCAGTCAGTGAAGGACATAGTTGTCTAATTAAGGGGGTGCTCTCCTTTAAATAACTGTAGTCCAAGAGAACACTTGTAAGTCTTTGTTTTTGTCCTTATTATTTAAAATAATTTCTTTAAGTTTATTTATTTTTGAGAGAGAATGAGCATGAGTGGGGGAGGGACAGAGAGAGAGGAAAGAGAATCCCAAGCAGACTCCTCACCATCAGCACAAAGCGCAACTCGGGGCTCTAACTCACGAACCATGAGATCATGACCTGAGCCAAAATCGAGAGTCGAAGGCTTAACCAACTGAGCCACCCAGGCACCCCAACACATCTAAGTCCTTTATATAGACAATTAAACACTTGCTTTCCATGAGGGATAATATAATGATAACATTAAAGGAAATTCTACCTCTGGCCAAAGTGGGATTAGGTGAACCAACTTAGAGCTATCCAATTTAGGCCTATTATACATATACTGAATGTAAAAATGAACAAGTAAAGAAAGTTATTTTCTTCATCATTCTTAAACAGTTTTAAACTTGGCAACCATATCATGCAGTGTGAAATAAGCTGTACAAATTCTTGGCTAATACATAGGCAAATTCAAGCTCCATAAATATGCTAGTATTATGCTTTGCTGATGCCGAGATATATATTCCTTACATATGAATCCAGCTTCATACCACTAAATTTACTTTAGACTTTCAAATTCTGTACTTACTTAGTTTTGTTGTTGTTTTTTTTTAGGGGGGGAGGAGGTTAATTGATTGGTATTTTAGAACTCAACTATAAAGAGTTGAGTCAATCATGTTTTTCAGTCCACAGCAGATTATCCTTATCAGCCATGGAAGGCTATTCTCTTGTTTGTTTTATTTTTCTCCTTCTTCTCCATCTTCATTTTCATTTTCTTCCTTTGCAGAGACATCAATTCTAGTATGTTTGAAATATGTCCTTAAATGTTCATGTATGCTTATAAAATTTTTAGTGTTGTTTATGAATTTCTTCTTTTATTTATATTAATACTACACTATAAATATGATTGTCTTTCAACTTTTTCAACACTGTCTTTTTAATGTCTATCCATTATCCAGCAGTAATCCATTCTAACTGCTATGCAGTATTCATTGTATATATCTGCCAAATTTTATTTATCCAATCCACCAATGATGGATACCTATATTGATAATTTCCAATTTCTATAAACCACATCAAAATGAACCTCCTCAAACTATCCATCCTACCGGTTATATACTTAGGAGCGGCAATGCTAATTCAAAGAGCCAAAGCGGATTTAATTTCAGTGAATAAAAGTGACAGATGTATGTGAAATTTCTGTGTCCATTTATACTCTCTATAGTGCCATATAAGAATTCCTACCTCCTTAGGGCACCTGGGTGGTTCAGTTGGTTAAACATCTGACTCTTGGTTTCAGCTCAGGTCATGATCTCAAAGTTTCACGGGTTCAAGCCCTGTGTTGGGCCCTCCCCTGGTAGTGCACTGGTAGTGCAGAGCCCACTTGGGATTTTCTCTCTCATCCTCTCTCTCTGCCCCTCCCCAACTCATGCTGTCTCTGCCTCTCATAAAATAAATAAACATAAAAAAAAAAAAAAGAATTCCTACCTCTTTATGTCATACAATATCATATCACCTGATACTGTCCATTTTTTAAACTTTGTCTTTGGTGTGTCTGTGGTGAGAAGACTGTGGCTTCAGCTCCAATGCGTAAAGAGCTGGGAAAGTTGCCAGCCACATCCTTCCAAAAAGAAAGCTGGTTAAAAAAAAAAACGTCCTAAAAATCAACAACTTTTCTTAGACTTATTAGAGAACTGAGGTCATAGAGCAAACTGCCACCTCAAAAACTAAAGAGACAGGAAAATCCAGAGAGACAGATTTTCCAGGAAAATGAGGAACAGAAGCCTCTGGGACCATAAACTGGTAGGAACACTTAAACGGTTATTTTGAAATATTGCTGGAAGCCGAGGATGGACTAGCATGAAGTTGAGAAACTTCTAGAAGCCAAAGTGTTAGGAAGCCTCCACATTTTCATGGGTTTTACCTCCTGGAACACCATCAGATTCTCACAGTGAAAAGCCAAGACAGTTTCCTCATGGCTCTAATAGAGGCAAGGGGAAATTATCCACTGTGAAATATGCCCAGAACATTCTCCATTACAAAGGCTTATATGACAGGGGAAAGAATTTAAAAGACTTTATCAGGGCTTCATCTTACCTGAGGAAAAGAATTTCCCATAATATATGCTTTCCTAGTTTTCTGTCCCACCTAAGGCTAGAAAGCAGCTGTAAAGTATTTGTGAGGGTCACAATCCAGGGACACAGACCTATTAAACATCTGAGACTTAACCACAATATTATACAACACTTCTCTTCCTCCACACCTGACCACACCCACAGGACTCCAATATAGTAAAAGTAGGGTACTGCTAAAAGAGCTGCAAGATGCAGACTCTAAGAAGGGGTTTGAGGGAAGCCTAACAACAACAGAATAGAAAAATAAGGGTATTGGAGGAATTTGAAGCCTCTGGTACCTAAAGCCAGAGCAAACATTAAATACAGCCCAACTCCTAGTCAGATTAATATAAAACCTCAGTTCCAATTACCCAATACAACATACTCATTTTTCAATAAAAATGACAAGGCATGCTAAAAAAGAAAGGAAACATCCAGTCCACAGAGACAAAGCAAGCATTAGAACCAAACTCGGATATGATACAGATTTGTGAATTATCACGCAGGGAATTTAAAACAACTGTGTTATTATGTAGTTGCGTTATGTTATGTTATGTTATGTTATGTTATGTTATGTTATGTTATTTTATGTTATGTTATGTTATGTCATGTTATGTGCTCTGATGGAAAAAAACAGACAACATGCAAGATCAGATAGATAGCGTATGCAGAGAGATAGAAGCTTTGAGAAAGAACCAAAGGAAATACTAGAAATCAAAAACACCTTTAAATGAAGGACATCTCTGATGGGTCATCAGTAGACTGATCATGGCCAAAGGAAGATTTAGTGATCTTAGAGACAGATGAATAGAAACTTCCCAAACTGAAATATAAAGAGAAAAAAAATAACTTAGAAAACAGAACAGACCATCTAAGACCTATCAGATAATTTCAAAAGGTGCAACTCTGCCATTCTGATGAGTATAAAATAGTATCTCAGTATTTCTTAGGCCTTGTGAAACCTTGTCCTAACCTTCAACATGCTGGTCCCAAAGCCAACAATTCAATCATTTCAACCTGCCCCTTTCCAACTTCATTCCTCCTACCTGCTGCATTTATTTCCTCAGGCATACTGTCAGCCTTTACTCATAGTTGCCACAATACTTTGTCATCTTGCTGACGGAGCACTATGACTACTGGATTCTAAAGTTTCCATGTTGCTTCAAAAATTATATTCTTTCTGAGGTGTTTTCTCTGCACATATAGAGCCTCCAGGGGGCCTTTCTCTAGTCTACTGTCAAATGCTCACTAGGCCTCCTCAATCCAATTATACTTTCTCTGCATGTTTTGCTTTAAGCCTGAGATAATTGGGCCCCTCCGTCTCCTTCCAGATTTATCTATAATCTATCCCCCATGACCCACACCCCCAATAGGCCAAGGTAACTTGGAGCTTAATATGCTCAACATGGTTTCATGGCTCAGGGTAAACTTCCCATGTGCACTCCACTCATGCCTGTATCTTTACCATTTACCTGCCACAGAAGTCTCAAACAAATTTCAGGTCTATTTCAGAAGCATCTGGTATGCAGTGTTTGTATATTAAAATTTAGTTCAGGAAGGTATGGTGTGTTTCAAAAGGCCTGGACTGAAAAACAGAAAATAGGATTGCTCTCCACACTCTGTCCTTGCTAACTACATGAGCTCCGTGAGCTTCATTAATTGAACCTCTATTTTTTCATCTTTAAAATGTGATAATATTCTACATAGGTTGTTATGAAGATGATACAAAATAAAATAATTTATCTAACAGCAGTTATCAAATGTGTGCCTGGCATACAATAAATGCTTTAAGAAATGTCTGTTTACATTGTTGGGATGAGTACTGGGTGTTATACATAGGAGATGCATCACTGGAATCTATTCCTGAAATCATTATTCACTATATGCTAACTAACTTGAATATAAATTTAAAAAATAAATAAGAAATAAGAATTTAAAAATAAAATAAAATAGAAAAAAAAGAAATGTCTGTTCAAGTGAAAAAATATTTAGCTTTTAGTATACACATTAGTTTTTAGTATAATTTGAATGAAAATAAAGCATTTTAGAATTTTATTTCTCATTCTAAATTTTATAGGACTTAACCTTCCATTTTGATTAAGCCATCAATGAGACAGATTTTTCCACATCCCTTTAGCTTTTCCTGATATGCTGACTCTCCTAAAAGTATATAGTATTTTTATGAGATTTTAAAGTATTACAACTAAATTTTTCATTGTTTCAGCATTCTATATAAACTCAGATTCATAAAGGAATTGAGGCATATAATCAAGACATCCTGAAATAGCTGAACCCACTTTTAAGCTGCCATAAGACAGTATTTCAGAAAGGAGTTTCTGTGTAGGTCAAAAGAAATAATTCTAGAATCCATATACCTACCTACCCAGTAATTCCCTTAGAACACCGGAATTGAAAAGTCAAGCCAATACATTTCATGGAGAATTGAAAAGTCAAGCCAATACATTTCATGGAGATAGTGTGAAAATTTTCAACAATCAGGGTTTTTTCCGACCATGAATAGAATCTCTTAACCAAAGTAGTAATGCTACAAAACAACAACACAAAGAAAGAAAAAACAGAACTATCTTCCACTAATGCTTACAATTAATCTAGAACGGTTTGCCACGAAGGGTTGCTATAAAATTTCCTGCATTTGGTCTATGTGGTAAGCAGGGAATTAATCCTAGGAAAGTGCCAAAAGAATGTAAAAATGGAATTCTAACAGCAACACCTGGCATTGCTTGATCTTCCGTGTCACTAGAAAGACCAAGCAGCTCTCTGTCACACCCTTGGAGGGGCCCCAGCCTGGAAGCCCCGGCTGATGGCAGAGTCTGCTGATCATAACTGGAATGATCTTCAGCCAGGACTCAATCTCCACAGAGCAGACTTCTCTGATCATCACAAATTCACCCCACTACCACTTCCTTCCAATTCCCCTCATATAGCAAAGCTTATCTAGGTTGCATGGAGATAATATTTTTTCAGGGATTTTCAAGAGAGTTGAAGAACTTAATTTCTTCAAAAAAAAAAAAAGACTATTTTAATTTTGTCTATTTAACCATCAACTAATGTCATACAATAGGATTTTTTTTTCTCCAATACCCTAGCTTAAACACAGGTCATAAGCACTACCTTTGGTACAAAATAAAAGAATGAGTGGCCTGTGTGGTGTGGCTTAGAATTTCTGAGAAAACCAGTACCCTCACTTGTGAATGAAATGTCACCCCAAAGACCCACTCTCCTTTACCTCTTTTGCAATACAAACATTCCTAAGGCAGCTAAGACAGAGTCACTATACTGCCCAGTGGATGAATTCATCAGACTCTTTTCCTCCCTGAGTGAAAGCTGACCAAAGATAACAGTAAGAGGTATGAAAGATCCTTCCATCATCTTCCCAAACTGTATTCCACTGGGTGCCTCAGGCCCTCTAAACCTCAACATTTTTTTCTGTCTCATGGTTGTCCCCAATTCAGCTACTACTTGGCCATTGCTATTAGTCTTTTCCTGCAAAGTCTGAAATAGAAGAGCTTTCTTCATCTCACACTTGAGTGCTAACAGATTGCAGAACTTGATTATTGTGGACTTTACCTTATTAGTTAATAATAAAAAAATCCCTAGAGGTGACATTGATAAAGTGGGGTAAGAGCTACATTAAAGGCTTTGTCTTACCCATGTTCTGCCCAAACGGAGAGTCAGACAAAGATTTGCAACAGGTTATTCATTTGGGAGTAATCCCAAGTACCAGTAAAAATGGACCAGGGAGAATGAGGAAATGAAGAAAAGCCAATTCATTTCCAACAGATTCATTAGCCAAGGTCACTGCTCATAACTGGGACAACAAATCTTGTTCCCACTTTGCAACCTCTGAGGGCCTATAGGATGCCCTCAGAATTGTCCACCCAAGAATTGACTAGAAATATTTATCTACTGTCTCCTACCTCTCATTGGTTAAGGTAGCTCTCATGAGACTGTTAATGCCCCCATACCTCTAAGCAGCACATGCAATCTTGAAGTTTGCTGCCCTGGGGCAGCCCAGAACTGAAAATTAAAGAACTCTAATGCACTTAAGGCAAGGTGTTACCACTGAGATTTAAATTTGGAGCTTGCACAAAACTGCCTGCTGTCATCTGTTATGCCTGAAAGCAAAGATGAAGTGAAAAAGAGGCATAGCAGAGGTGTCTGATTCAGGCACAAATCTTATAACTATGGGGAAAATTGAATTCTACCAGCTCATAATAGAATTTTGTTTTACCAAATGAAATACTGGCCTTGATGCTGTAATACCATAGCCCATCCTAAGCCTCTAACTAGGGTTTAACCAACAATGAACAAGTTGCCTTAAAAATTACATAGTCAGAGGGGTTGATATCAGCAAGATGTTAGAATAAAAAAAACCCTAAACCCTTTTTCCCCTATAGAAACAGTGCTTCAACAACAATACACAGACCAATTTTCTTTATGAGAAATACACAACACAGTTAAGAGGCTCCTACACCCTAAGTCAGCATGAAGCAAACTCCATTAAAGTATGAAAATTCATGGTACTCTCTGACCATAATCCCTCCCACTGGCACAGAACCACATAACTGGAGCTCCCTGGGAAAAGAGAAAGACTGGCCCATAAATATAATGTTCTGACCCTTGAGAAGGCTACCTGAAAGGGTGGCTGGTGTCTCACCTGTCTCAGAGTACTAACAGGACCCAGCATACCCTAGACACCTGGAGGCTGCTGAGAACATGCATACACACACACACACACACACACACACACACACAGAGCTGAGTGGTGTACTGCTGCTCCAGAAAACCCATAGTACAGCAGACGGACACCAGAGAGAATAAGAGACTGCAGCCCCTGAAAAAAAAAACCAACAAACCCCAGAAAAACTCTCTATGAATCTACATGTACAAGTCCAGAGAAGCTGTGTCCACAGGAAAGATTTAAGAGACCGCAGATGGTATAGCCAGGCTGGCTGGTGTCTGAAGGGAAGTCATACAGACTCTGGGAGAGGTGGCAGTTTTTTTCAAATGCAGGAATGCCAACACAAAATTACAAGGAACACAGAGAAATGGGGAAATCGCCCAAACAAAGGTACAAAATAAATCTCCAAAAACTGACCGAAAAGAAGTGTAGGTGTATGAGTTACTTGACAAAGAATTGAAAATAACTGTCATAAAGCTGTTCAATATGCTCAGGAAACTGAAGCATGAGCAAAATGAGAACTTCAACAAAGCAATAATAAATTTTAAAAGAGCCAAACAGAAAATCTGGGGCTGAAGAATACAATGAGTTCACTGAAAATTTTACTAGAACATTTCAACATCAAACTTGATCAAACAGAAAAATCAGTTAATTTAAAGACAAGTCATCTGAAGTTTTTCAGTCAGAGGAGCAAAAAGAAAAAAGAATGAAAAAATTGTTGAAAGCTTAAGAGGCTTTAATAAGTAAATTCAGTAAAGTTGCAGGATACAAAAACCAACATACTAGAATATAGCTGCATTTCTATACACTAAAAACAAATGATCCAGATAACAATTAAGAAAACAATCTCATTTATAATAACATTAAAAAGAATAAAATAGCTAGGGATAAAGTTAACCAAGGTGGTGAAGGACTCGTACACTGAAAACTATAAAACACTGCTGAAAGAATTAAAGAAGACATAAATCAGTGGAAAGACATCCTGTGTTCATGGGTTGCAAGATTTCATATTATTGAAATGTCCATACTACTTAAAGTGATCTACATATTCAATGTAATCTCTATCAATAGCCCAATGACACTTTTTCCAGAAATACAAAACATATCCTTACATTCATATGGAAGCACAAGGGACCCTGAATAGCCAAAACAATCTTGTGAAAGAGAACAAATCTGAAAATATTACACTTTCTTATTTCAAAACATATTACAAACCTACAGTAATCAAAAGAGTATGGTACGAGCATAGAGGCAGACATAGAGACCCACAGAACACCACAAAGAGCCCAGAAATGTCCATGCATATTCAGTCAGCTGGTCTTCAACGAGGATTTCTAGAAGTCGAAATGGGGAAAAGATAATCTCTTCAATAAATGGTTTAGGAAAATTGGATATCCACATGCAAAGGGCCATAACTGAACCCTGGCCCGATCTTACACCATACCCAAAAATCAAATCGAAAATGGATTAAAAACTTAAATGTAAGATATGAAACAGTAAAACTCTTAAAAGGAAACAGAGGGGAAAATATTCACAACACTGGTCTTGATAATGATTTCTTGGATATGACACCAACAGCACAGGCGACAAAAGCAAAGATAGACAAGTGGGACGGCATCAAACTAAAAAGCTTCTACAGAGCAAAGGAACAAATCAATAGAGTGAAAAGGCAGTCTATGGAATGGGAGAAAACATTTGCAAACTATATAACTGATAAAGGGTTAATTTCCAAAATATATAAGAAACTCCTACAACTCAACAACAAAGAAATAAATAATCAATTTAAAAATGGGCAAAAGTATACGGATATTACTTGGCTATAAAAAACAATGAGGTATTGCCATTTGTGACAACATGGATGGACCTAGAGGGTATTAATACTAAGTGAAGTAAGACAAAGAAAGGCAAATGCTATATGATCTCCTTATATGTGGAATGTAAAAAACAAAACGAATAAACGAGCAAACAAAAAGCAGAAACAGACCCATAAAAACAGAAAATACACTGATGAATGCCAGGGTGGTAGACAAAATGAGTGAAGAGAAGTGGGAGATACAAGTTTCCAGTTATGGAGTGAATAAGGCAGGGAGATAAAAGGTACAGCATAGGGAATATAGTCAATGGTATTAGAACAGTGCTGTATGATGACCCACAGTTGTGGTGAGCATAGCATAAAGTATAAACTTGCTGAGTCACAATGTTGTACACCTCACACTGTGTATCAACTTCAATAATTAAAACGCTTTTTTTTAATGGGCAAAAGACTTGAATAAATACTTCTCCAAAGTAGGTACACAAATGGCCAACAGGTACATGAAAAGATGCACAAAAGAGAAAGGTAAATCGAAGCCACAATGAGATATCATCTCATACCTGTCAGGATGGTCGTTATAAAAAACAGTAATTTTTTCAAAAAACAGAAAATAACAAATGTTGATAAGAATGTGGAAGTATTGAAATCCTTGTGCACTGTTATGGTGCAGCCACTATAGAAGCAATATGGAGATTCCCTGAAAAATAAAATATGTAATTATCTTATGATCTAGCAATCCCTCTTCTGGATATTCATCCAAAAGAACTGAAATCAGAATACATGTACATCCAAGTTCACTGCAGCACTATTCACATTGCAGCACTATTAACAACCACCTAAATGGCCATCGGCGTATAAATAGATAAAGAAAACGTGGTACTTACCTAGAAGGGAATATGTATGTATACAATGGCAATATGGAGTTCAGCCACAAAAGGAGGAAATCCTGTCATATGCTCCAATATGGATAAACCTTGAGGACATTATGTTAAGTGAAATAAGTCAGTCACAGAAGGATAAAGTAGTCGAATTCATTGAAGCTAAAAACAAAAAATACTTTTGGGGGGCACCTGGGTGACACAGTTGGTTAAGCATCTGACTTAGGCTCAGGTCATGATCCCAAGGTAATCGGGCTCTGTGCTAACAGCTCAGAGTCTGGCGCCTGCTTCAGATTCTGTGTCTCCATCTCTCTGCCCCTCCCCCACTCATGCTCTATCTCTCTCTGTCTCTCTCTCTCTCTCAAACATAAACACTTAAAATAAAAAAAAAGTAAAATGGTTTTTGATTATCAGAGGCTAGACGGAGGGGAAAATGAGTTGCTGTTCAATGGGCATAAAGTTTCATTCATGCAAAATGAGAAAATTCTAGAGATCTGCTGTACAATATTTTAGTCCACAATTCTATTAATTCTGATGACTTTTCTCCATATTTCAGCATCACTGCTAGCATGTGAGATAAAAATCCCCCATGATAATTAATTTATCGATGCTGGGAATGCTATAGTGGGTTTCTCCAACTCCACTAGAATCTTTCCCATCCACACTTGGTATGGTCATCGGTAAAATTAAACCACAATAATGTCTGTGTCTCATCACTCAATTTATAAGGAACAGAGATTTTCGCTCTGCCCATCCTCAGAGTTAAGTATACTTCTTTTTATGAAAACTCAGATGAAATTTCATGAGCAACTTATTATCACAATGAGCTAAAAGTGGATAAAATTCTTGCATAAAAATTCAGTACTCAGAGGAATAATCTTCCTCAAAATGGAACTGGCACTCCCTTCTCTGTACTTTAGTCAATATATCTGCATTCTGGTTTGCATCCCTAAATTAGAAATTACTTCCATAGAAATTAAGTAATGATCAAAACCTTTTCCAACATGTTCTTAATTTCTGGCATTAAGAAAAAACTCGCACTTCATAAATATCCATTCACTTAACCTCCCCTCTTTTTCTTAATTTCAAATTCTTGGTATCTTTGTCATTACTGCATCTATATCTCAAATTTACTGTAATTTTTCACATTCATTTTCTTAACTATGTAAGTCATATTTCCATCATATTTTCAGTTATATATTCTGCTGCCCAGCATTTCTTTAATGAAATAAATTTAATTTTTAAGCCTCTAAGAATGTTAGTATTCTATTAACTTGTACAGGGATACAACATCCTCCTGGTTTTTATGCCAATATCCCTTTGGAATAGGGTACATGAAAACAAAATTCCACATTAGAGTTATAGAAATTTAGTGGAATTTGGGGTGCCTGGGTGGCTCAGTCAGCTAAGTATCCGACTTCAGCTCTGGTCATGATCTCATGGTTCGTGAGTTCGAGCCCTGCGTCGGGCTCTATGCTGAGAGTTGAAAGCCTGGAGACTGCTTCGGATTCTGTGTCTCCCTCTCTCTCTTCCCCTCCTCGACTCGCACTCTGTGTCTCTCTCTCTCTCTCTTTCAAAAATAAAAAAATTTTTAAAAAGTGTGAACAGCAAAAAAAAAGAAAAGAAATTTAGAGGAATTCTGTTATCTTTAGTAAGGATCCCTCTTCTAACTTTACGTATTGGGTACCATTGCTCTTACATGCCTTCTCAATTTTAGGGACAAATGTAAGACTAGCACTAATAGCAGACTGTCAATCAATCAACATTTCTACCAAAAGGTAATGAAAATTAAAATCTGTATCCTTAAAAACCAAGTAATGTTGCATTTTCTAGACGTGGAGACATAGAGTATCCAAAGGCAGTAAGATTACTCCCACCATGTTTCTGGCTTCATCCGCTCAGTTCTATTAGAACAAAATGAGAGTTATATTCTGACCTCTTATTACAATGAATGCATTAATACAAAAATTACACTGAAATCAACAAAGATAGGCTATGAAACAATTGAAGTAAGTAACAATCCTCACAGCAGAAGAGTACGCTGCCCATACTAGGGCACCAAACAGTACAATCTGCTAAGTCCCTCAAGGAACACTGAAGCTATCAAGGGAGTGCTTAGAAAAGGACTACTCTCCACTTATCAGCAGAGACTAAATATTTTATCCAGGGGAAAAAAAAACAAACAGAAAATTCAGGTAAAGCTTTTAAGATAAATACATTCTTCTTCCAGAGAAGAATTTAAGAAGTTTCATCCTGGTCACAGCAGTGACATCAATAACCAGGGAGTAGGGTAAGAGTGAGAGGTGGGAATAGTAATACTATTCCTAACAATTCTAACTAAAAAAATTTTCCTAATTTTCTAGTCTGAGATCTGCCTTTCTTGAGAAAACAAGAAAGTAGCAAGGCACAGCCATATTTTCCTCCTAGAACACCACCCAAGTTCATAGACAAAGTTTCAAACTAAGTGAGCCTAAGTCATTAGGGTCATTTGTCTTTGATCTTAATCTTTTAATTTGTCCTTGATTTTAACTACCTCCCCCAAATAAAAGATAGACATAATTCTGTGATCCCTCTAGCCATTCTCCAATAAGTTGGAGAGACTTTAGGATGCCTCAACCTAACCAGACAGCTGAAATATCCTAGGACCACTCCAAATACATAGAATCCTCCCAACAAAGGGTAAACTAATATAAGACACTAAAGTCAGGCCAATGACTGACTGGAGCTAATGAATGGAGCTAATGAAAGCCACACCAGTCTGTTTGCTTATTCATGCCATAAGCATTACATTGTTTTCCAGTGCATGTATAGAATTGTATATCATATAATGTTCCCTAGAGCACCTTGACATTGACTATTCAGTTATTGTCATTCCAATGCCTGGCTGCCCATACTGCATTCCATGTCCAGCCTCCAATAACCCCGAATCCCATCTTGAATACCATCCAGGGAATTTTAGTCACCAAAAGTATTAATCAAAAGGCAAATACATTCATAAAGTAACATTACCTCTAAGAACTCCAAAGTGGCATTTGTCAAAGCCCAAAGAATAACAGCTAAGAAAACAATGTTTTCAGCTATCTCATTTTCTAGTTATGGATAATATTTATGTTACTAATAACTAAAGATTGCCAATGGCATTTCAAATATGTTAAGGGTAATACAGAAAGTATCTAAAATTATTCTGATTCATAACCCTGCCCATGTTCTCCTATTTCTAAATGTGGAAAGTAGAAAGAATAAGGATGGATAAGAGAGGGGAAATGTAGAAGATTCAAACAAGGTCAAAATAAACCTAATAAATTTAAGGTATGGCTAATTTTGTTTAGAACTATCTTTTGCTATTTTACACCAAATGGATGGAATAGTGGGGACCCTGAATATGCTAACAAAATGGTTTTTGTGTTCAACTTGCCAATCAACAAATGGAATGAGCCCTTATAAATGGGATTCACTTAAAATTCATAGACTATACAGAATTTCTAAGATATGCATTGTCCAATGCATATGATGGCCACGAACCACAAATGACTAGTTGAAACATGACTACTTCAACTAAGGAAGCGAATTTTTTCTATTATTTAATTTTAATCCATTTAAATTTAATTTAATTTAATTTTAATTTTAATTAAAACGAATAATTTCAATAATTAGAAATTTTTCAAGTATGTTTGAAACAACCTAGGGACATAAATATATTTTTCAACTATTAATTTTATGAAATATAAATTTATAGTAAGTACTTCTAATGAAAATTTGGCATTCTGATTGTGTTGTGCTATGAATGCAAAATATACACTAAAAGTTGAAGCTCTGTTTGAAAAAAGAATATAAAATTTCTCATTAATAATTTTCATGTTAGTTACATATCAAAATGATATTGGTTTAAACTCATAATTAAATTAATTTCATTTGTTTACCTTTATTTTTTGTGTTTAATAGAAATTTTGAAATTATTTAAGTGGCTCATATTATATATCTATTGAATAAATAGTGCAGATTCAAAGCAGAATAACATTACTGCAACCCCAAGATTTCCCTTGGTATTTCACACAGAATCATGTATATAATTGACCCTAACTAAATACATGTTGTCTAAATAAAAACTGTCCATATATTTGGGCAAATAGTTCTTGTTATACTTTCCAAAAATTTAATTTGAAAAGAAGTTCATTTTTCAACAGAAAGATAGTTTTGGAGATAGGTCAAGCAATGAGAGAAATGGGGACATTTTTCCTCCTCTTATTCAGAGAACCCACAATTAGTGGAGAGAGGTCAAATCAACTCATCACATTTTTATTATGTCCCCACAATGCTCCCAAGCATCTGCTAGACTAACCACCCCTTCTCATTGGAGTTTTTCCAACCCATCTCTTCACGACTGGATCCAAAAATTAGCAAAATTCCAAAGAACTCCCCAACAGTTCCGAGAAGCTATGGGAAAGATAATAGAGAAATGAGGCTAGAAGTACAGTTGTTGGCATCACACAAAATTCGTTGAGCCCTGGCTTTGTCATACATCAACAATGAAAAAGTTGCTTACCCTCTATATTTCTCATTTCCTCATTCATAAATTAGGATTAATAATAGTAACTACCTGTTAGGATTTCTTTGTTAAAAAAAATAAGTACTTACTGCTTGAAACACAGTAGGAACTCAGTATATGGGAGTTAGATGATGCTGATGATTAATTATCACTGTTATTACTACAACTATACCATTCTTTTCCAGCAACTGTAGGGAATTCTAAAGTCTTCTTAAGCAATCTTCATTTTGGTGGTTCTCAGCTTTTCCAGGAATAAAATTCTCTTTTAGCTTTCGTTTCTAACTTTTCCTGCATGAAATTATCAAGCAAGTTGATAACACTACAGGGCCATAAACATAAAGAGAACTAAAAAAGGATTTTACAATCTAATGAGTTCCACAAATTTCACCTTTTTCCAAGAAATCTACGAGACCCTTTCCAGGTATTTTTAGATTTTCTATACTGACAAAGATTAACTGTAGCCAGACAGGATAATGTTGTTTACACTTGTTTTTACTCATGACTAGAGAATCTAATGTCCAACCATTACTGTAACCAAGGATGTCACATAAGCTTATTTTATATTTCAAAGCAAGAAGGTAGCTCATATACCAGCTCATACACCGATTACCCACTTGTAGACACAGTGCTAAGTAGCCATGATACATTTAGGGTCCCACAAAAATGTTTTAATTTCTTCTAAAGTCAGAAGAAAAAAAACACTTTTAAGTTAAAGAAAAATGTTTTACTATATAATATTAACATTTTCACCTTTTGACCAACACAACCATAAAATATAATTTGTAATATTTTGTGGAGGAAGGGGTCCACAAAGGCAAAGCCTAGTCGTAACACAGCGCTGCCAGGTAACCAGAAGGAGCAGACAATCAGACACTGCGTGATACAACACCATTCTGCACATTAGGAATCGCAGGGAGACTGGTCGCATACTCCCTCACTGCCAGTGGAGAAAACAGAAAAGAACAATATGTTTATATAAGACAGCCACACACTAGTCACAGATACACACAGAGCTGATACTCCAAAAGGATGCTTTGACAATTCTGTATCTGGCTCTCCACTGTCCATTAACCTTCAAATTCACCATGTACATATCAGCACAGAGAAACTGGCCCCTAATATCTGGGAATTGTTTTCAGCCTCACTACTGCCCTGTTTTGCCCTTGGCACCTTGATCTCACTTGATACTTCAGGCTGTAGACTGTACAATTAGATTTCTTTTTTATATCCCCCTCTATCATCAGCCTGTTGAAGGATGCACACTGTCCTGGGCTGTGACTTTTTGCCTCTCTATTTTCACGAAAAGTCTCCTCATGCTCCCTCAGACCATCCTGGGGCCAGTGGCCCATCCCACTCTGCTCTTCTAACCCACTGGCAGAACTTTCATGCCCTTGGAAATCTTTAAAACAATAAGACAAATTTATGCCATGAGTATACACCTAGGAACCAGACAAAGGTGATTTTGACTTTCTGGTTCAGCTAAATGATATTCACCTTATACGTCTTTGATACTTCATTTATTTGGTGATAACATGGAGATGCTGGACAGCAATCCTCATTGACTCGCTCTGTCCCTTGTAAGTGGGAAGCAGTTAGCATATTTAATAAATGCTACCTTTTTCACTTCTGTTTCATATATAAAGATTCTGAGTTAATTTATTCAACAAACACTTACAGATTACCTATTATGTGTACATATTATTCCAGATATTATAAACATACAGAGGTCAAAGTAGAGTTTCTGACCTCAGAGAATGTATAGAGACAGACAATAAAAAAAAAGTAAACAACAGGTTAGAGAATGGGATGACAATAATTATTCTGGAGAAAGATAAAACAGAGTGAAGGAGATAGTGACTGAGGTGTGTTCAGTTCTATTATATCAGAGGGTTAAGGAAGGTGACATTTGAACAGAGTCCTAAAGAAAGTGAGCAAGAAAGCCATATACAAGGAAAGAACCCTCCAGAAAAGGGGAAACAGACACACACTGAAGAAGGGATATGTTTGGCCTACCTGAGGAACAGCAAAAGCTGGAAGAGAAGCCTTTGGACCCAAAGGCTGGTAGAGAAGCTTGCTCTGTTTTCAGCCACCATTGTTCCATCCATGAACAAGGATATATTGTTCGTTTCCCATGTGGAATGGGAAGCAGGAGAGGGACTGAACAGGGTGCAAGGTGGGAAACTCCTGGTCAGGTCTGGCAGTGCTTTTTCAATTTCAGTTCAACGAACCATTTCTTGAATATATGCAGGACCCGGTATCAGCCTCTAAAAGAAGATAAAGACATAGAGAAGGTCACTGGTACGAAACAACTCATTTTGTCTGAAAAGCTGCTTGTATTCGGAACTTTCTAAACACTACTTTACACAGAACTACAAAACCCCTTCGAAGAAAAATAAAAATTATTTTTGGACTTTCTATCATTTTGGTTCATCTATCCCATACCACTTCTCCCCAATTAAGTACAGATAATTGAAAGTTAACTTTATTTTCAGAGCAGAAAATAGCTAATTGGCCCACCAGCTGAGAAGTGGAGTGTTTCCAGATTGTAATTTTAATAGTCATTTTAAGACCAGAAGGGGCTCAAAAATCTCATGGAATCCATCTCTTCGCCTGCAAACTCAGGAAACTTCTCCACTCTGCCCTGACAGACAATGCACACTGCTTCCCGTCCACCTCAGTCACTGTACTTGGAAAGTTTTGTGCCAAGCTATCCATGTCCTTCTCTTAGCAAGGAGGTAACACGCATGGTGATTTTTATATATTTGAAAATTTTCATTTGTACTCACTTAAAAAGCATAATGTACTCATATTAACATAGCAGTAAACATATGAACACAATAAACTTTCAAAAAATAATCCAAATGACAAAATTTACTATATGTATTTTTTGAGTCAGTAGAAATTTTTAGTTCTTGTTGTCTTAGGCTTTGTAGAACTGGCCACAAAATTTTATTTTTGGATGAAAAACTATACGAAGGCAGTGAGTCCCTTTCTTGTTATTAAGGCTAAGCAAAGCAAACATTATTTTAACCTTTGTTATACTTCTGGCTCACATTTTCTCCACCATTTTACCGGACTTTCTCTTGCATTGCCCAATGTTGGGTGTTTGTACTTTTTTCCCCTACATCTGTTTTTCCTCAAACTCTCTTACGTTTCTGCACTTTCTGTGTAACTTTCATTTTCCTGCTGTGACTTTTTCTCCACCTCCATTGTTTTTGTTGACATGGACCATTAAACTACATCTTTACACTTTTGTTTTTACCCACTTTTTTCCTTTTCTTTTTGTTTCTGCCACTTTTTTAAAATCCTACTTTCTCTCTTTCCCTGGTAAATGCAAGTCTCGTGCCATTCTGAAATGTAACCATAGTGTTCCCTCTCACCCATGATGTAGTCAAGCCTTGGGCTCTCAGTCCATTTGCTAAATAATCAAGGTGGTCAGAAGAAGCAGAAGAGACAACATTCATGTCTAGGGTCTCAAACCTAGCAAATTACAAAGTTAAGAAATACTGACATTATACCACTTCACGCTTTCATTTCACACTTTATCTACATTATGTAAGGAGAAAACAGGGCTAACACCAATATCATTGAGGGACTTTCCAAAATGAGAGAATATTTTACTTCCATTTTTAAAACTACTATATGATTTTTAGGTAGCGCTTTTATTAACTCCTGACTTAGAAAAAATACGAACTTTGATTGGGATGGCATTCAGATCTAAAATGCATTGGCTACCGTTAGTAGCAGCCCAATGGCTCACACACCGGTTAGCCCCTAGGAGCACAAGCCGACTACAACCCAGCTCATCTCTTCTACCTTATTCGTGTTTCTTATTTAACATGCCTCTAATCTCGTAACTGACCAAACTGTAAACAGATTTTCATTATATATTTCACCATCTCAGCTCTCTAAATGAAATTTATAGTGTCTAATGAACTAGAAAAGTTAAATTGATAATAATTATGGTAGTCAGAATAACGTCCCTCACCCCCAACCCCAACACACATACACAGAACTCTACATCCTAACCTCTGGAAACTAGGAGTATGTTATCTTACATGACAGAGGGTAACCAATGTTGAAAATGGAATTAAGGTTACAAATTATCTGACTTTAAAATAGAAAGATGATCCTGGATTACCCAGGTTGGTTCAATACAATCACAGGGGTCCTGGAAGAAGGCAAGAAAAGAGAGGAAAAAGAGTCAGAGTCACAGTGATATGGCAGAAGAAAGGCCCAACTTGCCATTGCTGGCTTTGAAGGGACACAACAGAAGAAATGTGAGCAGTCCCTAGAAGCTGGAAAAGGCAAGGGAATAGACATTCTCACAGAGCCTTCAGAAGAAACACCTGCTAACGCCTTCACTGGAAATCCATTTCAGACTTCTGATCTCTAAAACTATAGGATAATGTTTGCGTAACAAACTAGTATTGTTTGTGTAACAACACTAAATCTGTAGCAATTTGTTAGAGCAGCAATATCAAATTAGTAGAATAATAAAGCCATAAATAGTTTCATTGTAATCATTTTCAAATGTGTAATATAGATTTCTCAATGTATAATTCAAATTTTCTAAGCCTACAATGTAAAGTGGGCTTCCCACTCACCCAAAACTCCATTTCTGAATTTTGATGTGATTATTTTCTTGCAGCAAAATTGAATTAAAAATATTACATTTAAAAATAGTTTGAATATTATCTAGATATGACATTGTCTAAATAGTTTTATCATATAAGGAAATGTTATCAGAAGCATTAAACTTTCTAAATAATTATTGTAAGATTGGTATTTCATTTTAAAATAGCCCTAATAGTCTCTTCTCTAATTTCGTCTCATATTCTTTTTCATGGAACTGTTTTAATCCTAAACAAGGTATTTGAGTTTCTTAAATATCGGAACCATTTCCACACAACAAAACTTTTAAAATTAAGTCAATAATATTTGGATATAGGTGAATAAAGTTTTAAAATCTTATTACACAAAGTCTCTGACAGAACTATTATTTGAGTGTTGAACTTTTGGGGACCTTCATGATTATTTTTCTACTTTCTCTTCAAGTTAGAAATACTTGTATTTTTTATGTGCAGGACTTTACCCAAGTTAGGTAATCTTTTCACCTGAGTGTGTCAGACATGATTATTTAAGGTTCCTTGCTACTATGACTTTAAAACATGCATAGACATTTAATAAGAATGGTGAGTACTAGAAAAACATTGCAAACATTTCCCATCCATGGATAAGCTTAAAATGTTGAGCTTATAATCAAGCTTAAAATTACAACTATCAAAAATCAATTACCAAACAGATGGTTACCAGAGGGGAGGCGGATGGGAGGAATGAGTGAAATAGGTGATGGAGGTTGGAAGAGCACATCTATCATGACAAGTATTGAGTCTTGTATAGAATTGTTGAATCACTATATTGGACACCTGAAACTAATATAATACCTCGGCTGAGCATCCGACTTCAACTCAGGTCATGATCTCGCAGTCTACAGGTTCTAGCCCCACATCGGGCTCTGTGCTGACAGCTAGGAACCTGAAGCCTACTTCAGATTCTGTCTCCCTCTCTCCCTCTGCCCCTCCCCCACTCACACTCTGTCTCTCTCCAGCTCTCAAAAATGAATAAACACTAAAAAAATATTTTAATAAATAAATAAAAACACTTTAACTCCACTGGAATTAAAATAAAAAGATAAAAAACAGGACAAAAATTAATTACCAATTTTAATCAGGCAGTCATTGGGAAATCCTCAGCTTCACTTACACCATACCATACCATACTATACCATAGTGACTCCCCAAAATACCACCCCCAACATCTTCCTAGTCTCTCAAATGCTACCCCTAATGCTAACATTAGGGGTCTAATGTTACTGATAAATTAAAAAGTGAAAAGCCCTAGAAATTTCATTTAAAAAGCTGAGGATCCTGGAGGGGGGGAGAATTAAATCTTAGAGATTTCTATCAGAGAAAATTCCAAACGCAATTCATTCCCAACTTGTTATCTCCCCATTCCAATCTTTCAGCTTTTTAAAAGTCTCCAGCCCTACGTGAATCTCAGCAATGAGCTAAGAGGAAAGGCACTGTCTGTGACAGCTGAAAAAATCCACACTCTCCAAACCAGAGACCAAATCTTCATTTTATCAGTTTTCGTAAGTCCTATGCCACCTTTCCGATTTATCTTACCAACTGTTGACCTTAGCTGCAGGCATACCAGCACTGACCACCAATTTAACCTCTTGAAGAGCTTCTAAACAAAAAGTAGAATAGACTCCCCTCTAAGACACAGAGAGGGAGGGAGATAAAACATAAGAGACTCTCAAAGACTAAGAACAAACTCAGGGTGAGGGGGGTGAGGGAGGGGGGAGAGGGGGTGACGGGCATTAAAGAGGGCACATGTTGGGATGAACACTGGGCGTTATATGTAAACCAATTTGAAAATAAACTATTATAAAAATAAAAAAAATAAAAATAAATAAAATAAAATAAATTAAAAAAAAAAAACATATTGGTCATAGGGGCACCTGGGTGGCTCAATTGGTTAAGCGTCGGACTTCACTCTCAAGGCTCTCTCACTGACTGCTTCCAACCCAGGCTTGTGAGTTCAAGCCCAGTGTTGGGTTCTATGCTGACAGCTAAGAGCCTGGAGCCTGCTTCGAATTCTATGCTTTCTTCTGTCTCTGCCCTTCCCCTGCTCACGCTCTCTCTTTTCTCTCCCTCTCTCTCTCTCTCTCTCTCTCTCTCTCTCAAAAATAAACATTAAAAAAATTTTTTTAACATATTGGTTGTATACTTGAATTTCTGATTCTCCTTTTAAATGTGTTCCATGTATTACAGATTCATGTTGTCTCAGAGTGGTACATGATTTCCTTTCCTGAAAAAAGTAAAATATTGTCCTTTGGCAGACTTTTATTGTGTAAACTTGCCATTATGCTATTTTGCATCTCATTACACAGTCTGATTTGCCAATAGCTAATTACAGCAATCACTGACTCACTCCATCTTCACAGCATCATAACAAACAATAAAACAGGGAGTCTGATGGCATCACTTACATGGAATTCATGATGATGGAAGTGGGTATCACATTCTTACACTCCTCTATTCACATGCGTTTATTCCTCCAGGCTTTCACGCCTGAAATAAATTTACTGGAATCCCGGCCTCTACTATATGTTAGGCCTACAGCTCAAGACCAGCCAGGCCAAGGACACAGTGTTCCATCTTTACAATCAAATACAGACTTCCCATAAAAAAAGGAAAATTCTCTATTTCAAAAGATTTAATAGTATAGTCCTTTAAAAATAATTCCAGATGGCTAAATTTTATGACTGAAAATATCCCACTACAAGAAATATTTTTGCTTTTATTGTAATTTGTACTAATTTTCAAACACTAGAGGTCTTATCTTTTAATGTTTTCTTTTAAGAGACAGGTTGGGTTTAGGAGTTCTACCACATTTCCTTATATTTTTTATTTGAGCTATTTTTGTACCTTTTCGAGATGACTTCATTCTTATTGACACATTTTCATAGATCGGTTGTGCAAGACATGTTGATATTTTCCTACACTGTTTTGCTACTTTTTGTATCAACTTGGCCATCTTTTCTCACTCTCTTGCAACCCCACCCTCTTTTCTTTGAAGTCTCTGTCTAGTTAAATTAAAAATAAACTTCATTGAGCTGAATGGCTTGTTACATCAAAAGGAAAAAAATTCAAACAGAGCAGTGATTAAGTACATAACCTTTAACTGAAAGGAATATTTCCAAAATAAACAACACTGAACAAATATTTCCCAATGGCCTATAGAGAGCTCATGTATAACAAAATAGCAATGCTTTTATTGCCCCCACACCATATTTCACAGTAAACATCTCCAAACAGTGTTTTAATGTTATTAATGTACAGGTTTCTATGATATTCAAGTAATTTGAAAATCAAGTAAATTGAAATCATTAGACCCTGCTTCCTTGGATTGAAGTCACATGACTGTAAGTCAGGTTAGTTGCCACTAGATGGCTCTGGTTTAAGTTGCTCTCTGAAACAATATGTGCTCTGTAATTAAAGATCTACATTGTATGTATAGGCATTGATTGTTAAAATTCTGGGGGGAAGGGCGCAAGGCACAAACTATGAAAGGCAATAAACCTTTACATTTCACTCAAGATATAATTATGGAATTATCATTCTAAAGTAGCTAAATGTAATATATATGTAGAATGATACAAGAAAAAATAAGAAAAAAATTCTACATACACCTTAACATGCTTCCTTTCACCTAAATGTAGAAATTCTTCATCTCATGTAAGTTAAGCATCCTAGTATCCACCTCATCTTAAAATTAATTTTAAAATTTGGGTAGCACCTTCCTTTCAATGGCTTAGCTGACCCTGGTATGTGCCTCCGCGAAGCTCCCTAGGCTTTTTAGGGTGTCTTTCATCACATAACTGTGTGTCTTCCAAAGGTCTATGGAGATTGATTCACCAGGATTTATTCGCCTTTTTTTTCTACCGTAATATAACTGTTAAATTCTTCTGCTTAGGGTAGGAAAACAAGATTGTCAGCCAGTCTGGTTGCTTCTAAAAGCAATTGCCAGTAAAGGAACTATATAGATGCTTTTGAGCACTTTCAAATAGTTATGTTTAACATAATAAATGCCTTTGAAAACAAATGGAAACTTTAGTTCCTTCATACCGTGAACAATTTTTTTCTCAGTTTTAATATAACTGCTATGTGCTAAAACCTTACTACAACATGTATCTTTCACAATCATATGACCATTCAGAGTGATCTTGTCTCTTTGTGACATGCAGTAGTCACCTAAACACATTTGTTAGATGAGTGAACAAAGAGATGATGAAAGATCCTTTTTTTTTAATATTTATTTATTTTTGAGAAAGAGAGCACAAGCTGGGTAGGGGCAGAGAGAGAGGGAGACACAGATTCTGAAGCAGGCTCCAGGCTCCGAGCTGTCAGCACAGAGCCCGATGCAGGGCTCGAACTCACGAACCGTGAGAACATGACCTGAGCTGAAGTCGGCTGCTTCACCGACTGAGCCGCCCAGGCACCCCTGAAAGATCCTTTTTGTTGTGCCCTTTCTGAATCTACATGTGCAGCTGCGAAGAGTGATATACAAATACTCCTTAACTTATGATGGGGTGATGTCTTGATAAACCCATCATAGTTGAAAATAACAGTAAGTCAAAAATGCATTTAATACATCCAACCTACCAAACATCATAGCTTAGCCCAGCCTACCTTAAATTTGCTCAGAACACTTACATTAGCCTACAGTTGGGTAAAATCATCTAACACAAGCCTATTTTATAACATCTCATGTAATTCACTGAATATTGTATTGAAAGGGAAGAACAGAATAGCTGTATGGGGCAGTATGGTTGTAAGTCTATCCGTTGTTTATCCTCACGATCATGTGGCTGGCTGGGAGCTATGGCTAACTATTGCTGCCCAGCATCATGACAGAGTATCATGCGACATATCACCAACCTGGGGAAATAGCAAAATTCAAAGTATAGTTTCTACTGAATTGGTATCACTTTTGAACTATTATAAATTTAAAAAATCTTAAGTCACACCATCCTAACTTGGGGACTGTCTGTAGTAAGAACTATAAATCTCTTGCTCTAGCATGGTCTTCTAAAATTTGTAAAAAAAAAAAAAAATAATAATAATAATAATAACAACTAATAATAATAACTAATAATCTAATAATCACCATAATGGTGTCCCAGATATTTGCATTTTATGAGGAGTGGCTCTTGAATGGTGACCTGTTCAAACCATATTATGAATTATTACATTTAAGACTTTGGGCATCATGAAAATGCCATTATTAGGGCCACAGTGTATACAACACCATCTTCACAAAATCCCTACTATAATAAAGCCACACAACAATGGATACCTTGGTCTGACTTTAAATAGGATAAAATGAGAGAGCCATCATTGTATGCGAGCCAATCACCACTATTGCCCTTTTTCAGGCTATGTAGTTTCTCCCAGATTCTAGGGAGGCATATTGGCCCTGAATTACATCACCACATGGTTTGCAGTGAAATCTGGAACTTAAGTAGCCTTCTTAGCATTTTTTCCTCCTTTGAGATGTAGCCGCCTTCTTCCCCTCACTGCCAGCTGACTGTGCAAATAGTGTATGGATGTGGAAAGCCGAACATGAGCACAAGTCTGTCACAGGACCAAAGAGAGCTAACACTTCAGGCAAGAAAGGACTATACACTTGTTTAACTGGCTTTTGTGTAACCATCCAGTGAGGGTTGATTTTCTGGCATTAATTCAAAATGAGTACTTGGTCCAACTTAAAACAGAAAATTTTCAATTATACTCACACCAAGAAAAAACATTTTTTTCAAAGTTTTATAATAAGTGAATGAAAAGTTTCTATCTTATCAGAGTTTCTATGAGCAAAACACTTAAAAATAAACATTACTAAATTTTCTTCTACCATCCTGCTAGTAGTAAAGCACATGTACCATGGGTGGTTTTTTAAAAAGGTAGGAGATCAGAATAGAAAGAAAGATAAAGTGCTTCCCAGGCGAACAAAAGTTAAAGGAGTTAATTATCCTAAAAGAAATTTTACAGGCGACTCGTTGAGTGGAACATAAAAATCATAAGTAAGAGTAAGAAAAAGTAGGAAGCACAAACAGCAGTAAAAATAAGTATATCTGTAAAAATCAGTCAAGGGATTCACAAAATAAAAGGATATAAAGTATGACACCATCTACCTAAAACATGGCGAGGAGAGGATTAAAGAATGGGTTCAAACTTAAGCAACCATCAACTTATATAGATTGCTAACTGCATAAAATGTTATATACAAACCTAATGGTAACCACAAATCAAAACCAGTAGTAGATATGCAAAAAATAAAGAGAAAGGATTCCAAGTATCACTAAAGAAAGCCAACCTATGGAGAGAAAAGAACAAGAGAAGAAAGGAACAGAAATATCTACAAAACAATCACAAAACAAATAATAAAATGGCAATAAATACATACTTGTCATTAATTACTTTGAATGTAAATGGACTAAATGCTCCAATAAAAAGACATAGGATGACAGAATGGATAAAAAAAACAAGACCATATATATGCTGCTTACAAGAGACTCATTTTAGATCTAAAGACACATGAAGTTTGAAATTGCGGGAATGGAGAGACATATATCATGCAAATGGAAGTAGAAAGAATGCTCCAGTAGCAATACTTGTATCAGACAAAATAGATTTTTAAAAAAGACTGTAACAAGAGACAAAGAAGGGCATTATATAATTATAAGGCGATAATACAATAGAAAGACATAACAATTGTAAATATTTTGTACCCAACATGAAAGCACACAAATACCTAAAAGAGTTAATAACAAACATAAAGGAAATAAGTGATAGTAATAAATAACATTAGGAGACTTTAACATCCCATTTACATCAATAGACAGATCATCTAAACGGAAAATCAACAAGGAAGCGATGGCTTTTTTTTTTAATTTTTTAATGTTTATTATTTATTTTTGAGAGAGAGAGACAGAGAGAGGGAGGGAGGAATGAGTGGGGGAGGGGCAGAGACAGAGGGAGACACAGAATCTGAAGCAGACTCCAGGTTCTGAGCTGTCAACACAGAGTTCGACACGGGGCTCAAATCCACCAACCAGGACATCATGACCTGAGCCAAAGTTGGATGCTTAATCGACTGAGCCACCCAGATGCCCCGGAAGCAATGGCTTTGAATGACATACTGGACCAGATGGATTTAATAGATATATTCAGAACATTCCAAAATACACATTCTTTTCAAGTGCACATGGAACATTCTCCCAAACAGATCACATATTAGGCCACAATACAAGTCTCAACAAATTCAAAAAGATAAACAGTATACCATGCAACTTTTCTGACCAGAATGCTATAAATTAGCAATCAATCACAAGAAGAATCAATCTGAGAAGAACACAAATACATGGAGGTTAAATAACATGCTACTAAATAATGAATGGGTCAACCAAGAAAACAAAGAAGAAATTAAAATAAAAACACACAGGGACAAATGAAAATGAAAATGAAAACATGATGGTGCAAAATTTGGGGGATGCAGCAAAAGTAGTTTCTAAGAGGGAAATTTATAGCAATATAGGCCTACCTCAAGAAGCAAGAAAAATCTCAAATAAATAACCTAACCTCATACCTAAAGGAGCTAGAAAAAGTAGCACAAACAAAACCCCAAACCAACAGAATGAAGGAAATAATAAAGATTAGAGCTGAAATAAATTATATAGAAACTTAAGAAAACAAGAGAACAGACCAATGAAATCAGGAGATGGTTCTTTGAAAAGATCAACAAAATTAATAAACTTGTAGCCAGACTCCTCCAAAAAGTAAGAAAGAGTATGTAAATAAACAAAATCATAAATGACAGAGGAGAAGTAACAACCAACATCACAGAAATACAAAAGATTGTAAGAGAAAATTATGAAAAATATATACCAACAACCTAGAAGAAATGGATAAATTCCTAGAAACATATAACCTACCAAATCTGAAGCAGGAAGAAATACAAATTTGAACAGACCAATTACCAGCAATGAAACTGAATCAGTAATCAAAAACTCCCAATAAACAAAAGGCCAGGATCAGATGGCTTCACAAGTGAATTCTACCAAACATTTAAATTAGAGTTAATACCTATTTTTCTGAAACTTTCCCAAAAACAGAAGAGAAAGGACACTTCCAAATTCATCTACCCTTTTTCCAAAGCCTGAAAAAGATGCCGAAAAAAGAACTACAGGCCAGTATCTCTGATGAGCATCAATGCGAAAATCCTCAACGAAATACTAGCAAAATGAATCCAACAATACATTTAAAAAATTATCCACCACTATCAAGTGGGATTTATTCCTGGGATGCAAGCATGGTTCAATATTCACAAATCAATCGTCATAATACAACACATCGATATGAGAGATGGTAAGAACCACAAGATCATTTCAATAAATGCAGAAAAAGCATTTGACAAACTACAACATCCATTCATGATTCTAAAAAGCCCTCAACAAAGTAGGTTTAGAGGAAACATACCTCAACACAATAAAGGCCTTCTATGAAAAACCCACAACTAACATCATACTCTATGAGGAAAAACTGAAAGCTTTTCCCCTAAGATCAGGAACAAGGATGTCCACTCTCACTGCTTTTATTCAACATAGTACTGAAAGTCCTGGCCGCAGCAATCAGACAAGAGAAAGGAATAAAAGGTATCCAAACTGGGAAGGAAGAAAAAAATTTCCACTATTTGCAGATGACTTGATACTATATATAGAAAACCCTAAACTGGGATGTCTTGGTGGCTCAGTCAACTACGCATCCGACTTTGGTCAGGCCATGATCTCATAGCTCATGGGTTCGAGCTCTGCATCAGGCTCTGTGTTTACAGTTCAGAGCCTGGAGCCTGCTTTGGATTCTGTGTTTCCCTCTCTCTGCCCCTCCCCCACTTGCTCGCTCACTCTCTCAAAAATAAATAAACGTTAAAAAAATTTTTTAAAGAAAGAAAAAAGAAAACCCTAAAGACACCACCAAAAAGCTAATGAAACTGATATACAAACTCAGTAAGGTCACAGGATACAAAATCAATGTACAGAAATCCATTGAATTTCTACACTAATAATGAAGCAACAAAAACAGAAAATTAAAAAAGTATCATTTACAATTGCACCAAAAATAATAAAATACCTATGAATTTAACCAAACAGATCAAAGACTTGTACACTGAAAACTATAAAATATTTATGAAAGAAATAGAAGATGACAAAGAAATGGAAAGATATTCCATGCTCATGGATTGGAAGAACAAATATTGTTAAAATGCCTATACTACCCAAAGCAGTTTACAGATTTAATGCAAATACCAACAGCATTTTTCAGAGAACCAGAACAATCCTAAAATTTGTATAGAACCATAAAAGACCATGAATAGCCAAAGCAATCTTGAAAAAGAGAAACAAAACTGGAGATATCACAATTTCAGATTTCAAGTTATATTACAAAGCTGTAGTAAACAAAATGCTATGGTACTGGCACAAAAATAGACTCATAGATCAAAAGAACAGAATAAAAAGCCCAAAAATAAACCCATGATTATATAGTCAATCTTCAACAAAGGAAGTAAGGATATACAATGGGGAAAAGACTGTCTCTTCAACAAATGGTGTTGGGAAAACGGGAGAGCTACATGCAAAAGCATAAAACTGGACTACTTTCCATACACGAAAATAAACTCATAATGGATTCAAAACCTAAATGTGAGACCTAAAACCATAAATATCCCAGAAGAGAGCACAGGCACTAATTTCTCTGATATCAGTCATAACAACGTCTTCCTAGATATGTCTTCTGAGGCAAAGGAAACAAAAGCAAAAATAAACTACTGGGAATAAATCAAAATAAAAGCTTTTGCACAGCAAAGGAAGCAACCGACAGAACTCAAAGACAACCTATGAAATGGGAGAAGATATCTGCAAATTACATATCTGATTAAGGGTTTGTATCCAAAATATATAAAGAACTTAACAACAAAAAAACAAATAATCCAATTAAAAAATGGGCAGAAGACATGAACAGATATTTCTTCAAAAAAGACACACAGATGGCCAACAGACACAAGAAAAGATGTTCAGCAACACCCATCATCAGGGAAATACAAATCAAAACTACAATGAAATGTAACCTCACATTTGTAAGAATGGCTAAAATCAAAAACACAAGGAACAGCAAGTATTGACAATGAACACTTTTGCACAGTTGGTAGGAATGCAAACTGGTGCAGCCACTGTGGAAGACATTATGGAGGTTCCTTAAGAAATTACAAATAGTACTACCCTATGATCCAATAATACACTACTGGGTATTTACCCAAAGAATACAAAAACATACAAATTTGAAGGGGTATATGTACCCCTGTGTTTATTGCATCATTATTTACAATCGCCAAATTATGGACACAGCCTAAATGTCCATCAATAGAGGAATAGATAAATAAAATGCAGTATACACACACACACACACACACACACACACACACACACAATGGTCATTCCTTTTAAAAGCTGACTAATATCATTGTAGGTATGTACACATTTTGTTTATCCATTCACCTATCAATGGACATTTGATTGTTTCAATGTTTTGGTTATTATGAATAATGCTGCTATGAACATTGGTGTACAAGTACCTGTTTGAGTCCCTACTTTCACTTTTTGGGGGTAGATACCAAGAAGTGGAGTTGTTGGATTTTATGGTAACTTTTTGAGGAACCAGCAAACTGTTTTCCACAGTGGCTGCACCATTTTATATTCCCACCTGCAGCGATATACAAGGGTTCTAATTTCTCTTCATCCTTGCCATTGTGCGTGTGTGTGTGTGTGTGTGTGTCCATCCTAATGAGTATGAAGTGATATTTTATTGTGGTTTTTATTTGGATTTCCCTAATGGTTGGTGATGCTGAACATCTTTTCATGTGCTTATTGGCCATTTGTATATCTCTTTGGGAGAAATATCCATTCAAGTCCTTTGCTCATTTTGAATTGGGATTATGTTTTTCTGTTGTTGAGTTGTAGTAGTTCTATATATATTCCAAATATTCCCTTATCATATATATGCTTGCATATATTTTCTCCCATTCCCAACAAACACTTTTTATATCCTGATACAAATGCAAAGAAAATTTCCACATTTCAAAATCCATTTAACCCCACAATTGAGGAGCTGCCACTTTGTTCTTCAACTGGAAGTAATTGATCTGCAATTAAATGACATGCTAAAGGACAAACATCAAGACAAGAATCTAATACACTTCTTACAATGCCCAGTAAGAATGAATATGCTCAAATAATATTGCATGCTTAGAGGGTAGGGTACACTAACTTTAAATCCCAATTAAAAGCAGTATTATCCCACATCAAAAAATTTCATTTTGTAACTAATATATGTGTATTATAAGAATTGACCTCAATTATGATAATTCTATTTTGATTTTCATCAATAAAAATTTGCAAATATTTTTTCTCTCTTTTTGCACAAGTACCTATGTAATATACTTGATTTTGCCTCTTGGCCTGCAAAGCCTAAAATATTTGCTCTATGGCCCTTTACAGAAAAAATTTGCTAACTCCCATCATAATAGATTTATTATAGGAATTAGTCCTTACATAATTGTAGAAAGGATTGGGAAAGTTAAAGTCCATGAGAGAAGTTGGATAATCAGAGAAGAATTATCGGTTGATCTGAGAAATCAAACATGTTCAGATACTAAAATCATATTACAAAAGGAAGGCAAAAGCATGTAGGGAGGAGGGAACAGTGCTTCTATGTAGATTCCCCCTCCGTGGTCCCACACCAAGTACCTAGCAGTGTATCTGAGCCATTATTAGTCAACAGTGTCAGTACTTGGGAAAAGGAGCTAGATACGGAGCGGAAGTGAGCAAGAAATTTGGATCCCATGGGTAACTCTAAGTCCATTACTACATCTAACCACTGTAGCTTCAGAAAATAAGCTCGACTTCCAAGTCTCATGCAGCCAATTCTAACTTAGGACCATATAGTTCAAAGTTTCTAGGGAAAATTTTCCAGCTTAATCAAAATGACATACATAAACCACTATATTGAATTATTAAACAGATGGAGAGTTATCTCAGTTTTCAGTTAGATTATTTGGGCTGAGTTAATATCCAGATCTCCTTATGAGTCAGCTTTTTTAATTTTATCATTTTTATGGAATAAATATTTTCCTTTAAAATCAACTTTTTCAAGATGTATGCAGTAAAACCAACTAATTTCACGTATATATTTAGATGAGCTTGACCAACGTATAGACCCATGTAACTATCATTCCACTCAAAATATATAATGTTATTATTCCAACTTTTTTTCTCAAGCTCTTTGTAGCCAATCACTACTCCACTAGACCTCGACAACTACTGATCTGCTTTATAGCACTACAGAAGATTTGCTTCTTATATAGTTTCATTAAAATAGAATCATACAATACATACCCCTTTCTTCTAAGCATTTTATTTTTGAGATTAATCCATTATGTTTATCAGTAGTTTTCTTTATGACTGAATAATATTCTGTTGTTTGAACAGACCACTTTTTATCTATCCATTCACATGTTGTTGAACATTTAGATTGTTTCCAGATTTGTGCAATTATGAATAAAGCTGCTATAATATTTCTGCTCATGTCTCTTGGTAGACATATTCTTTAATTTCTTTTGGTAAATATCTAGGAATAGAACTTTTCTTTTATATGGTAAAAGTTTAACCTTATAAGAAACTGCTAAAATATTCTTCAAGTGAATGTATCATTCTAAATTTCATCATCAATGTATGAGAGGTCTAGTGCTGCACTTCCTTGCCAACACTGGCTGTTATCACTCTTTTTAATTCTAACCTTCTAATGAGCCTGTCATGTTAGCTCATTGTAATTTTAATGCACATTTTCCTGATGACCAGTGATAATGAGGCATCTTTTCATATGGGGATTGGCTATTTGTATATCTTCTCTAATAAAGAGTTTAATCATAAGAGACTCTTAACTACAGAGAATGAACTAATGGTATCTGGAGGGGAGGTGGATGGGAGAATGGGCTAAATGGGTGATGAGCATTAAGGAGGGCATTTGCTGCGATAAGCACTGGGTGTTACACGTAAGTAATGAATCACTAAATTCTACTCCTAAAACCAATAAAGAAAGAGTTTTAAGTCTTCTGCCAAATTAAAAATATCAATACTGTCTTTTTGTTATTGAGCTTTAAGAGTTCTTTTTGTTTTCTGGGTACATGTTCTTTGTCAGAAATACTGGAGGGGCACATGGGTGACCCAGTTGATTAAGCATCTAACTTCAACTCCGGTCATGATCTCATGGTTTGGGAGTTTGAGCCCCACATTGGGATCTGTATTGACAGTGTGGAGCCTGCTTGGGATTCTCTCTCTCCCTGTCTCTGTCCCTCCCTAGCTTGTGCTTTCTCTCTCTCCCTCTCTCTCTCTCTCTCTCTCTCTCTCAAAATAAATAA
This sequence comes from Paguma larvata, assembly GCA_030068075.1. Classification (NCBI taxonomy): domain Eukaryota; kingdom Metazoa; phylum Chordata; class Mammalia; order Carnivora; family Viverridae; genus Paguma; species Paguma larvata. The sequence goes on along the minus strand of CM057826.1, from coordinate 33,403,199 downwards.
ACTTTTTTAAAATTCTTAAAAAAGAAATACTGGAAATATTTTTCCCAGTCCGTGGCTTGTCTTTTCATTTTCTTAATGGCACACTTTAAAGAAAACAGTTTTCAATTTGATAAAGTCCAATTTATTGCTTTTTTTCTTTATGGTTCAGTGTGTGTGTGTGTGTGTGTGTGTGTGTGTGTGTTTTGTTTCATTTAAGAAGTCTTTGACTAATATTCAAGAATGTTTTCACTTACTTTTTTTTTTCACTTATGCTTAACCAACTGAGTCGCCCAGGTGCCCCACACCTATAATTTTTTTAGATGTTTTATAGTTTGAATTTTTATGCTTAGGTCTATGATCATTTTTTAATATAATTTTTGTGTATGGTGTGAGGTAAGGGTCAAGATTCTTTTCTTTTTAATGTGGATATTCATTTGTTTCAATATTAGTTGTTGAAAAGACTACCTTTCCCCCCAATGAATTATTTTGGCATCTTTTTTGAAAATCTGTCGATCACATATTTGTAGGTCTACTTCTGAACCCTCTATTCTGTTTAATGACCTGTATGTCTATCCATTGCTCCAATATTACATGCCAATATTGCATTGCTCTGATTACTGTAGCTTTACAGTCAAGTCTTGAAACCAGGTAATGTAAACCATCAACTTTGTTCTTTTTCAAAAACACTTTGGTTAATGTTGGTACATTTTATTTTTTTAATGTTTATTTATTTATCTTTGAGAAAGAGAACACAAGTGGGGGGTGCAGCAAAGAGAGAGGGAGACACAAAATCTGAAGCAGGCTCCAGGCTCTGAGTTGTCAGCACAGAGCCCAATGCAGCACTTGAACCCATGCACCATGAGATCATGACCTGAGCCAAAGTCGGACACTTAACCAACTGAGCCACCCAGATGCCCCACATTTTATTTCTATTTAAATTTTAGAATGAACTTTAAATTGCTATTTAAAAAAGAAAAACTAAAACTGATAAACAAAACAAATATACAAAAAAAAAAAAAAAAACTCCAAACCTTTCTAAATTTTGAATGAGATTGTGCTGAATCTATAGATCAGTTTGTGAACTCATACCTTAACAATCTTCAGTATCTCAATTCATGAGCATAGTATATCTCTCCATTTATTTAGGTGTTAAGTTCTCTCAGCAATGTTTTGTAGCTTTCAGTGTGCAGATCTTGTCATGTTTTCTTAAATTTGTCCCTAAATATTTCAGGCTTTTAGGTGCTATTATAATTTATTTATATACGTATAATACGTAAGAATATATTACATATGTAAAATAAAACATATATTGAGTGTATATATAATCAAATTTTATTTCTTCATCTTTCTTTGTTGGTATATGAAAATATAATCTTTTTTTCTAGATTGACCACGAATACATGCCACCTTGCTAACTTATTAGTACCAACAGTCTCTTGTAAAGTCCTGATCATTTTTGATGTATAATATCATATTATCTCTGAATGGAGACATTTATTATTAACTATTAAATGCAAATATTCAAACCATTTATTTTTAATCTAATTTTTATATTGTTGGGTTTAAATACACTGTTTTCTTATTTTTTCTTTTGTTCTGTTGTTTGTTCTTTTGTCTTTTTCTCCTTTATTGTCTTTTTACAGATTAAGTGTACTTTTGCTGTTCCATTTTATCTTCTCTATTGCCTTACTTAGCTATACCTCTTTGTTTTATTAACTTAGTGGTTACCACAAGGTTTACAGTCTGCATTTTTAAGTTATCACAGTTTTCCAAATAGTATTTTACTACTTCTTAGTAGTATTCTACTAATTTCTTTTAACCTTATATTTCACTTAGCCATTTTTATTATTTTAATTAAAAGAATTAAACTCTTAATTCTCTTTTTAAAATGAATTGCTCAATCTTGTAATATTTTGCTTTTCTTTCACTATTTGTCTTTGGGTATGTTTCCTATATACACAATCACCTCTTGCTGTGGGTCTCTGTATTTTTCAGGATGAGTCACCATCATTCCTACCAGGCTTTATCTAATCTCTTCCTGAAGTGCTGCAGATGTTAACTGAACCATCTTCTTTAGCAAGTTTATTCCAAAGATCGTCTGCTCATAAAATGGAGGAAGAGGTATGCTATTGTATTTACTCCCTGTTAGACCGACCCGTTTTTATATTATTTGTCTGCTCATATGATTACCAACAAAGCTGCTACAGACGGGGAGACCCTTGAACAGTGGGCTGTTTTTTTTTTTTTTTAATTGGTCCCTGAGGAACCTTGAAGGTTTCTCAAACTCTTCTGATGTTGGACATGACGTTACAATATGTTTTACCACATTCACTTCTGATTCAGGAAAATCTTTCAGCTGATATAGTCTTCAACACAAAATGCCCCCATTCTCTTACAAGGTATGAACACAGAGGCTTTTTCTGTTTAAATTTTAGTGTACTTGGTTGTTATGTTAATAGCGGTAATTTGGAAGAAGATAATGCTGAGTTAAATAGTTCAACATTATTGCAAAGTTGTTTTTCCTATAAACCTAACCTTTGAATATTTGTATCTCACGTATCCATTTCATCATATGGTAAATAATTAACCTGCATAGTATTTTTGTATTACTGGATTTGGATTTTTAACACATTAGCTAGGTAACCATGGAATGTAACTTAAATCCTCTGTGCCTTACTTTTTTCATCTCTATAATGGCAGTGATGGTAACACCTAACCCATCAGGTTGTTTTGAAGATTAAACAAATTTTTATATGTAATGTGTTTGGAAGAGTGCCTGACCTACAGTTACTGTTAACTGTTATTATCTACCTATTATTATTTTAGAAATATTATATAGTCAGCAAGAAAGAGAAAATAGAAAAAAAAGAAGCCTAACGTACTGAGTTAAGAAAATAACAAGAATGAATAAAGGAATTTTGTGGGGTATTTACCAGTAAGGACAGGAAAAAAAAAGGTACGATTGTTCTGCTTAATGGAGAAAGTCTGTCACAATACTTTTTAAATGACAGCAACAACAACAACAATAGCAACCTAAAACCAAATAATCCCTTTGGGAAGCTCAAGTTATTAATAGTTGAAAGTCAATTTGTATTTTCTTTTTGAAAGAACCCCTCTACAAATATTTGATGTTTGCTTATTTTCATTAGTTACACAATTTGACATTTATTTGCTTTTTACAAACAACAGGAAAACAAGTTCTATTCAGTTTATACTTATCTCGGTCCCACATCAGTTCTTTCCCATTTTCCTTTATTTGTAGTTTATAGTAAACTCATCAAATATCTTTATTGGTTTGCCACCACTGGTATTATTACATTTGTTTTTATTTTTCATATAATGAGGGTTTTTGGCTACACATTCAAATTCATTTGTTATAGTAAATTTCCTCTTGTCTAGAGGATGTCTTTGTAGGTTTTATAATGTTAATCTTTCATGATGAAGATGGTGTAAACTTCCTCTCTTCTCTACCGAATAAGACATAGGCTCAGTCTGAGACAGCCCACTGTAATGACCAGATGTTTGGTATAGTTTACTTGGATTTAATATTTGCATTTAATACATTAAATTGTTTGCTTGGATGTATGATTGGTAGACTTTTGCTTAAGAATTATTAGCTATATTATAGAAATATGCATAGAGTATACTACAAATTAAATATCAACCTATAAGTTTACCATATAGTTTCAGAGGCTGTATTTGATCACTGATTTATTCTCACTACTCTCATGTATGCATTTTTATACCCCTATAAATTCCAAAAAGGTTTTGAGGATGCTAGTTGCTTGAACAGACATAAATATGATGGAATCATGCAAAAATAGATTAAAGAACATAAAATAAATATTAAATTGGAGATTTTAAAATACTAAAAATACGTTGTTGAAAGTAATTACTCCATCGAAGCATTCAGGTCAGCTCTGAGCTTCCTAATTAGTGAGGCATAAAGGTATTCAAGAGAGACGAAGATTTTTCTTATGACATATTCTAAGAGGAATTTACTACATGGAATTATTTAGAGGCATTGATATTAGAAGCAATTTTGCTGAAGACAGAGAAATATTCAACATATTGATATGCAATATTCAAACATCTCTTCCCACCTCCTACTTGTGTGGTAAAGTTTTAATGGAATGTAACCTATATACAGAAAAAGGCACATACACACACACACATATGAATCATAAGCCTAAAACTCAGTGAATTTTCAGAGTGAACACACCCATGTAACCAGCTTTCAAATCATCAAAATACAGAATATTAACCAGTACTCCCATAAGAGCCTGTTGTGCCCCCTTATCATGCATCCCTCTCCCCAAATAACCACTATTCTGAATTCTACCAGTATATATTAGTCTTGCTTGTGTGCTTATTTCTTTTTATAAAAGGAATCAGCCAGTATGTAGCCTTCTGTGTCTAACTTCCTTCTTTCAATGTTATGTTTGTGAGTTCTAGCTATGTATTTGAATGTAGTTGTAGATCACCATTTTTTATTAATGTGTAGTTTTTCATTATATGAATATAACACAATTTATATGTACATTCTAGTATTGATGGATACTTGGGTAATTTTCAATTTTTGGCCATTATGAATAGTGCTATTATGAAAAGTGCTGCTATTATGAATAGCACTGTAGATGTCTGTCTGTGATATGCAGGTACATTTTTGTTGAGTATATATCTAAGAGTAGAATTGCTCCATTATAGCATGTATATACACTCAGTTTTAATAAATACTGATATTTCACTTTATACTCTGCGAACTGTGACTGTGTTTGCATTCTGACAGTTCCACTTGCTTCACATCCTTGCCAACGCTTGGTATTGATAGTTTTTCTTTTTAGCCATTTATTTGGTCAGTGTAAAAACACATTATGGTGACTTTAGTTTCTATTTCCTTTATGACCAATGACACTGAATATTTTTCACATGTTTATAAGTCATTTGGATGCTATCTCTTGTTAAATGTCTGTTCAAATCTTGTGCCGTTTTCCTATTAAATTGTCCTTTATTGGCAGTCAGTTTGTATGCAGGGAAGGATCCACAGGTACAGAAGGAATTCTATACTCTTCACTGAAAAGCAAGACATATAGTTTAGAGATCAGGTATAAATGCCGAAAAGTTCATATTATATTTTGAAATTAATGAGGCTGATATAAATTACTACCAAGTAGAGGGTCCATGTTACCCTGGCACAGTCTTGGGCTGGAGAAATAATTATTCATAAAGACGACTCCATTCCAACAAGAATAGGTTAAGACTTGGAAAGAAACTTCTCAAAGGGCTGGACATCATGAGTTAGCTGCAAAATATGCTCCTGATAATAAATGATCTAACAGTTGAATGGAGTTTCTTCCCTCCCTTCCTTCCTTCCTTTTAAATTATTCATCTCAATACTGAAAATTGTCTGCCAGAATGATGATTTTGGCACAGATGACATATAGATATTGAAGTAGATTGAGACAAAGGCCTGTGGTTTATTGAGGTTAAAACTGGCCCAAAGATTTGAGGAAATAATCAGTTTTGATACCACGCTGCTTCCTGCTCTTAACCTACAAATGGCTCTCACCTTTTTTATGTGAAATGAATTAACATACGTTAAATGTATAAAAGAATACTTGGCACTTTCTATGCGTATTTCTATGTGTATTTTGATTCTTGTTCTTATTATTACCACATTCTGTTTCTGATGGTGGACCTTTTGCTCTTGGTGCTTAAAACTGGGCATAGTTTGTGAACTTACCTTATCTTGTGTAACTGAAGTTCTAGTGCCACTTCTGACAACTTGTAGGAAAGCAGGTCTCTGATGCATGAGATGAGATGATGCGGAGTCCCTGCTTTTACCTCCTATCTGCCCCTGATCTTGTATTCGACTCCCCCGAGACAGGCAGGGCTGGCATCTGCCTCTTCACTCTTGTACGTCCAGCATCTAGCCAGTGCCTGGCCCCAAAAGGAACCTAATAAATGTTTGCTGAAGGTTTGCTCCATTTCATCTTTTATTGTGCCATCTGCTGCACTTGACACGTGTATCACATGGGTTCCAGGCCCACATGGAGTTTGGAGAAACTGGGCAGAGTGGAAAAACCATAGATTTAAGGGTCAGATGAGTCTCACTTGAATCCCAGTTCACCCACTTCTCCCAAGCTGTGAAACCTTGGACAAATCATTTAAACCCTTGGCATTTTAGTTTCCTCATCAGTTGAGTATCAGCAAAAACTTCCAAATTCTGAAAGTTGTTGTAAGGATTAGGCATAAACTACCTAATGGATCTAGTACTGCACACTCTAAGCTCTGTGCCTCCTAACATGGTCGCTTACTTCCTCAAAGCCAGCTAAGGAGAGAGGGTCTCCACAATGACTCTGCAAACCAGATGGAGATTAATACAACACAGCATACTTAAACGACTGACATCCCTTTGTCATATTCCTTGTTTAGGAACAAGACACAGTTTCCACCCACACTCACGAAGAGGAAATTATACAAGAGCATGAACATCAGGAGGCATATGCCACAGGGGAGCCACTCTAATCTGCCACAGGCCCAAAGAAGAATACAATAAAATATAGGATAAAAAGGGAAATGATATGCCATAAACCATTGTTTTTCTAAGCACCTAAAGAATAAAGAATATAGGCGCCTGGGTGGCTCAGTCAGTTGAGCGTCTGATCTGTGATTTTGGCTCAGGTCATGACCCCAGAGTCCTGGGATCAAGCCTGGCATCAGGTTCCATACTGAACATAGAACCTGCTTAAGATTCTCTCTCTCTCTCCTTCTGCCTCTCTCCCCCAACTCACTCTCTCTCTCTCTCTCTCTCTCTCTCTAAAATAAAATAAAATAAAAGGAATAAAGAAAACAGTAAAACCAAGAATTACTGAGTAAGACCTCATGAAGAATGGAAGGTATCAGCTTGTCTTTGAAGGTTATATAAACCAAAACATTTATAAAACTCAATGGTAATGATACCATTCATGATAATGCAGTGACGGCAACATAAGTGGAGATTTGCAGTAAAATGCTGAGAATATCCTGAATTTTTTAATCCTTTTCATGACAACTTTATGTCATTACCAATTTTTTCAAATGTTAAAATGTGAAACACTACCAGTATTTAATCCAGAAAAAACTTCGGGTCCCCCAAATAAAAGCCCTATACAAAACTTATTACCAACTAAAAGAAGAAAATAATATTGTATTCATTCCAATCTTACTTTATTATATTTAAGTGATTACATAAGTTATGCTCATAGTATTGACCATTTCATCTAGTGGATACAGGAGGAGAGAGGGAAAGGAGTGAGAAGAGAAGGGAATGATTTCTACTTCTCCAACATTCTTACAGAACACTTACACTGCTGCAGAAATGGGTCCAAATATGGAGACTCTGATAAACCATCAGCACAGACTACACAATGCTACTGATGATGATAATGCATGTTTACAACTCTTTACAGGCAACAGAAGTAGTTTCATAACTAAAGGAAGTGGGCATTTCTAGCTTCTCATATTCAAATGTTATTTTTGATTCAATTCTAACTTCTTTATTTAAACATTCTTTTCTCCCAAATTAGCCAAGAGATTCTTTCTCGGTGAGCACAAACCACATGGAAAGTTACAGTTTTTAAGTTACTCCCATTTCTTAGTTCTTGGTGAGCCAAACAGACTACATTGCTTCAGATCCAGAGATCCAATTTAAAAATTCATATTTGGGTTAAGAAATAGCATGGAAATTTCCTTCCACATAAGGTAATTTTAAGAGGTCCATGTGAATTCATAAATGCCAAGAATTGGCAAAAACACAGATCAAATGATCCAAAATGCTAGACACATCCATTACAAACTTTATGTCACCAATAAGTATATTAGGTGAAAAATAACCATATTAATGAAATAGTTATATGAGATAAAGATAGAGATATAACTTGGTCTTTTAAAAACTGGGATTTCCTATACTGAGAGATAAGTTAATACCAATTAATCTCTGATGTGGGGGTCTAGGGAAAAGGTGTGACTCCGTCTACTAAGGAAAAAGCTCTAAGGCAAAAAGTAGCTTGTTCCAAGTCAAAATTCCAGACCAGCTGGGTTAGATATGAAGGCTAAGTTCCAAATAACGCACACTTTGACCACAACCTACATCACTAAAAAAAATTTTTTTTCAGTGATGGCATATGCTAAAGATTATTTGGCTAACACCTTGACTCATCTTAGTATATATGGCGTCGGTCCAACCTCATGCCTTTGATTTCCTTATTACTAGTAATTATGGAACAATTCTCCTTGTCTCGGAAGTTTGATTCCTCAGGCTCTTCTTGAACACACCACTTCCTCACCTATCTACTCAGACATCGAATCCCTAACTATTTCCCTTCTTGTCCAAGCCCATGGCCTCCACACTTGGCTTAAGGCCTTCCTACCTCATGCCTGGACTATTATGATTGTCCCTCAATGGCTTACCCTACCTGAATTTTCTCTGTCATGTCTCATTCTCCACATGACTAATGGGATTGATCACTCCCTGACTTTGAAGAGGCAGCAAGAGCTCCTTCGGTCTAAAAGGAACAGGTTCCTTGTCTTTACTTCAGGAGCCTCTGGACCATCCTGCAGTGTCCCCCATGCCTGCCCGGTCTGAGAACATGCTCCACCAAGCTGATCTTTCCCCTTATATCTGATCCACTTTTATTTATGTTGTTCTTTTCTCCTGGGAGTCCTACTCCAGATCCCTCAACTCAAAAGCATGTCTTCCATTAAAATTTCCACAGAAATTTCCATCCTTTTTCTGAATGCAAATGAAAATTTCGGTTTTTTATCAAACAGTAACTGGGATAGTACCTAGTCTTGAACAAGCTTTATCTCTCTTATTATAGTACAAGCATATATGTCTTATGTATCCTTTACTCAGAAACACATTCTGAACCCAAAAATTCTTAAAATTACTTGTTGAATGAATGCAGTAATCTTCAACAACCCAAATACTGTATATTAGTATATATGACTACTCTATAAAAGGAAATTATTTAACCAATATGTAACTAACAGACTCATAGACTCTGCATGGAAAATTAGTTCTCATTTCCATGCTTTGAGGTTATACAGAGAATTAGCATAAATGACTGAATTAATAAACTTGAAGCTATATGAACAATAAAAAGTGGCTGCATTAAGAACACACACCTGAAATAGATTAAGACAACCCAAGAGGCACTCCGGGTGATCTCTTTCATAAAACATACACAGACTGCAAACTTCAGTCATTCTAAGCTTCACATTTCATAGAGCACGATCATTTAAAATAGGACTTCAGAAGCTTTCAACCTAATAATAAGCATAGCCTCCAATTATTTAGTACCTACTATGTGTTGGACTCTGTGCTAAGAGCTTTACATATATTCTTCTTTAATCCTCATTGTGAAATGGGTATTATTATCCTCATTTTGTAGGTGAAGAAACTGAGAATCACAGAGGTAAAATAACTTTCTTGGGACTTCTTAGCAAGAGGATGGGAGAGCCAGAATTAAAATCTGTATTTGTCTGACATCAAAGTTTATGCTGTTACCCACCTAATTTCAGTAAAGATCTCTCAAACACAAAGAAAACATTATTTTAAACCTTATTTTACCTGTCATGAAATTTTGAGGATACTGGCATGTCATTTTGTCTTTTATAGGCATCAATAAACAAATTATTTTCTCATTCTTTTCAACCAATGACAATGTTTACAGAGCTAGTTAGTATTAGAGAACATAGCCCGATTTATTTGATCTTGTTTAGAATTCAATTAACTATTCATGACAATTTTAAGGCAGGTCTAGAAGATGAATTTTGCATCATCAGCCTCTTGTGAAAAATACTAAGATCACAGAAAACTTAAGTGGCATGCAAACGAAATTCAGAATGATTGAATGTAATTTGATACAAATGCTGAAAATACAATTATGTTATGCCAGTCAGATTCACCAACAATAAAACAATTGTGTAAGGAATGTTTCACAAGTATTGCTACTTATGTCATTTTAGAAGAATGATATATTCTAGAAAAATACTAATCTAATTTTGGAAATTAGCCATTTTAGAGTGGTACTAAAATTTATTTGGAAATATGTTTTCTATTTTAATAAAATAGACTTCATTACTATACCAATGGACTTAATAAAACCATGGTAAAATAAATTTACCCTATAAAAAATTAGAATCTTTTTAATCAACTCAAGGTAACTGACAAATTTAAAATACAACCCAACTTTCTAAATGCTCTATTTCTTTGTGTACCCTGGTTAGGGACTATGGAATTATTGATGTCGGGAAAGAAAATAATATTTGTATATGCTTGCTAAATCACTAAAAGAAATCTATTCATTCAATCATTCATCCAATAACTAAACTACTTATTGAGTACCAACTGCATGCCAGCCAATCTTCCATGTACCATGGAGAGAGCAGTGAGCAAGACAAATAAGATTCCTATTTTCCAGAATTTATCCTCCTATGGAGGGAGGACAAAAAATAAGTACACAAATCAGTAAGTAAGGGTAATTTTAAGTAGTATCCAGTACCATGAGGGTGCTAAAAGAAGATAATATAAAAAAGAACATTTAAGAACAGCATTAAATCAGGCGGACAGAGAAGGTTATTTTGATACGATGGCATCTGAACTAAATGAAAATAAGGAGCAGGCCCATGAAGAACTGAGGAAAGAGGATTCCAGGCATAAGGAGTGATTCATGAAAAGGCTCTAAGATGGAAAGAAGCTCAACCAGCTCACGAGAGAACAGGGATGCCAGTATGACCTGAGTGTTGCAAGCAATGGGAGATAGGAGAGAAGAGAGTGTTGAAGTTGTAGGAAAGCAAACTCACCTTTAGCACTCTGGTGACCACATGCAGACCTTTGGATTTTTTGTGAATTGTAATAGGAAGCAAGGGTACAAGTACGGATGTGAATGATGTAATATGACTTAGACTACAAAGGAACTTAGGTCCTATCATATTGCTCACACCGTTAGACAGTTTATTCTTGGGGACAAAAACAGAATTACAATGAATTTAATCCCTGGCTTGGTTTTATAAAGTAGCTTTCCCCCACAGAAACTCAATATGCTCTGGAAATCACCATTTTTTCATTCTCCCAGTATAGGTTTTGTTCTTCATTTTATAGCTAGGGGTGGAGACAGGGAGAGATTAACTCATTTCCATTCCCTACAAGTAATAATGACAGTCACCATGGAAAATGCACCCCAGTAGCAAGCTTGTGGCTGCTGTCTAATCAGGGCAAGTGTCTTGTCTTGCTGATTTCATTGAACACTTTTCCTCATCCTTCACTCCTGACAGAAGAATTTTTCTGAGTGCTTCTGGAAGACAAAATGCTGCTCACTAAATTACAAGCAGACAGGCAGTCCTGCTCTAATTGATGAATGGTATGAGTGTTATGAGTCACCAAGCTCCAAACCAACTTGATTTAGCCACTTGAACTATTCAGTCATATCCTAAAAACGCATGGTAGAGAATGAGAGTCTTATTGCTTTTAGGAAACGGAATTCATAAATAAAAATAAGATGGTATTTAGGGTGCCTTACTGACTCACAGTACAGACAAGTCAAATAAACACCATCCTCCAGTCTTTCAGCCCAGAGATCAGAAGCTTAAAAGAAGTCAATCTTGAAAGTCAACCCATTAACCTCTCTGCCTCTCCATTATCTTGTGTTAGACTTTTAGAAAAACTTCTGTATAGCTGCAGCTCCTTAAACCTCGTAATCTCAAGAAGAGCTCAGAGGACTCGACATGTCTTAGGAGCTGAGAAAGTGGGGTTAGGAGATTTAATGAAAATTTAAAAGATCACAGAAACTTTTCTTCAGGCAAATGAATGTGTTTCCTTAATCTTTCTGCAAGCCTTTTGTTGTAAAATAATATTTTTACAAGAAAGTTGCCACAATCATCACTCAAAAGTATTACTTCTTCAAATATTTTCTTTGAAATTATTAAGCACAAGAAAGTGTTGGTGGGAGAGTCCCTAAGCTGTTCAAGTGTCACTTCATGACAAACGATTATGCAGGCAAGTCCCATGGTGGAATATCCTTTCTTAATAAATTGAAAGGGTAATAACTTCCTATAATAGCTGGTCTTTGGATATATCACCATTCCTTGCTGGTTTCCTTAACCTTGTCCACACCTCTATTCATAGTCCCATCATTAAATTCTTTCAAGTCGACCATTCTGACACTGTCATCTGTTTTCTGCTGGGATCCTGACTGATTCTATACCTGCCCTCTGATCAAAGACCAGAATCCTTTGAAAGGGTAACCACTTAAGATCTTTCTGAACCATCAGAAACATCCTGTCCTTTGCCCTTCATTGTCCTTGTAATCGCTATGCTGTCACACTGTTCCTGAGGACCTAGAACAAGTAAAAACAAACAAATGAACAGCTCAGACCAACCAGTATTTCTTGAGCACACACTACACGCCCAGAACGGTGCTTCAAAATGGGAAAATATAGATGTGGAAGATACTGTTCCTTCTGTCAGGGTTCTCACATTTTATGGAGTAAATATACCTTCTCTAAGCTAAAAATTCTCAAGAAGCCTTCTTATAGATGTTTCTCCCACATAAAACCAACCCATGTATGAAGAAGGGAAGTGCAGAAAACCTGGCTGTGCAATAATTATCGTCTAGAGGCTGTAAATTACTGATGTTTAGAGAGGTTGGCCGGAATTCGGTTGCATGAGAGAGAGAAGTAGATGAGGCTGGGATTTAGTTAAAAACAAGAAACAGGGGTACTGAATGCCATGCTAACTGATTTATTTGGGTATAATCTGATAGGAAATAAGAGATCTCCCCCCTCTCTTTCAAAATAAATAAACATTTTAAAAGTATTCCTCTGGGGACGCCTGGGTGGCTCAGTCGGTAAAGCGGCCGACTTCGGCTCAGGTCATGATCTCGCCCTCTGTGAGTTCGAGCCCCGCATCGGGCTCTGTGCTGACAGCGCAGAGCCTGGAGCCTACTTCGGATTCTGTGTCTCCCACTCTCTGCCCTACTCCTGCTCACGCTCTCTTTGTCTCAAAAATAAATAAACGTTAAAAAAAAAAAAAAAGGTATTCCTCTGGTGCAGTAAACTAGTGAATTGAAGGATCCTGAAAGAAGAGGGAAGGAGACCAGGTATAAAATTACAATAGCCCCAGCAAAAGACTGAAATAATGGGCACAAAAAGGAAGAAAAAAACAAAAGACTACAGAAACTGAAAAACAAAAGAACACAATTCACTAATTCTAGCAGTAATACTGAGGGACAGAAAATCTTTGGTAAATTGTTGTGGGTTACATAAGTGTTAATCATTGGTATCAGCCTAAATTTATTGATTTTCCTCCTAACCCATACTACTGCTCTGTGTCAATTACTGGCATATTTTCTACTTGGAAATAATTAACCAAAACATTCATCTGATCCACTATTGCTCCATTTTAGTAGAGTTTCTGAAATGCATCTGTTTCAATGAAATAGCATGGTGGTCATCATTCTGTTAGAAAGAATGTGGTGTGGTTTTTCTGTCTTACATCAGACAATAAGGAAAACATTGGAAGCTTTGTAATGAAGTACTGAAGCTATAATCATGGCTCAAACATGATTCCATCACATTTCACTTTCTCCATAAACTCTCTTTGAAATGAATGAGAAAAAGTAGGAAATGTTCCTTCATCTTTTAAAACAAGGGAACAGAAAGTAATTATACAAATACAAGATGAGTTGATATCATAGGGAGAGATTGTTACGATAGCATCAATCATTGCTAAAAACAAAAGCATAAAAAGATTGAATAGCAAACATGTCTCTACCCAAACAGATCACCTATATGCAATGAAGCAATTCTTAAAATTCCTCCTCTACCATTTATTTCTCCATCTTAATCTTCAGAGAAATATTCTAAGACAAAAATCAAAGTTATTATAACTTCAGCACCCCTCAACGTTCAATTGTTAATCCTCTTCCCTCTCTGTGTGCACTCTCCATTTGAGAGCTCAACTGTCACCACAGTTTCCAATACCTTCTCAATATTCTGTAGTTCTAGGCCTGCCATCTCTCCAAAACTGAAACCCCCTTTTCAATTTCTGTCTACTGGACATTTCTACTTGATGTCTTTCAGTCGCCTCAAACTCAACCTAAAAAAATTTTTTTTTATTTAAAAAATGGGGCACGTAGGTGGCTCAGCTGGTTGAACGTCTAACTTTTGGTTTCCACTCAGGTCATGATCTCACAGTTCGTGAGATCAAGACCCGCATCTGGCTCTGTGCTGACAGCACAGAGTCTGCTTGGGATTCTCTCTCTCTGTCTCTCTCTATGCCTCCCCCCACTTGTGTATACCCCCTCCTTCTCTCTCAAAATAAATAAACTTTTTTTAAAATAAAAAATAATTTAAAAATAATAAAACTAAACTAAAATCTCTAATAATCTAAATCAGAATCCATCATCTTCTATCACCTCTGCATCAGTTCACCCCATCACCACCATTGCATTCAAAGGACCACATTCCCCTCAGTCACCCAACCTTGAAATCTTGACATCATCTTTTTCCTACTCCTCTTTTTCATTCATTCCTATAAATGTTTCCTTCCAAATGTGCATCATTCTTCATCTCTAGCATCTTTGCATCTAGATTAATAACTATAATATTTTAGTTGTATATATGATACTATATAATCCTCCACAGCAAAATGTTGAAAAACACTGCCTTGAATTCCAGAACTGGCTCTAACCAAAAAGTGTAACCTTATGCAAGTTCAACTTCTTAATCTCCAATCTTCTTATCTGTAAAATGGGGATAATAAAGGTAATGGCTTCACAGCTTGTCAAAAGGATGAGATGACATAATGCATACAAAGACAAGGCACCATTCCTAGCCACTAATAAGAACTCAGTAAATTTTAGCTGCAGGTATCAGCCTTATCTCACCCAAATCCAATGCATCATATATTAGCATTGGTGGTATAGTGGTGAACATAGCTGCCTTCCAATGCATTATATACTATAGTCAAGCTAATTTTAATCCAACTTATATCATGACACTGCCTTACTCAATTTCCATTTATCAGCCATCTACATCATCAGAATTTATCAATTTTTTCTCTCCTACAACTTGTTTTATTTGCATCTAAAGTTTTTCTTACTTAAAAAGGTGTTGAAAACACCATACAAGATGCCTCTCTACTTTGTCACCTACAACTCCGAGTATCTAGGACCTTGGAAGTTCTCCATTTTTTATCCTTCTTCTAATTCATAACCAAAAAAGGAAACATCAGCCATTAACACATTTTTGTTTTGATACTAAAGCCTTTAAAAACTCCACTAAAGACACACACTTTTTTTTTAAATGGGCTTCATGGCCAGCATGGAACCCAATGTGGAGCCTGAACTCAAGGACCACAAAAACAAGATCCGAGCAGAGATCAAGAGTTGGATACTTAACTGACCGAGGCACCCAGGCACCACTTAAAGTAATTCACTTTTGACTTTGAAAAACCTGAGTTCAGAATCAGGTGCAAGTATAATTTCTTTTGGAATGTGATGTCTTTGGCCTGGTCAGGCAGATCATGGGATGAATGACTGATTTAATTATGGAATTTTCACAAACAGGTGAGGTTCTACAGGGTCTTGTGTCAATATGCTCTGATAAGTAAACACGACAGCACTCTGAGGCTGGGAAATGTTTCAGACCCTTTACAAAAGTTGAGGATTTGGCATTATTTTTTCCTTCCCATCATTTTTAAACCCTATTGTGTTTCAAAGGAAATTCAATCCATCTGTTTCTGCTTCTTCAAACTGCTGTTGTTTTGTAAGAGCTATTTGATGTCACAAAACCCAGTGAGCCTCCACAAAGCCATTTGCTTCCCAATAGAAGACTATAGATCTCTCCAAGGGATTAATGAAACTAGAACCTCAGGCATCTTAGACCTCACAGACCTCTATCACATTTCTAGAGTCTCTCCCAACTTGAGTTTCCTTTTTGAAGAGAATCTCAATAGGAAATTGCTCCCCCACAGCTTCATTAGTCACACACTTCAAAATGTAGTCTCTTGTTCATACTTATCTTTTCAGAAATTTTAATTCTGACCACCGTGTCACAAGTGGGGAACATGTTACCTGGGAAAACAAAACCCTCATGAAAAGTAATTAAAAGTATTATTTTAATCTTGTAAGAATGACAGCTTTCTAAGAAAAAGAAATAGTTGCCTCATGCAACAGGTCTAAAGATAGACTTTTAAGAAAAAAGGTCTTATACAGAATTAAAAAGGTAACAATAATGAAAGGGCTTCTTTTGCCTAAATTTCAATTCTGGAAATTAATAAATATAAACTAATAGATGCCAGTCATTTAATAAAAATAAGCTGAACAATATAGCTTTTCTTCTTAGAGCAAGCTACCATTGTATATGGAATCCTGGAGGCTCTGAACTGAAGCAATGAGGGAAATTAAATTTCAAAGTAATTAAGAAAGATGCAATTTAAACAAATTATTATTTTGCCTTCCTGATGTCACCAGGCTTTTGTTACAGCTTTCTCAAATAAGTCAGTGAATTCATAAAAAGGAAATAACTAAAATTAATGTGTTTTTGAACTCCATCAATCTGGTAGTAGTAAGTTTTTCTGTGGAGATTAATTTAATCAAAACAGGAAAGAGAACTGTTCATGCTAATTTATTAACATATTGTAGTCTGAAAACACCAAGATTCCAAAATGCCTACACAATTAAGTGATATGTGAGAATACTATTGCATTTCTTTTTATAAAACTTTCCCCTCTAAATATCTTTACAGTGCACTATATTATAAATATGGAGTCAAGAGTGATATGAAGTTTGATATGACATCAACTAAATCTCTACGATCATTTACTAGTTAAATGGACAACAGGAGAAATAAATCTCCTTATAGGTTACCAGAAATATATCAACATATATGAGTGGGTTTTCACCTTTGGCCAGTCTTTCTCACCTCACGTGGTAATTTTTTGTTGATGGGTCTGGAATTCTTCCACAAGAGAAAATCCTCCAAGTTATTTTCCTTTTGAGTAAGACGGGATAGCCAGTTAAATAATGCTAGAGCTACTCACAATGGGAAACATGTACATAACTTGGGATAAAGCAAAGAAAGAGCAATCTCAGGTAGGACTGCTGAGAAGCAGAACAGACTCCCTTTTATTCAGATCACACGAAGTTACGATACCCCAGGATGGGTGGGTATGTGCACCAAGACACTGACATCTTGCACACATCCCTTTTCCTTTGATATAGACATAATCTTGTTAAAATGGAAATGTATTAGGAAAGTCAAACAATTAATTGATGCAAGAAAGGTTGTTTCATGTTTTGTGTAAATCAAAGCTGAAAATTCATTTGAGGAACAGGGCTGTATTGTAGACTAAACACAATTTGGCCTGAGTATAGGGTTTGGTGCGGGTGTTAAAGTTGTTCTGGGCTACACATGGTCGGTAATCCTCAACAGAAATGTTAACTCAATTTGTCAGTATTATCTTTATGTCAACAGTAATGCTTAAATATTTACAATAGGCATAGTACGCTGAGAGTTAGTAACGCAAGATAAATTGGAAAAATGCTAACAAAATGGATGGTACTAATAGAAAGCCTTGGCACTATAGTCTCTGATTTTATATACAAGAGGCTTGCCCGAAGGTAAGATTTTATTAGGTTCTATCGTTGATATGCTGCTCCAAAAGTTTCCTTAAAAAATAAAGAAAAAAGATTTAAAGTTTTTGAAGGAAGCAAAGCAATGAGTTTGCTAAATCTATTCTATATAATAAGTCAACAGTTGAGTCTAAAGTATATGCTAGCTACTATTCTTTATAAGAAGACATAAATAATATTGCACAACTTGAACTTGTACGCATTCTCCAGATATATTGCATTTTTAAACTCTACAGAATTAAACAGCTAGCATGTTAAAATACAGAACAAAGAGCTATGAAAAAAGAGAAAATGCCCTCTCTCTTCTTTCATGTCCCCAGCCCTGCTCCTGTTGCTACTGTTTGTTGTGTTAAAGGAGTGCTATGTGTTTAAATTCTTCGTACCCTCGGTTCTTTGAAAAAACTGAGATAAAACTAATAAATACATCTCCAGAACTAAAACACTGCCACTGCACCAAGCCACCTAGCAAAAAGTAAATCAATCTTTAAAACTATAAATCCCAGAATACCAAAAGCTGATAACAAAATCTTAAACCACAAGTTGTACATTTTAAGAAGGAAAAGAGAAAAATGAAAAACAAATGAAAGACATGTACAGACATGGAACAGATAAAATTATGAATATGTGGAACTGTCTTTTAAGTAAAATAATAAAACTTGAGTGGAATTCCAAAATTAACTGCCCCCCATAAAAGACTTGCATTTCTTACCCACAACGAAGAGAAAGTGAAATGAAGAGAGCAAAAGGTATTTCCACTTTAAAGCCACTTTTAGTTTTCAATCTTCTTTTAGAATTAACTCACTGAATTGAGTCTGTGTTTAAATTTCTTTTGAGAGAGAGTGAGAGACAGAGAGGCAAGGGAGGGTCAAAGAGAATCCTAAGCAGGCTCCACGCCCAGCACTAAACCTGACTCGAGGCTTAGTCTCACAACTGTGAGATCATGACCTGAGCCAAAACCAAGAGTTTTGATGCTTAACCAACTGAGCCACACCAGTGCTCTGAGTCTGTATTTAAAGGGAAAAAAGGCCACTTCCTTGAAATATGAACATTCTACATCTTTACGCATGGCTCCTTCCCACCATTCTAGCTTTCCTGTGATAATACGGTTGTGATTGTTTCAGGAGAACTGACGAGAGATGCTCTAGCCCTGAGAAATGTGGGGCAAATGTTTCTGTGACACCTGCTTCAGGGCCTAATATTTCCTGAAGGACTTTGTACTTTGTACTTTATTGCAGAAAAAGCAGACGAATATTCTATCCAAAAGAATCTTCACTTTCCTTTCCTAAAAGAGACTTTTCAGTACAAACTGGTGGAGGAGATATCTAGCAAAGGTGGTCCTCAAGAACAGTAGTGTCCATAACCCCTGCCATACAACCATCTGGTTTTCCCTCATTCTTCCACTTATATCACAAGGACTTGGGCACAAATACTAAGCTTCTAAGAACTTTCAAAAAGAGCACTAAATAATCACTAGGATAGATTGTTCAACCAGGTAAGTAATGAGAAGAGAGAAGACATGAAAACCAGTGACTTTTTAAGAATCCATAACTCACTAGACCTGTGGCTATTCACTTCCACCTTAATAATACTAATCTTAATTCCTTTATAAGAAATAATTTAAGATCAGGGTGCCTGGGTGGCTTGATTGTTAGGCGTCCAACTCTTGATTTTGGCGCAGGTCATGATCTCGCGGTTCGTGAGTGTGAGACTGTCATCAGGCTCTGTGCTGACAGCTCAGATTCTCTCCACCCCTCCCCTGTTCATGCTCACTCACTCTTGCTCTCTCTCTCTCAAAAATAAATAAACGTTTAAAAAAAGAAATAATTTAATATCACTATACACACTGGGTAACAAAGATTAATATAAGTATATAAGTATAAAATTAACATAAGATGTAGTAGATGAAGAAAGGGTAACTTAGTAGATATTGAAAAAAGAAAGACGGAAAGAAGAAGCTAAAGTCATGCCCTTTGAAAAGTAGTGGTTGACAGAGATTTTAGAGATTCTTGAGAAATCACTGTTCCTCATAGTTATCATAAACTGGGGATAAGGTATTTGTAAGCCTTTATCGTGAACACTACTACCCAATCAGAGAGTACCATCTCCTCTTTTCTTCATATATAAACTTGTTACCCTAATACTATTGATCTGGGTTATAGTTACTATTCACAATTTTCAGTTGTAGCTGCTATTACTACTAATAATGATGGCTTTCTAGAAAAGCCATCATTGGCTTGAGTGATCACTCAAGGAAATACACAGCAGAGAATTCATGAATAATTACAAACAAACATGTATTCTGGATACTCCAAGAGTGAATTAAATACCAAAAGTGCCCAAGACCCATCCCATGTGGTCCCAACCAATCGCTCTGGCCCCATCTCCTACAATTCCTCTTGCCTTTTCCTTTGATATACTTCCTTCCCTTTATACATACATTATACATACTTTCCTCTCTGTCTCGAATGTTCTTCCTTCTTCTCCATAAAAGCAATTCTTCCCCATTCTTCAAAAATCTCCTTCAATATTTCCTTCTTTCCCACATTCCCACAGGTGGGTGGATGCCCCTCCTCTTGATTCCCACAGTACTATTATCACTATTATTATTACAGCAGTGATCCTATTGTTGCTGGCTCCCTCGCCAGAAAATGAACACCTTGAGGGGTGGAGCTACGTATTATTTATATTTGTATTCCCAGCACATATCAAAGTATCTGGCATGTAGCAGGTTATCTATTGTCACACCAATACTTTATTACAAATCACCCCTAAACTTAACAGCTTAAAAAACAACCATTTATTATTGCTCACAAGTCAACAGATCAACTGAGTGATATTTCAGGTCACACCTGGATTCACTCTTGCATCTGCAGTGAGCAGGGTATTAGATAGGCTCTGATGTTTCCTAGCTATTCTTTTCTATCTTTGGGGTCACTTGGCCTCAGCTCCTCTCTGTGTGCATCTCATATTGCTCCAGCAAGCTAGTTCAGACACCAACTCATGACTGGACAGAGAAACAAGACCAAGTAAGTTCAAATGCAAAGGGCAAGTGAGAATGCACACATACTCCTTGAGCCTGACTACTTCTACATAGTCCATTGTCTATTGGCCAAAGTAAGCCTCATCGTCAAACCCAGAGTCACAGTGAAAGGGTACTATCAAAGGCCATGGGCACAGGGAGATAAGAAAAACACAGGTCACTACTAAAAGTGATGTGCTGCAGGAAGTGAAAAACAAATCTTGTCAAATGAGGAAAGGGCTATAAGAGACAGATTTATTCAGGGAAAGACCAGGCAAATTTGTAAATTAGGCAGAGCTCGTCTTTGTAACTCCCTTATGGCTAAACAATCCAACAAAGAAAAGTCTAACACAGCACTTGGCATATTATAAGCACTTAGTGAATATCAGTTCCAGCCTCTTCTCCATTCTCTGCTTTTTTTTTTTCTTCTCTTTTTTATATAGGCTTCTATTTCAGAACTATCTTCCATCACCACCAACACCCCATATGACAGATACCATTTTAGGAACTAGGGGGAAACAGTAGAAGATTAAATTATCCAAGAGACTGGGTATTTGATCCTGGAGATTGAACATTACCCAAGTGAAGTATTTAAATTTTTTTTAATTATTTATTTTTGAGAGACAGAGAGAGAGAGAGAGAGAGAGAGAGAGAGAGAGAGAACGCATGTGCACTGATGTGAGCTGTCAGCACAGAGCCTGACGTGGAGCTCCAACTCACAGACCATGAGATCATTACCTGAGCTGAAGTCAGATGCTTAACTGACTAAGCCACCAGGCATCCTCCAAGTGAAATATTTAAAATACAACTGCTCTAATTGTAATTAGAACAATTTGCAATTGAACATTTAGTATAGTTGTTTTTGGCAGGGAGGGGATCTCAGGAACAGATATCCCTGTTACCTAGAGGGTAAAGCTGAGTTGAGAGACAAGATAAACTATTGATAAAATTAATGAATTATATTTACCTGCACATATAGGTTATAATATGAGTTATATTTATGAACCTGCCACGGTAAATAATAACGGTAATGGTAATAGTGTTAGTAATATTGGGTGAGTAGGTTTCTTAATTGCCCACATTAGTAGGTAACATTCACCTATCCTAGCATTCTCAACATCAGGCACCATTTGACCTAATAAAAGAGGCAGGAAAAACATAGTTCATTGTATGGACAGTGAGTAATAATACCATTGGTAAACATCCAACTAAGGAATTATTTAAGTATAGAAAGTAAATTCATATTTTTAAGGGTAAGAATGACACTGGGAAAACCTATGCTTTAAGATTAACCTGACAGTTGTGTGAGGGACAGTTTACAGATAAGGTGTCAACAAATACAGGTATCACAGATGGGGCAAACTTGGAAGATATGGGTCCTAGGACAAATTTTAACTATGATCATTCTGTTGTTCCCCACTCCAAAAACATCTGGAGCATTTTAAGAAATGAAATCAAGTTAAAATGAACACTGGAGGCAGTCTTAACATGGAAAAGGCAGAAAGCATGCAAACTTATGCTACTGGAGGTATGAATGTAGGAACGGGAAGGAAGACTCTGTGCTACAGATGGATGGATGGAGACAGGTGCCAGGAGAAACATCTATACTCATCCTCCTACCTCACTGCCAGCTCACTGAGCTCACCTAGGGCAGAGCAGGGCAGGCCCCCAAATTCTGAAACACACAACCCAGAAATAGTACTCTAGCCAGAGCCCATATGAGAGATGGTGAAGACAGGGGCAGAGTCATGGCCCATGAACGCAAGGGTGCAGGTACATGTGTGTTACCCTCAGAAGGCAGTCAGTAACATTCCAGCTCTGCCATGAATTAGCTACATGACCATGAGGAAATTATTTAATCTCTCTGGACCCCATTTACTTCTCCTAACAGAATGAAGCATAGTAAATGTCTACCAAGGTACCTCTCACAGCCAATGACTAAGATCTCAAAGTTTTTCCTTTCTGCTCTGAAATTCATAAACGTGCACGGACCTAAAGTCATGTCTTGCAAAATCCGGTGCAATAGTAGCCTTTTTGTGGCAAATCTATTAGTTGCAAATGGGTTTCTCTTTCAGATTCGGTTCCACTCTGATTCTCTTCAAGGAGAATGTTATGAAGCATAAATGGAAATTTTCTCCAATAAAGAAAAAGGCTAGGATTTTCTAGTTTGTCACGGAGGAATTATTTTGTTGAGGTTGTTTTCATTTTAATACAACTTAAAGGAAAACTCAAAAGACTCTCTGCATAAATATTTTAAGGACAACACCTCTGATTGCACTGTTTTATTTTCTCTATTAAAATTTTGTGGTAAACTATATTTAAGCCAAGTTTTTTCATAGTCTAGTTATTCACCAAAATACCAAAAATAAAATGTTCCCATTGACTACCCCTCTTCAAATGATTTTCAACTAATCAAAATGTTTCTGGCTTTGATTAAAGAACTGTATTTAAAAAATCATAGCATAAATAATCAGATATTCTCATTATTTTTTTAATTTTTTAATGTTTATTTTTGAGAGAGAGAGAGACAGCACAGAGGGCAGAGGTGCAGAGAGTGAGAGAGAGACACAGAATCCGAAGTAGGCTCCAGACTCCGAGCTGTCAGCACAAAGATCAATGCAGAGCTTGAACTCACAAACTATGAGATCACGACCTGAGTCGAAGTCAGATCTTAACCAACTGAGCCACCCAGGTGCCCCAGATATTCTCATTATTAATATCACAACATAAAATCCCTATTTTAAAACTGACCTTAGCTCCAAAATCCTATTCCACTTTCCACCCAAAACCCAAGTTATCTCGTTTTCCTTATCCATATCATGTGTTAGTTTGATAAGCCACCCATAGAAAAGAATTTAAAATCATAATTACTCCAGATTATGCCTTTCAGATGTCTTTCAAACTTGGAGTCTTTGGGGGCGCCTAGGTGGCTAGTTGGTTGGGTGTCCGACTTTCGCTCAGGTCATGATCTCACGGTTCCTGAGTTTAGGTCCCGCATCCAGCTCTGTGCTGACAGCTCGGAGCCTGGAGCCTGTTTCGGATTCTGTGTCTCCCTTTCTCTCTGCCCCTCACCTACTCGTGCTCTGTCTCTCAAAAATGAATAAACATTAAAAAAAATCTTTTTAACTTGTAGCCCTATTTCACATCGTTTTACCTTATTCTTCCAGTTATTTTGCTTCTTAACAATGTGATATTTATCTTTCATTCACAAAAACACCACTCAGAATACTAAATATATAGATAGGTGTTTGAAATATCTAGTAATTTTCTTTCTGCTAGTACTACTGCAAGCAGGTTCCAGGTCTCTACACTCTCTAATGAACATCACTTAGGTGATTACAGATGAGTTTGCTACAAGAGCACCACTATAAAATACTCCTATGAGGATTCTCAAAATTACACAGCTAGAATTACCTATACATGCTTCAACATATTAATAGGTGTTTGTATTTCCTGACCTTGACTTTCGGAGGTAAATTAATTATTTTTAAATATATGTGACTATAATATTTCCTCTCTATTTCACAATCCTAGTAGTCTCTCAAAGGAAAAATAAAATTATATTTATAGCATATACATATAAAGAATGAATCTATAAAATACACCCAAGAATGTGAACCTTGTAAAAGGTTCTAGTTGTTGAATAAAGTCCAATAAAATAGGAATACTTCTACCACCCCTGAGTAAATGGAAGCTCATATATATGCTTGAGCGTTGATACTTAGTATCATATGAATTGAAGAAAAGCAGCTGGTGCTTTAAAGCTGAACACAAAAGTAATGTTTTGAAAGTGGGTGAAATCCCATCTTGTCCCTGGGCTGTCATTTAAGCCCTAGACTTTGCCCATATATTCTATTCACTATCCTTGTTCTCAACCTGTGTTACCTGATTCCCAGTATGGTTATTTCCACCTTTTGTTCACAAGTATTTCCTCTTAACAATACACCATTCAGAAAAAGGTATGTCTTTGAATTGTCAACTCCTACTCTGTTCTGACAAAAGATATCACTCTAGTGTTTAAAGACTATATGTTAGAAATCTTGAAATTAACACCATTTGTTGACTATTAGAAATGAGTTTAATTTGACAGGTGGTACTTTAGAAAGTACAGTCAATAACATTGAAAAACAGAATCCTACATTCCTAAATGTGTAAATATTTAGCATAGGTTAATATGATATCACTTTAAGGAATCTAAAAGGATTATTATCAGGTCTGATTTCAACATGCATTTGTTATGACATATTCATTATATAGTAAGGCCTCTGTTCCCCAGACACGAAGAATCAAAAGATTGGAGCAAATTTAAGTAATTGAAGGAAAAACTAAATGGACTTAATTTCCTTGTGCTGGTGTAGATCACATACAGAGAACAAAGCAGGATCTCAATTGCCTAGAATCTGAAAGAAATATAACTGAACCAAAAAAAGAGAAGTAAATTAGGAGAATTGCACTACACTTTCTTCAAGCAGCTATATAGCTGATTTCTGATGCAATACTGCAATATAATGAGAAACATATATTCCTATAAAAAATCAAAATCTAAGAAAAAAATTGGAATATTAAAATTGTTTAAAATGCTAAATCCACCAATGCATTTAATATTTTATTAACTCATATGTAAAATAATACATTTGAGTACACTATTGAATATAACTTTAGATATAATAAATGAGATTAATATATAATACGTTAAAATATTTTAAAGCACATACCACACATTGTAAAAAATTATAATTTATTACATTTTACTTCCAATTTAAAAATGACTATATTCTTACTATTGTTTAAAAAGTGAAATAGATTGTTTTGATTCATTAAGTATAACACATTTTCATTTATTGATATTTTAGATTTTAATTAGTAGTTGCCTATAATTAAAATTTTTAGCTACTGATCAATCAAAGGTGCTAAAGTCATAAACACGTTTACTGTTTTTTTTATTCTCATACTTTTCCTTTTTTTGTTTGTACAAAAATAAACCTCATTGAAACAGATTATCACATAAACAATGAACTAGTACAATACCTTCCATGTAATATTATTTTAAACATTTTCTAGATCTTTCCAAAGATATTTAGATACACGCAAATATATATATGAATCGTATCTGTATATTATTTGTTCACAAATGGTAGCAAACTGTACCATGCTGTTCTATAACCACTTTTGTTACTTAACAGTACTTCTCAGAGAGGTTTTTGTATTAACAGATAAACGGCATCTATACTCCTATTTTTTAGCCGTATCCAATTCCATCATGTGGAACTGTATCCAATTCATATCACATTCATCACATCAGTCCACTACTGCTAAATACTTCATTCCAACATCTTTTCCTATTAACAAACAGCGGTGCAATAAATATTCTTGAATAATTATCACCTCCCATATAGGTAATCATATCTGTAGAGCAAGCTGGCAGTGGAAAACCTGGTACAGAGATATTTTGCTTTCTGTAAACTGGATGCTTGCCAAGTTTCCCTCCATACAGGCTGTACCAATTACACTCCCATTCGCCGTGTAGAAGGAGGATTTCTCCATACTCTTCCAACACAGCGTGCTTTCAAAGTTGTTTTTTTATCTTTGCTAGCCTGACGAAGTAAAAAGGTATGTCACTGCAGTTTCATTTTCCATTTCTCTTACCCTTAGTGTGAATGAGGTTCTTTTAATATGTTGAAGAATGCATTTTTTAAAAAAAACAGTCTGAGATGCAATTTGGTAAATTGGTTACCAGCAATTTGATACTACGAATTTATTAAATCTAATACCATTCCCATTACTACAGTTGTTTCTGCCAAAGGTCAACTCCACTTGTGCACCATCTCCCATCCTCTCTCAAGTGCTCCGTGAGGGCTGCTCTGGCAACTCTCCCCTCCCCTCCCGTGCCACAGGGGATCACTACCACTTGCACACAAGCACCCTACATTCCCTCTTAAAAACAAAACAAAATCAAAATCTTCCCTGACCCCATATCTCCTTCCAGATTTCATCTCATTTTTCTGCTGTTTTACAGCAAAACTCCTCCCCCAAAAAAGGTCTACGCTCACTATCTTCCTTTCTCAAAATTCCCTTCTGAATTTCTGAACACAATCCTCCTTTCTCAACACTCCAGAGAAGTAACTCCTGTTAAAGTCACTGGTGACCTCCAGGTTGCTAAATCAAATGGCTATTTCCCAAGTCATCTTATCTGACCTACCAGCAGTATTTGAAATTCTTGATCACACTCTCCTCCTTGAAACACTGTTTTCACTTGGCTCCCAGGACACCATATTTTTGGGTTTTCCTTCTACCTCACCGACAATGCCTTTGGTCTCTTTGCTGATTTCTGCTTATCTTCCCCACCTGCAAATGCTAGATTAGAGCATGCCAGGGCTCAAGCCTCAGGTCTTTTACCCGTCTATGCTAATGCCCTAGTGACCTCATCCGGTTTCTTCCTTTATATACCAACTATATTACTAATGCCACCAAAATTATATTTCCAACCTAAATATGTGCCCTGAGCTACTGATTTAATTAGTCTACTGTCTCCTTGACATCTTGCCATAGGTGGCTAATAGGAATCTCTAAACGTCCAAACAGAACTGATTTTCACCTTCCCGCACAATTTATTCTGACCATATCCTTCCCTATTTTAGCAAACCGCCAATTCCAGTCGTTCAAGTGAAAAATCTTGAAGTCATCCTAGACTCCTTTCTTTCTCTCGCACCGCATATTCAATACATAAGAAACTCCTGTTGGTCTTAATATTCAGAATGCAAACACTTCTTCCCGCCTCTACCTCTATCATGCCGGTCTTAGCCAACATCATCTCTCACCTGGACTACTGATGTATTCTCCTAACTGGCTTTCACCTTTGTCCCATAAAATCGAATCTCACATACTAGCAGGGTGCTCTTTCTAAAATAGGAGTCAGATTAAGTCAACTGTCTATTAAAATTCCTCCAGTATCTTACCATCTCGCTCAAAATAAAATCCAAAGTTATATAAAGGCACAAGATGTTACATGGGCTGGCATACCTGCATTTCTGAACTTGCTTCCCACACACCTCTCCTCTTTATTGTGCCCAGTCAACAGTGCACTGAGGCTCTCTGCTATTCCTGGGGCATGCCAAGCACGCTGCTACTTCATGTTCATGTACCTGATGTTCTCTTTCCTTGGGACGCTCTCCCTCCAGAGAGCCACAAGCCATGTCCTCTCCTTTCCTTCAGCTATCTGCTCAACTCTCACCTCATTAGAGGAGGCTAACCTTATACTCTAGGCAATTAAAGAGCAACCGGAGGTTTATGAGAAAAGAGGGTATTTTGTGGAGGTTAATTTTGTTTTATTTGAATGGAGAAAATTGGAGAGGAGATCAGTTAAGATAATATTACGATAGTTGTAGTGTAAGGAGGACCTAATTTCAATTGGTGAACTGTGTAAAATAACAACCTCCATCTCCTGATGTTCTAAAAAGAGAAAAGGACATTCACTGGTGGCATAACCAAAAGATTTCCAAAACTTCTATGATTGTTTCACCTCAGTCTGAAGTCATCAAGATGTTCTTCTCATCTAGATACTTAACTTCTGTATGTTTCAGTTTCCCCATCTAGATAATGGGGACAATATAGTACCTACCTCAGAGAAGCATTATGATGGTTACATAAAATGACTCATGCAAAAATATTTAACACAATTCTTGACACAAAATAAGCACTTAATAAATATGAGATATTACTATTTTATTATTCTTGGTTTTAGTTCTTTTTTTTTTTAAGTTTATTTATTTTGAGAGAGAGAACAAATGGGGGAAAGATACGGAGAAACTCCCAAGTAAAATCCACGCTGTCAGGCCCCACGCAGGCTCGAACCCACAAAACATGAGATCATGACCTGAGCCGAAATCAAGTCGGACACTTAATGGACTGAGCCACCCAGGTGCCCCTTGGTTTTATTTCTAATACCACCACCCCATGATATCAGGTCCTCTTTACACCATGAATATCATGATGTTATCCTAACTGATCTCCTCTCCAATTTTTCTACACTCAAATAAAACAAAATTAACCTCCATAAAATAGCCTCTTTTCTTAAAAACCTCCAGTTGCTCTTTCATCACCTAGAGAAAAAGATGTATGCTCTTTTAGCCTGGCATTCAGCACCCTCA
Organism: Paguma larvata; assembly: GCA_030068075.1. NCBI lineage: Eukaryota > Metazoa > Chordata > Mammalia > Carnivora > Viverridae > Paguma > Paguma larvata. Next base: position 33,374,376 of record CM057826.1, on the reverse strand, counting down.
CAATCAGGCCTTATCAGGACTTACCTCTGAAACTGAATTGCCCATGCTTCACATCAAGTCAATGCACACACTCTGCTCCGAGCGCACCTCACATACACTCCCTACGTGAGCTCTTTGCAAGTATCATTCTCTCTACCTGGAATGTTTTTTTCTCCTTTGAATACCTAAAAGCTCCAGCTATTTTCAGATATTCTCCATGCTTTTACTGAATTTTTTTTCATTTTGAAATACTATACCATGAAAGAGAAGCTAAAAATTAAAACTTTTCTATAAACCAAAATAAAAGAGAAAGAATCATAAAAAGCATCAAAATAACAAAGTAATACAAATAAATGAAGACATATCAGTGATCGCAATGATAATATTTAAACGAAAAAAAAAAAAGAAATACTGTACCATGTATGGCTTACTCCAATACCATCCATTGTAATATAATGTGAACCACGTTATATTTTAAATTTACCAGTAATTTTTAAATTACCAAGTAATTTTAAATTTACCAGTAACCACATTACAAAACTTTAAAGAAACAGATGAAATTAAATACATTCAATATATGTAAAATATTATCATTTCAACATATAATCAATATAAAAGAATTACTAGTGAGATATTCTACATTCTTTTTTGTATTATTCCCAAGAGTCGGTGCATAATTTACATATATAACACATCTCAATTCAGACACTAAATTTTCATAGGAAGTAATTGCTCTAAATTTAGACTTTATTGAATATACAACCAAACAGTAAATTGACAGCCTTTCTTCAGGCAGCCAGGAAGATGGCGGAGATTCAGGCTGAACGTCCTTACCAAAAGCAGCCAACCATCTTTCAAACTAAGAGGATCCTCCCTGGAGAAATTGGAAAGGAGAAGCTCCCACGATACTACAAAAACACCAGTCTGGGCTTCAAGACTCCCAAGGAGGCCACTGAGGCTACCTATATTGACAAGAAATGCCCCTTTCCTGGTAATGTCTCCAACCAAGGGTGGATTCTGTCTGGTGTGGTGACCAAGATGAAGATGCAAAAGACCACTGTCATCCACCTCCATTACATCTGAAAGTACAACTGCTTACAGAAATGCAAGAACATGCCCATGCACCTGTCTCTTTGCTTCAGGGATGTCCAGATCAGTGACATTGTCACAGTGGTTGAGTGCCAGCCCTTGAGCAAGAGGGTTGCTTCAATGTACTCACAAAGTCATGAAGGCTGCTGGCACCAAAAGCAATTTCAGAAGTCCTGAGACTAAACATTTGCCCACCTCCCCCAAAGAAAATAAAGAAATTTTCCCAGCAAAAAAAGAAAAAAGTAAATGATATACCCAAGTTGTTTCATGCATTCATGAAAGTTTTTTAATAACTTAAAGACATATCTGCTTTTAAACTTAAATTTAAAATAATTAAAATTAAATAAAATTTAAAATTCAGTTCCTCATTTGCACTTGCCACAATTCAATTGCTCAGTAGCCACCAATTGCTCATTGGTCACCAAACAATTTTCTGCCCCCTATAAAATATTTATCATTAGTGATAGCTAATTCAAATGAATTTTTTATTTTTTTTTATTTATTTATTGTTTAACTTACATCCAAGTTAGTTACCATATAGCGCAACAAGGATTTCAGGATAGATTCCTTAATGCCTCTTACCCATTTAGCCCATATTTCCTCCAAGAACCCCTCCAGACACCCTCTGTTCTCTATATTTAAGAGTCTCTTATGTTTCATCCCCCTCCCTGTTTTTATGTTCTTTTTGCTTCCCTCCCCTTATGTTCATCATTTAGTATCTTAAATTCTTCATTTGAGTGAAATCATATGATATTTGTCTTTCTCTGATTGACTAATTTTGCTTAGCGTAATACTCTCCAGTTCCATCTACATAGTTGAGGTGTGTACACACACACACACACACACACACACACACACACACACACACACACCACATCTTCTTTATCCATTCATCCATCAATGGACATTTGGGCTTTTTCCATACTTTGGCTAATGTCGATAGCCATAAACATTGCTATAAACATTGGGGTGCATGTGCTGCTTTGAATCAGCACACCTGTATCCTTGGATAAATACCTAGTAGTGCAATTGCTGGGTCATAGGGTAGTTCTATTTTTAATTTTTTGAGGAACCTCCATACTTTTTTCCAGAGTGACTGCACCAGTTTGCATTCCCACCAGCAGTGCAAAAGAGATCCTCTTTCTCCACATCCTCACCAACATTTGTAGCTGCCTGAGTTGTTGTTAGCCATTCTGACAGGTGTGAGGTGGTATCTCATTGTGGTTTTGATTTGTATTTACCTGATGATGAGTGGTGATGAGCATTTTTTCACGTGTCTGTTTGCCATCTGGATGTCTTCTTTGGAGAAGTGTCTATTCATGTCTTTTGCCCACTTCTTCACTGGATTATTTGTCTTCTGGGTGTTGAGTTGATAAGTTCTTTATAGTTTTAGATACTAATCTCTTATCTGATATGTTGTTTGTATATATCTTCTCCCATTCTGTCAGTTGCCTTTTAGTTTTGCTAATTGTTTCCTTCACCATGCAGAAGCTTTTTATCTTGATGAGGTCCCAATAGTTCATTTTTGCTTTTGTTTCCCTTGCCTTCAGAGATGTGTTGAGTAAGAAGTTGCTGTGGCTGGGGTCAAAGAGGTTTTTGCCTGCTTTCTCCTCAAGGATTTTGATGGCTTCCTGTCTCATGTTTAGGTCTTTTATCCATTTTGAGTTTATTTTTGTGTATGGTGTAAGAAAGTGGTCCAGGTTCGTTTTGCTGCATGTCGCTGTCTAGTTTTCTCAGCACCACTTGCTGTAGAGACTGTCTTTATTCCATTGGATATTCTTTCCTGCTGTGTCAAAGATTAGTTGGCCATACGTTTATGGGTCCATGTCTGCGTTCTCTATTCTGTTCCATTGATCTGAGTGTCTGTTTTTGTGCCAATACCATACTGTTTTGATGATTACAGCTTTGTGATACAGCTTGAAGTCCGGGACTGTGATGTCTCCAACTTCGGTTTTCTTTTTCAAGATTGCTTTGGCTATTTGGGGTCTTTTCTAGTTCCATACAAATTTTAGAATTGTCTGTTCTAGCTCTGTGAAGAATGCTGGTGTTATTTTGATAGCGATTGCATTGAATATGTAGATTGCATTGGGTAGTATAGACCTTTTAACAATGTTTGTTCTTTCAATGCAGGATCATGGAATATTTTTCCTTTTTTTTTTTTGTGCCTTCTTCAATTTCTTTCATAAACTTTCTACAGTTTTCAGTGTATAGATTTTTCATCTCTTTGGTTAAGTTTATTCCTAGCTATTTCATGGCTTCTCAAATGAATGTTTCAGATGTTTAGTCTTTACAATTCACTATTTTCTTGAGTCTCTGAAATTCCAAATATACATATACATTTGTGTGAATGTGTATGTGTGTGAAAGACAGTTTATTTTCCCCCATAATCTCTTGTTGCATCTCCATTGATCTGGATAACCAAAATTTAATTAGAAAAATTAGAAATAATCTAATAATTTGATCTTGCCACAGACATCAGGCAAGTAAAATTTGACCTGAGCAGATGGGTTTACTATTAACGCTTTCTGACTACCAATAAGTCTTGCTTCATTTCCTAAGATACAAATTCTAGTCTCTATACCAACAAGAATGTGAGTTCCAGAGACATAAGAATTCTATAGAAACTAGCTCTACTCCAAGTCCCACAAAATTCAGTTTAGGAACAGTTGACTTTAGATATAATTTTATAGAAAGTAACCAACCTTAGTTTTGAAAATTACTAAGGACCAATATTCATAGACATATCACCCAAATTGATATTTAAGGACAAAAGGTCCCATCAAAGATCTTATTATCCTAAACACTAAAAGAAAGAGACATATTTATGAAATCTGCCTAATCTGAGCACAGCATTTTAGCTTCCAGGAGATTTTCGAGCATGCACGTCTATCCTGAAGAAGACGCAAGACTCAGCTGAATGTCAGAGCACATTATCAGGAAAAAAAAAGACATTTCAGGAATTTAGGGTCCATGAAACTCTCACAAATTCAGATGTGAATTGCATATCATGAACAATAAGAATTTAGAGAACACCTACTGTGTGCAAAACACACAGCTTTCCCTCGTGTTGAAATTAAATTTCCTCTACTTAAGCATCAGAGACCACCTTACTTGTTCTCCAGAAGCTCAAGTCCACACATCTGTCAGGCCACAGCATCCCTTCTCGCTATTGTAGATGACCCCTTTCAAGCTGGTTCTCAACTCAGAAAAGTGCTGGAAAAGCTCAGTGATCACACTCACAGAATAATTAATCATATCTATTCTCCTTTTCAATTTTCCCACAATGATTTCTGTCTAAAAGACTTTGAAAGTCTATTTCTAACCAATGGAAAACAAATTTAGAACAAGACTTTGTCTCTAACTCATCACGTTTCCTCTATCTTAGTCTATCCCACCTTCCTTAAACATCCCTCTAAAATTACAAAAAAGTGCCTCAATATTTTTCTGATCAGGAAACCTCTATTTCAAAATAAATACTTCATATTCCCAAATGTGTATTTACTTCATCTAGATATAAAGATAGATTTGATTCATATTTAAAATGTGTTGTGGAACTTCTTAACACTCAGAAATCACATATTCTGCTTTTTCCCCGCTTCCCAGTCCACAGCTGGATGTGGACTTACAGCAAACCTGCACGGGCCTTGACTCACACTGGAATCCTGCTTTCAAAAGTGCAAGCCTGAGAAGAAGATTTTGGTAGACAAAATTTTATTTTCAGGGTAGGAATAAAGGAATAAAATAATCCCCATAGATCCCACTCTAGACCTCCCTGGCTGCTGGGACTCCTCACCTGGGCCCTCTTGGGAAACACAGGAAAAAGAAAAATGAGAAATCAGGACAGAGCCTGGACACAGCCTTAGGCTAGGATTTGCTCATAAGTAAACAGCTTCTGACCTGGACTTACCAGCATTCTCTCTCTCTCTGAGACAGCAAAAGAGAAAGGAGGTACACAATGGGGCTCCGAATTTTCAGTAGGCCCCTTCAAGTCAGCTCACCTTACACCTGTACAATTTATCACTTGAACACACCGCTTTTCCCAAAAGGATGCCCTCTCAAGCTGGATATTCAAAGTCAAAAACAAGTCATTGGAATCAAAGCCCACCAGCCACAAAGAACATCCACTTAGGATAGCTATGTCCACGCGGTTGTCAAATTTGGCCACAAGGATCACGATCACTGTTTTTCAGTAATGGTTTCACTTGGGGCTAAAAAATTTTACTCCTACCTTTATTAATGTTTCTTGAAAAGATCCAAAATATGAAGCTTATCTGATCTGTGAAATGTAGGAGAAAAGAGAAGAATTTCCTTCAACACAAACTATAATTCTGTATTTATACTTATTCGGTGTTAGTTCTTACAGCAGGCACTATTCTAAGAGCTTTAGGTATACTAATTCATTTAATCATAATTTAACAACTGTAAGAAATTTTTTCCAATGGCCACATTCAAGTCGCACAGAAGCAAAAACATCAAACACCAAAACGGTTTTTCCTGTAGGCTTGCATTTGCCGTTTCCTGAAAGCGAAATGTCAGGCGAACCAGTAGAATGTGTAAAGTGACATAACACCTCCTTGTCCCAACGGCCTTTACTCACTCCTCATATGGACACATATCTTATAGAGCCTGTACAACTCTTAACCCTTCAGGAAAACTCACTTGGCAAACTGCCCTTCCCAGCAGCCAGCAGAGGCCAAACAGAGGAAGCGTATTTGCTCCTCGCACTAGCTACTCCCTGGCAGATTCCGAAGCTGTCACTGGCTGTGGCTTCAGGCTTATCTAGAGATGTGTCACATGTTTGCGCGTTATGTGATCCACCCTGGCTGCCTTGTGCTCCTAAAAGCTTTTTCCATTCAATGACTTTTACACATTTCTAACAATTGTGAATGAGGTGCCATGTGACTCCCAATCACAAGGAAAGGCTTTTGTGGGTTAGGGGAAGGCAATCTCTCACCACCTGAACGCAGCCCCAGCCCGACTGTGAAAACAGAGCCTCCTCCCTCAGCACCCCGTGTTCCTGCTTCCCACCACCAGTCCCATCCCAACAACTCAACAACTGGCCCCCGCCACCACCTGTGGCACCCATAACTTCTTCACTGAAACTTCCCTTAGCAAAACATCCTGTTAACTGCTAAATCCAGAAGACACTTCATGGGCCTCCTTACTTGACTTCTCTGGGTCTGTGACACTGCTGACCATCCTGCCCTCGGAACTGTCTTCTCTGGGCTGTCCGGGACCATGCTGCCTATGCTCCTGTCACTGTGGCTGCAACTTCTCAACTCCCTTCCTCACTTTATTTTCCTCCATCTCCCCTTACGTGTTGGCATTACCCAGGTGTCTTAGTCAAGTTCAGGCTGCTCTAACAAAGTACCATAGACTGCATAGCTTATAAACAACAGAAATCTATTTCTTACAGTTCTGGAAGCTACAAGTCCAAAGAGATCAGGGAGTCAGCATGATCAGGTTCTGGTGAGGACCCCCACCCAGGCTGCAGACTGCCAACTTCATGTTGTAGCCTCACATGGCAGAAAAAGGACTTGAGAGCTTGCAGGATTTCTTTTATATCCCAATCCTGAAGGCTCCACCCTCATGACTCAATCACCTCCCAAAGCCCTCACCACTGAATACCACCATATTGGTTGTTAGGATTTCAGCCTATAAATTTGAGGGGCGGACACATTCAGTCAATAACACCAGGTCTATGTCCGAGCCTCTCTCCTTCCTTCTCTACCAATTTTCCCTAGAGAATCATATCTGTGCTTGTGGCATCAACCTACAGGATGTAACCTCTAACCCTCATTTTCAATTCCCACCTCTCTCCTGAGTTCCAGATACACTCTTGTAATTGCCTCAGGAACACCCTAACCTGGATGCTCACATATGCCTCACACTGAAACACATTCTTTTCCCACTCTCTCCTTCCCAGCAAACTCTTTTCTCCTGAATCCTTCATGTCAATTAGTGGCATCACTATTCTCACAGCTGCTGTGCCAATTTGAAGCATGGCTATAAATTCTTTGATATACCTGAGATTTCTGAGGTTGGGCCATAACAAAACTGCCTTGGTTTCTGGAAACACATGTTCTTGGAGTTTTGAGCCACAATGCAGAAAGTACAATGATGCTAAGATATCTGGCCATGCTTGAAAGGTCATGTGTAGGATGCTCTAACCACTCCTGTGAGTGAAGAGGCCATCTTCGAAGTGGGTCCTCCAGCCCAGCCCTTCCAGCACCCCGCTATTTTAGGCACCCCCTGCCGTTTGCATCATCCCACAAAACATCACAGACATTCTGAAGCAAAGGGAACTTTTCACCACTGTGCCCTTTCTGAATTCCACATCCACAAAAACCATGAACATTAAAAAATAAATTGCTTTACGCCACTAAATTTTGGGGCGGTGGGGTGGTTTATAATACAACAGTAACTACTAGCTTCCCAAGCTTCAAACATGAAAGTCATTACCTTCTTCTCTCCCATGTTTTTACTAACAAATAATTTCATTAAAGGTTACCATGTGCCAGGCACTACAGCAAGCACTGATGATACCAATAAATTATGGTCCAGGTAGAGACGCAGTGCAAAGAAAATAAATCGCAACAAAATAAAACAGCATTTCCCAATCTTGTTCCAGAAACATAAGACAGAAAAGAGATGTTTCATGATCAATCAATCCTAGAACCATTGGGTAAAAACAAGTTTCTTTCCTGAATTACCTCTCAGAACCATTAATACTCAAATGTGTACAATAAATATATGAAAAGTCTAGAGCACAGCGTTTCCCAAAACTGTTTGACCATAAGACAAATTTGGGGGTTTTATTTATTTGTTTGTATTATTTGGAAGAGAAACTCAATGAAATTGAGTCCTCCTGCAAAGGAGCCTATGAGAAGGGGCATCAGAGCCTTTGCTCGGTAATCAGGGGACAACTCAAGGAGGAAGTTATTCGAAGTGAGACATAAAGAGAAAGAGGAAGGTTCCAGGTGGGCAAGCTCTGGGAAGGCTGACAAACAACTGTGTAGAGATACTGAAATGTGAACAGACCTGGCTATTTAGGGAAACTCTAAGGAAATGCTGTAGAACTCTAATATTTTTGTCTCTTTCTGAGAGACAGATGCTAGAATTTCAAGTTCAGGTCAGAAGTTGTTTACTTACAAGCAAATCCTAGCCTACGGCTGCGTCCAGGCTCTGTCCTGATCTCTCATTTTTCTTTTTCCTGTATTTCCCAAGAGGGCCCAGGTGAGGAGCCACAGCAGCTGCCTGGGGGGGTTCTCATTCCTTTATTTCTGTATCTACAGTAAATGTTTTCTTCCTTTAAAATCTACTTCTCATGTCTGCGCTTTGAAAGTAAGAAGTCAACTTGATCTAATGTACCCACAACTTTTATAATACTGCACATGAGATGCTGTAGTATAGATGATCCCGACCATATCCAAGATGTGATTCCTTCATTTAATAACTTTGGGCTTCTCACTATTCTGAGAAGAATAGTGCTTCTCAGACTGAGATTATTCAAAATATGTGTCCCCTGACTCCACATAAGGAATGTCTATTAACATATTGGTATTTTATAGAACAAATACTGAAACTCTTTACAGAAATTCACAAGGCTATTATAAGGTGATGGGACAGATGATAAAAAAATAAAGGAGATGACTGAAGAACGTAGATACTTTAAGAGTTTGTGTGTATATATATTCTCTCTCTCTCTCTCTTCATGTGTATGTATACATGTATATAGGCTGCCAAAACATAAGGCTAGACTTAAAAGTCATTTTTATTTTCATGTAAGAAGGATTGTCTGTCTCTTCCTCTCTCTCTCATCCTTCTAAGAGATGGAGTATGCATGAGGGAATTCTAACAATTAAAGTCTAATGAAGCATAATCAAAGACCAGGAATACTAACCCAAGTAGGTTTTATTCTAGAGCTGATGAGCTATTAACTGCCCAATTAAAGAATATTTCACTAGAATTTCTCATAGGACCACCCCTCTTAGAGGCTAGAATCCTGTGTGCAACAATGTAAGGTATGACAGAACACATCTCTGTGCTAATTGAGACTGCCACATAGAAATACTGAGGACATCCCTTCAGCTGCCCACATAAAGGTGTCTCTAATCTGACATATTCAAGAATCAGAAAGGAGCAATCTCACAAAGATGGCCAAGTAGGAGACACCACCCCTATCTCCCAGCAAAGATCAACAATTAGCTATCTATGAACAAGAACAGCTCTGGGAGAGCCCAGGAGTCCACTTAACAAACTTCAGCAACGCAGTGGAACAAAAAAACCTATGAATAATCACACAAAAACGGAGGAAGAACAGCTTCATTTTGCCTGTCTCATCCCATCCTTCAGGCCAGCACTGCTTAGGGCCAACAGGAAATTCCCTGGCCAGAAAGAGTTCCCCTGGCTGGGAAAAAGGAAAGCAGAGTAAGTGACCAGCTTCCCAGCCTTTCGGGGCACCACACAAAGGACCCACTTCAGTTTTCCCCCACCCAGAGCCCAGCAAAGCTGAGAAGAATTAAGACAGTTAGGATCAAGGAAGAAGGGCAAGGGCTGCCAATATTAGCCACACAGCAGAATGAACTGCGGTTTCCAGCATCTTGCTCTAAAGAGGACCCTGGCAGCTTCTGCCACTGAAGAAACCAATACCCAGCAAGGTTGCTGTGGACCGCCTGCAGATTTCACCAATTTTTACCCCATGGTCCCCTTCACTGATCACCTCCCCATTCTGGAGCCTGAAACCCACACTACCACAAGCCCAGGCCTCCGCAGCTGAGTGCAAGAAACCAGCCTAGAGCCCTGAGGCTGATCCCCACTGCCATGTGTGTGCTCGGGGCCATCCACTGATTACTACACATCCCTGGCCTAATCTCCCTCGTCGGCCTCCACCATGTGCCTATGGTGAGACTCTACAGCCACAGAAGTGCACACTCACAGCCAGGGCCCTTATAGCTGCTTGTGGGTCTGGCTCTAGCCTTGTCTCCTGTCACTGGCCTGCACTGCTAGGCTTGTCTGCAATTAGTCCCTCCAGCTGTGCACCTGGAGCACCAGCCCAATTCCCATCACCAGTCGACTGCTATGCAGGTGCCCAAGGTGAAACCAAGGTGTACATGCCGACAGCCAGGACCCCTGCAGTGGCCAGCGTGCCTGCAGTTGACCTTGGTCCTTGCTGCTGGTCCTGAACTCCCTCATTACGTGTGTATCTACGGCCAGCCCTTACCACACCACAGGAGCCTGCAGCTGGTGTACACCTGGCCTGGTATCTGACCACCACCAGTACCTGCCGTGGTACCTGACCACCACCAGTCCTCGAATATAGAGGTGTAGCTGAGGACCTCAACAGCCTTTGCAACCACTGCAGACCCCAATACTCACTAAGAAACACACAGTTGTTGATGCTATGGACCTCAGCAGCCTGAGCAATGAGACATCATACTCACCCAGACTAGAACCATCATATGCCCTTGCCCTTGATGTCCTGTACCACTAAACCCATAATCTCAGCACACTTTGCTATGCCCTCCCAACAGGTGAAAATCTTTCTTTACTGAAGTCAGTCCATAAAGTCTAGAAGAGGTCACTGCTTCTTCAAATGCACAGGCATCTACACAAGGCCATAAGAATCGCAAAGTATTAGGGAAACACGTCACCAACAAAAGAACGCAGTAAACTTTCAGTAAATGATCCTAAACAAATGAAGATACATGAATTACCCAACAAAGATTTCGAAATAATTGTTCCAAAGATGCTCAGAGAACAAGAGTACACAGATAAATAAGACTTAATGCAACACCATCAAGAGAAACAATCTACACATCATTGGAGTCCCAGAAAAAGAAGACAGGGAGAAAGAAGCAAAAAAGGTTATTTAAAGAAATAATGGCTGAGGGGCACCTGGGTGGCTCAGTTGGTTAAGCATCCAACTCTTGGTTTCAGCTCAGGTAACAACCTCGCGGTTCATGGGTTCAAGCCCCCAAGTTGGGCTCCAGGCTGACAGTGCAGGGCCTACTTGGAATTCTCTGTCTCTCCCTCTTTCTCTGTCCCTACCCCAGTTGCACATGCATCCTCTTTCTCTCCCTCTCTCTCTCTCTCTCTTTCTCAAAATAAATAAATTTTAAAGAAATAATGGCTGAGAATTGCCCAAACCTGGGGAGGGATTTAGACATCCAAGTTCAGGAAGCTAACAGTCATCCCATAATTTCAATCCAAATTGATCTTCCCTAAGACAAATTATTCAAAAATTGTCAAAAATCAGGACACCTGGGTGGCTCAGTCAGTTAAGCACCCAACTTTGGCTCAGGTCATGCTCATGGTTCGTGGGTTCAAGGCCTATGTCGGGCTCTGTGCTGACAGCTCAGAGCCTGGAGCCTGCTTTGGATTCTGTGCCTCCCTCTCTCTCTGCCCCTCCCCTGCTCACGCTCTATCTCTCTCTGTCTCTCAAAAATAAATAAATGTTTAAAAAAATCTTTTTAATTGTCTAAAATCAAAAACGAAGAGAGAACTTAAAAGCAACAAGAGGGGGCGCCTGGGTGGCTCAGTCGGTTAAGCGTCCAACTTCGGCTCAGGTCATGATCTCACAGTTCGTGGGTTCGAGCTCCACATTGGGCTCTGTGCTGACAGCTCAGAGCCTGGAGCCTGCTTCAGATTCTGTGTCTCCCTCTCTCTCTGCCCTTCCCCTGCTAACGTTCCACTCTGTCTCTCTCTCTCAGAAATGAATAAACATTAAAAAAAAAAAATTTTTTTTAAAGCAACAAGAGGAAAAAAGATTTCTGCCATACAAGAGAGCCCCCATAAGGCCATCAGTGGATGTCTTGGCAGAAACCTTGCAGGCCAGAAGAGTTTAGAAGGTGATATTCAAGGTGCTGAAGGAAAAAACTGCCAGCCAAGAATACTTTACTCAGAAAAGCTGTCCTTCGGAAATGAAGGCAAAATGAAGACTTTCCCAAACAAACAAAAGCTGAGGGAGTTCATCACCACCAGACCTTTTACAAGAAACCCTAAAAAGAGTTAGTTCTTCAAGCTGAAACAAAAGGACACTAATAAGCAACATGGAAACATAAAAATATACAACACACTGGTAAAGTTAAATATATAGTCAAATTCGGAATACTTTAATAATGTGATATGATGGTGTGTTGACTCCTTAACTCTAGTATGAAGGTTAAGGGACAACTGTATTAAAAATAACTATAGCTAGGGGCACCTGGGTGGCTCAGTCAGTTAAGTGTCCAACGCGGTTCAGGTCATGATCTCACAACTCATAAGTTCGAGCCCCACAGTGAGCTCTCTGCTCTCAGTATAGAGCCTGCTTTGAATCCTCTCTCTCTCTCTGCCCCTTTCTAACTTGCATGCAAGCACACACACAATCTCTCTCTCTCCGCCCTCAAAAATAAACATTTAAAAAAAAATAACTATAGCTATAATAATTTGTTAATCAGTACACATTATAAACTGAGGTTAATTGTGACATCAAAAAAATATAAGACGCAGGAATAAAAAGGTAGAATTTTGGGGTTTAGGGGGTTTTTTTGAAGTATAGTTGACACAGAATGTTATATTAGTTTCACGTGTACAAAACAGTGCTTTCACAACTCTGTATGCTATATTATGCTCACCACAAACGTAGCTACCATCTGTCACCATATAATACTATTATAATACTGTTGACTATGTTGCCTAGGCTGTACCTTTCATCCTCATGTACCTCCCACTCCCCATTACCCAAAAGGGTAGAGTTTCTGTATGTGATCAAAGTAAAGTTATTAGTTTAAAATCAGCTGTTATATGAACACGGTGTTTCAAATAAGCCTCAAGGTACCACAAAACACATAATATGAAGAGAATAGAATCTAAGTATACCGCTACAAAAAATCATCAACTCATTAAGGAGGACAGCAAAAGAAAAAGAAAAAAACAAAGGAACTATAAAACAGTCAGAAAACAGTTAATAAGATGACAACAGTAAGGGGTGCCTGGATAGCTCAGTCGGTTAAGCTACTGACTTTCAGTCATGAGTTCAAGCCCCACATTAGGTTCTGTACTGATGGGGCAGAGCCTGCTTAGGATTCTCTCTCTCTCTCTCCCTCTATCTCTGCTCCTCCTCCGTTCACACTGCCTCTGTCTCTCTCAAAATAAATAAATAAACTTAAAAATTTTTAATAAATTAAATAAATAAAAATAAATTAAATAAATAAATGGCAATAGTGAATCCTCACCTATCAATAATTACTTTAAACGTAAATGCAGTATATTCTTCAACTAAAAGGCACGGAGTAGCTGAATGGATTTAAAAAAAAACAAGATCCAACTATATGCTGCCTAAAAGAGACTAACCATAGCCAAGATATAGAAGCAATCTAAGTGTCCATTTATGGCTGAACTGATAAAGAAAATATGTGATATATACACGTGTGTGTATACAATAAAATATTATTCAGCCACAAAAAAGAAGGAAATCTTGCCATTAACAACATAGATGGATCTTATGGACATTATGCTAGGTGAAATAAGTCATAAAGGGAAAGACAAATACTGTATGATTCACTCGTATATTGAATCTAAAAACACAAAGATTAGAATGGTGCTTGCTAGGGGCTGTGTGGTAAGAGAAATGAGATGTTGGTCAAAGGGTTCAAACTTTAACTTAATGAAATGAGTAAGTTCCAGGGATTTAAAGTACATCATAGTGACTATCTTAACAACACTGTACTTTATACTTGAAAGTTGCTATGAGAATAGAGTTTTAATGTTTTCACTATACCGATAACAACAAAATGGTTATTTTGTGAGATAAAGGATGTGTTGACTAACTTTGTGGCAGTGAACATTTCCCACTATACACATGTATCAAGCCATCACATTGCACACCGTAAGCTTACACAATGTTATATGTCAACTATATATTAATAAAGCTGGGGCGATGAGAAAAACAACAAATAGCCCTCAGTGACTTATTTATGAGACATTAAAACAGTACCCACTTCTCCACTCACACTGCAGAGAAGAAAAAGATTCTATCGAATGTAAAGTTGCTAATTCAATAAAAACCCCTTGCTCCATCAAACATATCTCAGAAAATAAATGTGTCAAAACACAAACCCTTAAGAGCAATTTCAACTTAAAATCTTTCATTTTAATCTACATATATTCTTGCTTCAGGATTAACTTAAATTTAACTTAAATTTCCAGGTTGCCATAAAATCTGCCAAAACCTTTATCACCACACTGGCAGTATTTTCAAGCTGGAATCCAACCAGATTCTTTAAGAAACTTCATTGTGAAAAGCATAAGCTTATAAACAATAAGAAATCTTCAGAAGCAATCTTATTTTGGAAAGTATTCCTTTTAAAGGAAGCAAAAAGTGTTTACGAAGGACACAGGGAAAGTTAAAAAGAAGCTCAACTTCAACAACAGTCAGAGAACTGAATATTTAAACCCCCATGATATACTATTTCACCCACAGCTTATCACAAACGTTAAAATTCAGAATATCGAAGGTTTGTTCATGTGAAGTGCAGCTGGCACTTTGCACACTGCTGAGAGCATAAACTGGTAGTACCACTTTGGAAAACAAGTTGGTGTTAACTGTTAAAAGTTGAGAACCTAAAAATAAAATAAAGTTGAGAACCTGTGTCCCATTAATCCTACTCCTTACCATATATACTAGAGCAGTAGCTTTCAAAATTTAGGGTGATGACCCTCAATAAAAAATATTTTTAGGGGCACCTGGGTGGCTTAGTCAGCTGAGCATCCACCTTTGACTCAGGTCATGATCTTGCAGTCCATGAGTTCAAGCCCCACATGGGGCTTTGGATCCTCTCTCTCCCTCTCTCTCTCTGCCCCTCCCCCACTTGTGTTCGAGTGCGTGCACGCTCTCTCTCTCTCTCTCTCTCAAAAATAAACATTTAGAAAATAAATAAATTGGGGCGCCTGAGTGGCTCAGTTGGTTAAGCATCCAACTTTGGCTCAGGTCATGATCTCATGGTTCATGAATTCAAGCCCCACATTGGGCTCTGTGCTGACAGCACGGAGCTTAGAGCTTACTTCGGACACTGTGTCTCCCTCTTTTACTGCCCCTCACCTGGCTAACACTGTTTCTCTCTCTCTCAAAATCAAATAAAACATTTAAAAATTTTTAAATATATAAATTATATATATATATATATATAAAATGTCACAATTCAAAACATGCATATATATATATATATATATATATATATATATAACATACTCATATACATACTGAAGTAAAAGTTCTGTGAAACAGTCCTCAGTCTTTCAAAGTAGAATGCACTCTGACATTTTCCAATCTAGGTTAGTCTACTGTAAGAATTTTTTTAAATGCTAGTCACGACCCACTACATTGATTTCATATTCCAGTGATGGGTCACAAACCAGAGTGTGAAAAACACCACCCTAGTGAAACTAACATGCACCACAAGCTATGTAAAAGAACACTCGTAACAGCATGATTTACAACTGTATAAAGAACAAAACATCTCAATTTTATATTTATAGATAAATCTAAGTATGTTTACAGAGAAATTGTAGGTTCATATATTACAATACTATCTAGCAGTAAAAATGAATAAACTATGGTTACATACATCATCATGAATGAATCTCAGAAACATAATGTTGAGTGATAAACGCAAATTACAAAAGTATAACTCCATTTATACAAAACCCAAAATCATACAAAAATAAATATGCTAAACTGTATAATTCTTAAGGAAATGAGAAACACCAGATTCAGGATAACAATCACCGCCGAGAGGAGGCAGAAAAGAAAGGGATGGAGTCCCAGAAGAGCATGAAGGGTTTGTGTGTCACTGGGGATGTGCCATCACAGCCAGCTCTGAGGCAGCCACTTATGCTCAAACTACTTCTCACCTCAAACCCCTATCAAAATCTAGTCCTCCTTCCATCCATTTCTGCCACCCTATGCTCATTAACAAAACTGTTCATAAATAGTTATTAACCTTCACGGGCGCAATACCTGTAATGTAAAGATATCAAAATGAGCTGATAAAGATACTTACATTTAAAGGACCTAATGGCAGAGGTTTAGTAAATGTCAGCAGGAAAGATATACTGGAATTGGCAGAACCGCAACAGTCAGCGGATTTTATCACCTAAGAATCACCTCTTACACAAGGACCCAGAATAAACTCATCAGATTAGATTTTTACTAAGCAGAAAATTAAATAGAACTACTTGCTCAAAGACAAATAAGAAACAAAGCATTTGGATTCAAACCTGTTTAATCAAGAAAAAGAAGAGATAATAGATTTAACCATGATGTTATTCAGACACCATAGGTAAAGCAAGTATCAGTGATATCTAACATTATACAGTGACAACAGGGATGGCAATTTACGGAGTACAAAGTAAACAACCTAAAACTCAAGAGCATTTAGTTGTGTTTGTTTACATCATCAGCTTAGCAAAAATTCCGAATAATCTATCTTTCTGGCTGTCACTGTCAACAAACTGGAAATAGATTATAAGTTTAGAGTTCAAATAATATCCTCATTTTTCTGTGAATTTATCTGATAATGGCCAAAAACCTTGACAGTGACATGGTGGGCACTGAACCTTTTTAAAATTTTCTAAGTAATTATGGAGAAGTTCTTCTTGGAAAAGACAAATAATAAAATAATCATTTATGTTTGTGTCATGCTTCTAATTCTTTAATTGACCGGAACACACCCATGAACTCGGAGGGCCTAAAAACAGACAAAAAAATACCAAAAATTCATTCATTTTGTTCAAGAGAGGCAGAATTATTCTCCGGTTCTTTCAGGGAAAAAAAATGCAAAAACCCTACAGTTTAGAAGTTGTACTATATTTTGGAGAATATTAAGAGTCACTTATGGTCACATTATTGAATTAGATTATTTATGGAATTAGATTAAAACTGTTTATAATCTGAAATAAAGAAGGCCTACATAATGTAGGACAATTTTGGTAACATTGAACTAAATGTCAACAGAAAGGTACTCAGAGAATTCTATCAAGTGATAAGCTTACTAAGAAATGGTGTCTAATGATCTAGGAAGCTATCTGAGAAGCAATCATGTGACAAGAGTCACCATGAGGTAATGACACACATGCTTCTGGTAGGTTCCCTGATAGAGTGTTTGGTTTTTTTTTGTTTGTTCGCTAGGTCTCTTTCCAGGTGGGTCAGCATAGCTGTGAAGAGTCACGACTGTGAACTGAGGTTTTACTGTTTCATTTGGGGAGAAACCACTTTGTTGGGCAAACCCACTGAGAGTTTACTATTAATGCTCCAAGGATTGTTGATTCTTTTCTTTGAGGCCAGAAATTTGGGGGCAATTTGTGTTGGATACAATACATTGTTTGATAAAATAAAATTAAAACAAATTTTAATTTTTTTCTTTTACATTATTGAGAGTTGTTTTTTTCTTTCTTTTAATGTAAGCCATAGAAAAAACATTTCCTCCCAGCTATCTAAAGGGAAAATAACATGGATGCAGGAAGGAGTAGTTTGTTGGGAAAAGATGAAGTAGTTCTTCCACAAAACATAGACATCATCGAAGCAATGTTCTTGGATGGTAAAACTTCTCGGTGGCTGCCAAACTTATATGGCATATCACTGATGTCTAACATTTATTATTACTGACGTTGCATGAGTTCCGAATAAAAGTATTGCCTTGGGAACTTGAAATCTAAATTAAACCACTTCCAAACACTGAAGAAATGATGACTTTTAGGAGTGCCAAAATGATTCAAGATGAGATCCTACAAAGAAATTATAATGAGCAGTTTCAAAGTCGCCTTCAAGATAAAAGTTTGCAAAGGATAAGCAAGATATCTTAGACAAAAAGTTCATTTTCTAACTAGTTAACATCTGGTATGTGAACAGCTTGTTTATATGGATGTGATATGCAGGATTAAGACAGTGCTCCATGTAAGTTAAATTTAACATTCAATGCTTTAAACTTAAGGCATTTAAAAAAATTTTTTTTAAGTTTATTTATTTTTGAGAGACAGAGAGAGGCAGACAGTGAGCTGGGGAGGGGCAGAGAGAGAGAAGGCGGCACAGAATCTGAAGCAGGCTCCAGGCTCTGAGCTGTCAGCACAGAGCCCAATGTGGCACTCCAACCCACGAACTTTGAGATCATGACCTGAGCGAAGTCCAACACTTAACCAACTGAGCCACCCAGGTGCCCCTAGGCATTTTTATTATTATGCATCACATACCTAACTAGGGTTATCATTTGAAGGATGATTTAGTTCTTTTTGATCACTTGGAGTCACAAGTGTGAATAGCAGATATTACTTTAGTATAAAAACAATACAGTGAGAAACTGCTGAAGTAGGTTGAATTTTTATTTTTTAATTAAAAAACTTTTTCACTTTAATTCTAGTTAGTTAACATACAGTGTTATAATAGACAGTTTCAAGTGTCCAACATAGTGATTCTACAATCTCACACATCATGTTCATCATGACAAGTGCACTCCTTAATCCTCACCCACCCCCCCATCCACCGCTGCTCTGGAAACCATCAGTTTGTCTAAGAATCTGTTTCTTGATTTGTTTCTCTTTCTCTTTTTTTCTCCTTGCTCATTTTTTTGTCTCTTAAGATACGCATATGCATGAAATCATACTGTATTTGTCTTTCTTTAGCTGACTTATTTCGCTTAGCATTATACTCTCTGGATCCATCCACATTGTTGCAAATGTCATGCTTTCATTCTTTTTTATGGCTGAATAATATTTCATTACATCTATCTGTCTGTCTATCTATCTATCTATCTATCTATCTATCTATCTTGTTTATCCATTCTTCAGTTGATGGGGCTGAGCTGCTTCCATAATTTGGCTATTGTAAATAATGCACCTATAAACATTGAAGTGCATGTATCCCTTTGAAATAGTATTTTTGTATTCTTTGGGTAAACACCCAACAGTGCAATTGCTGGATTGTAGGGTCTTCTATTTTTGGCAGTTGGCAGTTAAGAGCTAGAGACCAGTTCTGCAGAGTCACACTGCTGTGGTACCCCAGCTCCTAATCACAGGGAAGGTCGTGTTTCCCTAACCATGTAGCTCAATTATCCCACAGGATCAGGGTCCCCCTCCCACAGATGTTCATAGGTACATTTGAGGAAATGAATGAAATATAATGTAGGTGATTTATGTTTACTATGCACCCAGACTGGGGGAGTAAATTGGAACATGAAGGCAGCTTTACAAAAATATTTCTCTAGCTTAACCCCCACCTGTTTCACAAAAACCCTAATCTCCTTCCAATTCCTCTCAAATAGATCTAGGAGTCCACAGATCTTGTCTAGTAGGTTCTCTGCTAGTCCTCTTGTCTATACTTTATATAAATTTTTCTTCTGCCTCATTACACTAGCAAAAGAGCAGCCTGCAACCCCAAGGTACTGTTGTTGCTGGTGTGAGTTCTTTTCTCTGCTGAGGACAGAGTAGTGATGTTCAGGCAAGATCCCTGCACACCAACAATGCTGCAAAGTACACTCAGAATAGAGAAAAAGAAGAAGATCCCAAAGTCCAACATGTGGACTGCATGAGGTTGAATGTTTCCAAACTGTAATAGATTCATCAGATATGGATATGAACCAAACAAATGTCATATTTATTCTTAGGCAGTTGCTACCAGAGATAAATGGATGAAGACAAACTCTTGTCCTCAAGGCATGATCTGGCAAAGAGAGCTAAGATACGCCATAAACATAAGAAAAACTATGGGTGAAGCCTCATTAAGGGAGGTACACAGAGCTGTGGAAGTTCACAACAGAGAGAGGGCATTTTCCAACCACGAAAATCAAGGAAAGTTGAATGGTGAACACAGACTTTGGAGGTAGATGAAAGAGGGCCTCCCTGAAAGAGAAATAGCCTGTGGTCTATAGTGCCTGTGCCTAGAGCACATACTGATAAATGGTAGAAACATATCCCAGAAAAGTATGCCGGACCAGATCCTTGAAACTGATGTCAGTTTATTCACCTGTGCCCTCAACCATTATATCCTATGTCCTCCTCCTGGCTTACAACCTGTCAGCCCTCGGCTTCCAACCAGCCTCATTCTCCCCTCCCCCTCCCGTCCTACTCCATGTTTCAGCCACACCATTTGGTTCCCTGAACGTGTCCTGTTCTCCCTGACCAGCAGACCTATACACATGCTATCCTCTCCTTCTAGAACACGTTCCGCCCTTCTCCTTCTCCCAGCCCCCTCTACTTCTATCCTAGCTAACTCACACTCGTTTCTCAGGCCCAGCTTGGACTGGACTTTTCTCAGGAAGCCTTGTCTGATTACTAATTCTCAGATAAGTCTGCCTCTTAACACCTGTACACCTCTTATCACACTGTTCTGTAGGTACTTATTTGCATTCTGCCCATCTGTAAGCCCCCCCAAGAGCAATGAGTATGTCTTTCTCATTCATCATTTTATCCCCAGTGCCTAACACAAAGTCTGACATAGAGCAACTGCTCAATAAATAATTCTTGACCAAATGAGTAAACGGATAATGAATGACAAGATAATATTTTTAACTAATCAAACTATTTTAAAAGTACATAGAAACTGGAGTAATTGATAGCAGTGGATATTTCAGTGCTTATTCAACAATATCTTTGAAAACATGAAACATTTTATTGATGATGTGTGTTTCATGAGTTGATGGTTATGTAATAAATACTATTGGCTAGAGGAAAAATTCCATGCAGTTGCCAAGTTTCTTAACTCCATGCATCGTATCTCAGAGCTTTAATAAGCTTCCTATCTCTGACTATGTGGTAATGACTGCAAAAGATAAGATTCTGCCTGTGATTTCATAGTTCAGAAATCTTCAGTGAGGTACCATGGTTAAAACGCCTCTCTCCTCAAACTCCCAAGAAGGAACAAAATTATATCACAACCCAGGGCTGGCACAATTATATTGTAAAGTGGACTAAAAATTTATGAATTTTTCAAAAACATGAAGAACTTGAAGAATAACAAATTTGACACAGTGCATAGAGAGATCTAGATACGCATGATACTTTTAAAAGTGATATCACGATACTTTGTCATGACACTTTTTTTTTTCTTTTAAAGATTTTTTTTTAATTTTATAATAGTTTATTTTCAAATTGGTTTACATATAACACCCAGTGTTCATCCCAACATGTGCCCTTTTTAATGCCCATCACCCCCTCTCCCCCCTCCCTCATCCCCCTTACCCTCAGTTTTTTCTTAGTCTTTGAGAACACATTTTAAACTGGATAATAGAATGAGATGGAAAAAGCAAAGAAAAAAATCAGAAAGACTTCTGCCAAGAGGAAAAAAGCATACAGCTTTTTTTTTTTAAGTGTTCAACTATCAAAGAAGAGCTTATAGTTAGGAAAAAGAAGCGTGCTGCTTTCGAAAAGGAATGCAGGACTTATATAAGGTTGAAATGCCTACAGAGAAAGCTATTTCAACCTGGTATTGAATGCTACCCCTGAAGCCAAAAGCAAAAACTAAATGACCAGAGAATTAAGTCTACCATACTCAGGTAGCCAATTTCAGAAACAAACCAAGAGCCACAGACTGCCATACAAGAATTTGTGTAAATGACATGGTATAACAGAATGAGGCTGTGTATTTGAAACCTACACAGGGTGTTATACATAAACCAATTTGAAAATAAACTATTATAAAATAATAAAAAAAAAAGAAAGAAACTTACACAGGTTGTATATATAGTATATATAGCTCAAGATCTCCACAAATAACAGCAAAGGTCATTATACATAGGGGTCAATATAACTTCTCATTCAAATTGGAACACTTTTAAGAGCATGAGGGGGTGATATTAAAAGTGGCACCTAATTAAACTGAAATGATCTCAAACGGAGACCTATGTAGAATCAATCTAATTATACATTAAACTCCTGTATTATGCCAGAGAAACGTTTACAAGAAAGGACGCCTAAGGTGAAATCTTCAAAGGAAAAATACAACTTCTTTGAGGAGGTGGATAAAAGTTACCCAAGCAGGAGAGAATCAGAGAGCCTTATGCTCACTCAGGACCTGACCTGGACACATGCATAATGTCCTATGTTAATTGGGCACCCACAATATTTGCATAACTTATAAATAATTTGCTGACATGTCTTGATATTCATATGCCCTTTCATTGTTTCTAAGTTAATGATGTCTATGAAATTTTAAGACCCTAATTGTCGAGAATTTTGTTCAGCTTCCTACAGACGGGCTTAGCCTGTGTTGCTACTACATAATGCATATGGGGAATATGAAGAGTATTTCCATTTCTGAAGAAATCTCGTTACAGTTCATGGATGAAGCACCGTCATTTTCTTAAGTGTGGCGTATTATGCATGGTGATGCAGCACAGATGTCTTTGGAATATGTATAGGTCAGAGTCCCAACAGGATTATGGTACATTCAAAAGGAGTGTATGGTCTGAGTGTAAGGGCCACTTTCAAAGGTGGGCAAGGTGAAAGGGAACTACAGGAATGATAAAACACCCTAAGACCAAGTGCAATAAGCCAGACAGAGAATAAATGCAGCATAATTTCATTTATAAGTAAAACTTACAAAAACAAAAACAAAAACAACAAAAAAACAGATACAGATTCGTAAATACACAGAACCAGTGGTTACCAGATGGGACGGGAGGTAGGGGGTGGCTGAAATAGCTAAAAGGGATTAAGAGGTACGAACTTCCAGTTATAAAAATAGGTAAGACACAATAATGTAAAGTACAGCAAAGGGAATATAGTCAATAATATTGTAATGACTTTGGGGAAGCCTGGGTGGATCAGTCGGTTAAGCATCCATCTTCAGCTCAGGTCATGATCTCAGTTTGTGAGTTCAAGCCTCATGTCAGGCCCTGTGCTGACAGCTCAGAGCCTGGAGCCTGCTTCAGATTCTCTGTCTCCCTCTCTCTCTGCTCCCCCACTCATGCTCTCTCTCTCAAAAACATGAATAAACCTTTAAAAAAGTTAAAATATATATATATTATAATGACTTTGTATGCTAATAGATGGTAACTAGACTTATCATGGTTATCATTTCATAATGTATATAAATGTCGCATCACTGTAGTGTACACCTGATACTAATATAATACCGCGTGTCAACTATTTCAATTTTTTTAAAAACCCTGAGACCAATACCACCCCTAGACTTGAAAGGGTAAGGGAAAAGAGACATTATATAAACTTGGAGAAAGCTGTAACTATAGTAGGAGAGATCTACCAGACAGGAGCCGTGGCCTTTGGTAGAGGAAACAGACTCTGCCAACCCACAACCCTGCAAGGAAGAAACTGTGGAACAAACATCCCAAACTCTCTTTCCTCCAGCCATCTAGTTAGTCTCTTATTGGTACTTCTCTGAAGCATAAGCTATGGGTCAAGGGTGCCCACCCGATAAAAACCCAGAGATCAGCCTCCTGAGTGACATCAGAGTGGAGAAGACTGAAGAATGGATCTAGAGAGACAAATGGAGACTATCCAGCAGAATTTATCTGAATACTGTAAAAGATTGTATTTCTAAAGTCTAGATAGTCACATACATCCTTTAAGTTTGTAAGTGAAAACTAAGAACATTCTGATCTTCACAGGGGTACTAGAAATAGAGCAGATGTGATTAGTATTTACTCACTTTACAGAAAAAGGAATACTAAACAGAGAGGAGAAATTACTTGCCAAAATCATCCAAAACTTATTTAGTGAATGCCATTGTGTCCATGGACTTGTCAGAGAACTGATTATTTCCTAAGCTTAACTCCTACCTCTGAACCCAGAGATCTTTCCATTTGGCCTTAACAACATAATCCTGTATATTCCCCCAACATATGGCAGAAAGAGACTAAAAATGAATTATACAAACACATACCAAAAGAGATTCACAAAACGAAGGCACTGTCTTTGCCTTTCAGGGGCTCCTAGCTTATGGTCAGAAAAAGACCACCACTTGGAAAAATGTGAGAAGACTATCAGTCAGTCAATGAGCATTCCTCCAGCACCTACTATGTCCTAAATGCCAAGTAGATAAAACTTGTGTGGCTGCAATTAGCTACTTTATTTTTGTGGCCATTTGCTATTATGCCTTGTGGTTTATGATCCTCAAAACCAATGGCAGGTTATCAAGACTCTGACTCACAACGAAATAATGGTTGAAACAACAGAGTGTGAGTGGGCCAATGTAACATTAAAAAGTTCATGCCAGGTTAAGTATGCAGCTTAGGTCCCTCCATATAGAACCCTATTGTCAGTCTCAAGACCTGGTGGTGGCAATAGAAGTAGAATTGGCACAAAATCAGGTGATGATATATGTTGCTTTCTGCCCTAAGCACAGACATAGAAATCCAATGGCCACTTAAAAACAGAGTAAAGAATGAGACTGAGTATACATATTACCCAGGATCTTACACGAGACAGAGACTGCTCCGTGTTTACCAAAATCGATTCATTTTTCTCCTGGTGCACAAGCAGACCACACTTACTACTCTTCCTACAATTAGATGAGGCCATAGAATGGAGTTCTGGCCAATGAAGCCGAAGTGATTCGCTTCACTTTTAGCCTGGCCCATAAAACCTCCAGAGACCCTCTCCTCTCCTTTTCCCATCTGCCAGTTCATTAACAGTGTCCAGGGGACACTGGAAACCCTGATTGAAGACGGTGGAAACATCAGCCTGAATCCTTGACTGACTCTATGGAATAGCCGTACCCCACCCTGCCCACTCCCACACAGCAAATGATTCAGTAAAATTAATGAGGTTACTACAATACCTTAGGAATACACCATCTCTCAAGAGTAAGCACTCTTAACATTTTATGTGCAGATATGGATATACAGTTCCCAAAAGTATACCCTATTTTACACATGGTCGTGGAGTCTTTTTACTTTACGCTACATTGTGAACAAGTCCCCCATACTCACAGAATTCTTCAACATCACAATTTTTAATGACTCTATAGTATTCCGAGTTCTAGCTATATCATGCTTTCGACTTTTCACTTTTTATATAACTTCCATTTTTAATATTGATAGCATTGATAGAACTTTGTGATCCTATCATCACGAAAAAGATCATTTCTTTATCTTGGTTATTTGCTGACCTATGCTGCCATCCAGAGTAACAGACCACTGATTTTGTGCTGTTCAACCTTGTACAAGTTAATATCTTTCTTTGAGTTTGTTGCATAAGATAAACCTTTTTCACAGCCCATAGAAAGATACCCCGTGAAAGTTAATAAATGTCTTTTAAAAAGTTACAAAATAAAAGGCCTGGTGAGAATCATCAGACATTGGCATCCAGTCACTGACTGTTCTGTGACCTCTATTATCATGAAAGAATGATTACTTTCTTTGCTATAAATTGATGATGGTAAAATCATAAATAAAATATAAGTCTATTGGGAGGCCTATCTAATTTTCCCCTTCCAAAGGGAACATGTCTGTATAATTAAGTGAGTTAACCGAACACTATCTACTTTTTCGCTTTCACTAAAAAGATAAACATAATCTCCTTTTGGAAGCTTGTGAGGGTAGAGGTTAGGAAATGTCTCAATGGGCACAGGAATAAATTTTTAAAAAATGAGTATTGTTGCACTGTATTTTATATAATGCATAGTTGCAATGGGACAGAAAATAGAGGCGCTCTCAAAATGCATAAGGTGATACAACCCGTGAAAATTATTTAAGTCAAGAAGATAAAAGATTTTCTACAGTTTCAAAAAATGCTGACAAGTTATAGTTAATATTTCAGCGTAATTTCACTGTATATAACAATATAACCTTGAGATCATTTTCCCAGCAAGATTTCCTAAAATAAAAAATATAATTATGACACAATCTTGATTTAAAATCTGATTGTCATTTTTTGTGTGAGTATTATCCAGATTCTGTGATACGTGATTATTTTAAGACACAAATATTTTTAAGAAACTCTGGGGTAAAAAATATCTAAATTCAGTGACATCCATCGAAGGAAGCTGTGGCATTAATAACCCAGTGTCTTTTGGCATTTCCCTGCCTCTTCGTGAGAATCATGATTAACATAGAAGTTTTTGATATCTGAAATCAGTATTAGCTTTGAAATCTGTCTCTTCTATTTATTAACCACGTGAACTTCAGCTATTTATTTTACTCCTCTTGGTTACTATTTCTATAAAATGACTGAATACTCATGTCACAGGAATTATTGTTAATTTTTCATTTGATACCATATATAAAGAAACTAGCATAGTACCTGGAACAGAGTAAATGGTCACCAGCTGTCGGTTCCTTTTCTCCCACTATGTATCTCTCTATACTGTCACTTAGCGCTTTTTCTTAAGCCAGCTGGACTCTGTTAGCACTGAATAATTTGTATGGTGTCCTGTTACAATTTTCTTATTCATTTATCCATCTTACTTATATCTGTCCTATATCTACTATGTTTCTGGAACTGTTTCAGGTGCTAAGGATATACCAGTGAACAAAACAGACTCCCCCCTCAAAAAAATCTGAGCTTTATGAAACTTATATGCTCATAGAGGAAAACAGGGTTTTTTTTTTTAAGTAAAGCATATGGTATAACAAGCATCGGGGTATAAGTGGTATGGAGCAAAGCACAGCAAGAAAAAGTAACAAAGAATTCCGGGACTCACTGTGGTTGCAATTTTAAATAAAATGACTAGGGGAGCCTGGGTGGCTCAGTCGGTTAAGCATCCAACCCTTTATTTCAGCTCAGGTCATGATTTTACAGTTCATGAGTTCCAGCCCTAAGTTGGGCTCTGTGCTGACAACATGGAGCCCGCTTGGGATTCTCTCTCTTCCCCTGTCTCTGTCTCTCCCCATCACATGTGCAGGTGTGTGTGTACTTATGTGCATGCGCACACACATGCATACACGCTTTCATTCTCTGTCTCTCTCAAAATAAATAAACTTAAAAAAAAAAGTCTTAAGATGGCCAGAGCAGGCTTCACTGAGAAGGATAAATTTTTACAAATACTTGCAAAAAATGAGGAAGAGACACTGGAATATCTGGAAGAATATTCCGGGTAGTGAAAAGAGTAAATATAAAGGCCTCAGGACAGGTGCAAGTCGGGCATATGAGAAGAACAGCAAGGCCAGAGATGGTGTGTCATGAATGGATAGGAGACAAGCAGGTCAGAATGGAGGCTGCATCATCTATAGCCTTCTAGACCATCTTAAGAGTTCTGGATTTTACTCTGAGTTAAATGGGAGTATCTGAAAATTGGCCAGATTGTGTCAGGGGCAGAAGAAACATGACACTGTTGAGCATTCTGTCATATTCTAAGCGAAAGATAATGGTGGTCCGAACAGGATAGTAACAGTGGGGACAGTAAGAAGTTGTCAAATTCCAATGTTTTAAAGGCAGAGCTAATTGGATTTGCTGATAGATTACATGCAGGATGAGAGATCTCCGAAAGGAAGAGACAAGAATGGCAAGTAGGCTTTTGGATGTAGCAGCTGGGAGGATGAACTTGCTATTTACTGAGGAAAACTATGAGAGGAGAAGTCTGGGAAGGAAAAAACAAGAGTTTGGTTTCATACATGTGAAGTTTAGGATATGTACCAGACACTCTAGAGAACATGTCGAGAAGGCACCTGGGTAAAAGGGTCTAGAATTAAAGACAAAATTCTGGCTAATAATCAAAACCTAGGATTTGGGAATTTATAGATGATTTTTAAAGTCATGAAACTAGATGTAATCTCCAATCAGGAGCCAGTGTAGACAGGGCAGAGAAAAGATCCAAGGCTGAGCCATAGCAGTCGGTGTTTAAAAATTGGGTAGATGCAGAGTGAGTGATTTTTTCTTCTTACACCGACCCATTCTCCTAAGTCTCCAACACCAAATATGTGTCCTACAATTCAATTCAATTCGCACACTAACTACCCAGAGCTAGCATCAGACTCCACGGGTTCAAGAGCTCAATCTCACAAGACTGCCCTCACTTCAGACACCAGTTACCAGCCTTAAAAACAAGATAACCATCCCAAAATGGAATCACCTATACTACACCCCACATCTCCAAATTGAGACGTAAGTACAGTCTTGACACTTTTGGAAATGGAAACTTAAACCAGTCAAT
Source organism: Paguma larvata (assembly GCA_030068075.1). Classification (NCBI taxonomy): domain Eukaryota; kingdom Metazoa; phylum Chordata; class Mammalia; order Carnivora; family Viverridae; genus Paguma; species Paguma larvata. The sequence continues at coordinate 33,346,226 of CM057826.1, read as the reverse complement.
CAGGAATCACCTGATCAGTACCGATTTTCTTGCCTGAGAGACCCTGCCATTCTCTAAAGGAAAGTAACTCTGCAATAACCAACCTGCTTTTTTGCCTGGCATAACTTCCCTGTTCTTGTTCCCTTCTGCCTATAAAAGTCTCATTTGTACTGCTCCTCAGAGCTCTTTTTTTATATATATATTTTTTTAATGTTTATTTATTGTTGAGAGAGAGACAGAGACAGAGGCAGAGACAGAGAGTGACAGAGCACAAGTGGGAGAGGGGCCAGAAGAAAGGGAGACACGGAATCAGATGCAGACTCCAGGCTCTGAGCTGTCATCACAGAGCCTGAAGCGGGGCTCAAACCCACGAATCGTGAGATCATGACCACCTCGGAGCTCTTTTTTTAATCTGCTGAACTGCATGCTGCCCAATTCAAGTTAAATTTGCTCAAACTCTTGGAATTTTTAATATGCCTCAGCTTATCTTTTACCAGTTCTAGTATCAGAAGAAGGAAACTAAGGAGACCTCAAATGTCCCCCATGAGCAATGAGCAACCAGAAATAGGTACCGCTGGAGCCTCCTGAGCTTGCTTTCTCGCTGCCCCTGGAGGTGGTGGGCGAGTCCCTCTCAGATCCTAGCTCTGCAGCTTTGCATTATGAGCTTTAAGACTTTATCTGACCATTCTTTTTTCCAAACCGGGTCCAGAAACAGCAGACTTGGACTGGATCCAACTTAAAAACTGGACTGGACACACTTAAACTGGACTGGGTCAAGTGTGAGGCCTCCAGTGTACAAAATTTTGTTTTAAGTCCGAACAAGCAGGTTGACCTTACCAAAGATAATCGTGAATGACGGAGGCCACAGTGGAGAACTTCTAACCTGGATAAGTTTATCCATTTAAAAGTTTCCCTGGAACAAAAGGTGTCTCAGCCAAGGTAAAAGGGAGAATTATTTTTCCTCCTTTATAGTTTCTGGTGACCAGAATGAGACCTGCTGGACCACCCGTCTACTCCAGAGCCTGGAGACAGGATCCTAGGAACACAGGCAGAAAAGCCAGCAAAGGGTGAGAATTTCTACCAAACTCAGCTCTCCCCGATCACTATCTGTGATGACTGGTTGAGAGAAGGTAAAATTTCACATTGTGCCTTCCTTTCCAAATTCAGGTTGACAGGCAAAAAGTGTTTGTTAAGAATTAGAACTCTGAAATATGACTCATGATTTGCTTTCAGGTAACCACTGGTTGTTCATCTTTTCTTTCTCAGGGAGCTATCGCCTTCTCCTTTGTCTTGTCTGTGTCCTGAGAATTTCACTTGGCAACCTACAGGTTGGGGGCCACAAAAATACTGCCACACGAAAATGTGGGTTGCATGCCATTTGTGGCTAGATACGACTGGACGGAAATGTGGGTTGTACCCCATTTGCAGCTAGGGTCCTGCTGACTGTTGGCAGCTCCCAGGGGAATTATCTGAGACTTTCTTTCACTCATCTTTGAGAGTGGTTCTGGATCTTGGGAGGGCAATGTTTTTTTTTTGCGTCCTCTTTGGGAATGCTATTTGTGTCCAAGGGGTATATTAAATACTGCCAGGAATATTTACTGTTCATCCAGGTGATAAGTAGTAGCTCTATGGTCAGAAGCTGACCAAATTAGAAACTGATACTCAGAGCCTGATAGGAACTTTTTTTGAGGCTTTCTCCCCCAAACTACAACAAACTATGCATCCAGAGGGGAAAAAAAATATCCTGAAGCCTTTGAGGAAGGATTTACTAAAACATTCCAAAGACATACAGCTCTATCTAGAACATAGTTATCTTTTGATTTTCATCTTAGTTGAAGATGTTCTCCCTGATAAAAAGTAAAAGGATAATCTAGCTGGACGGTGGAGTAGCCTCTTCTTAGTATTCAGGTTGCAACCCAATTCTTTGAGAAATTAAACACAACTTTACTTACCTTACAAATCTAGTCATCGCGAGAAAAGATATGAGGCTCTACAAGCAATTCCAAGTCCACATACCCTTTTTACCAATCCGAAAACCTCCCTATTCGTCTCCAAAGGCTTGCGGATATTGTAAAAAGGTCTGGACTTAGGGATTAAAAGTCCCTCTTGGTAGAACTTGCATTCTTTCTCTGTGCGTTTTGAGATGTAAGTATTCTACCTGGTCCTCTCCAGGAAAGAAGGTAATTCTTACCAGAAGGACTTTAAAAAAATAATAATAATAAAAAGGAAAGGCTACTTTGAAAAATCATAAAAATTTTAAAAGTCTCTGCCACAAATACTAGTAAAAGCTTTACTCATATGAACAGGTAACTTATTACATCTGCCAGAAACACAATTTTGATCCAACTCTTCTTTTATAAACTAGTGAGCTTTGCATTACTGGACCTGTCTCAGAGCTAAAATTTTAAAACAAAAGCTACAAAATCTCTGCTTGTATCTATCTGTATGTTCATGTGTATCTATGTATGTATGTTATAGATGGGTGATTTCTTTTTACCTCTGGATGGTATTACCAAAATTAACTTGTAAGAAGCTCTACTTAATTGACTCAAAGACAAACAAGCATTTATCTAAATCAAGTATACTCTCAGAAATGTCAAAACTAACCCAACTGTTTCTCAAGTTCAGGCAATCTAGGATAATCTTAGGATAATCTTCAGTAAATAAAAGCTAGTTTAAGTTTGTTGGCTTAATTAAAATAGCCATGTCTTTATCAGTTTTAAAAATAATACTTTTACTGTACCTACATTTATAGAAGTCAAATAAGTTTATCTCTGTCACAGAATTTGTCAGCAAGAAAGATAGCTTAAACTGATGGTTAGCTGTTCAATGTCTCATGAAATTTTCATGACTAATCAAAACATAATTGTTAAAGTCAAGAAAATTTAATATATGTAAGATAAAGTTTATAAATGAACTTTTTAACAATAACTATGGTTCATAGTATGTGTACTAAAAAATCGTTTCCAAATCTTTTTGATAACTTGAAACCTTAAAGGTATACTGTGACAAGTTAAATGAAGGATATTTTTGTTGAATAGCTAGATCATTTCTAAATAAGATAAAATACTGAACCATTAATTATAGAACATAGGTTTATCCTATGATAATGAACCTATGTTCAATAAATTTATCATAGGATAAAGTCATATGACTTCCTTTGACAGAGGAAATAAAGATACTTGAGTCTACAGGGCACCTGGGTGCTCAGTTGGTTAAGCATCCGACTCTTGGTTTCAACTCAGGTCATGACCTCATGGTTTCGTGACTTCATCATCAGGCTCCGTGCTGACAGTGCGGAGCATGCTTGGGATTCTCTCTCTCTCCCTCTCTCTCTCTCTTTGCCCCTCACCCACTCTCTCAAAACAAAGAAATAAACTTAAAAAAAATTTTTAAGCTATTTGAGTCTATAAGTAAATATGTTTTGTGCCACATTGAAAAATTGCTATGAGGAAGAAGATACCTCTAGAAATTATAAAATATATTCATAAATATGGCTAGAATTAACAGCCATTGTCCCACAGTTACTTCAGCTTCTATCTGTATTAAAATAGTCAAGATGCTCTGTTGGGTTAGGAATTCTGGCATAAAGGATCAAAGGTGTAATTACAAGTTACCTGCTTAGGAATCATCCCTGCTTCTGGCACCCACAGCTGCATCCCTGGTCTGAACCATTACATCAGAAAGGAAAAAGCAAAAATTGAAGTGATGCAGGTAAGAAATGTACAGAATCTATTGTGGAGTAGCCCTCAGCCCTCTCATGTGGGGATATAAGCACAGGTTCATGTAAGCCAGCCTTTATATCTATATCTCCTCCCATTTGGAACAGAAAATTTTTCAACCGCTCATTCCAATTCTTTATTAGACAATTACTCTTAGGATGATATGAAACATGATTATGTCCATTTGATATGATAGCTCTTTACCCACTGTTGGATACTATGGGATATAAAGTGTGTTGCTTAGTCTGAAGAAATGTAACTCAGCAGCCCAAATTGGTACAGTGTCTTTCTGTTCCAAATCTTCACTAGTATTTTGAGCATTTGCATCACCAAGTATACAAATCTCATAGAGAGTGTCTATACCTTTCAGGACCAATTTACTGCCCCCCTGGGCTACCTGCATTGGTCTAATCTAATACACTTGCTAGTTATGTGTGGGGACATCCCCTGAGGAATCTTCCCCATAGACACCTGAAATCTCTGTTTCTCTTGTTGACATAACAGTTCTTGTTGGCATTTTGTGTCTCAGAGGGTACAAGAAGACTACATCTAGGCTCAGCCTATCTGTGCATTGCTGCAGTCCACATTATGTCTACTCAGTTCTTGGATCCAGATAGCCACTTCAAGAGAGTGTACCAAAAAGTCCACTTGGTCGTTCCAATCACCTTCTGAACCTGGAAAGGGGTTCTTCTGATGGGCATAAATATGTCTTACTTTGCTGCAGCCCTCAAACCTCCATAGTGATTTCCACAGAGCTGTGCCCCGTAAGGGCACCCCTGCAATAGGCCAGGTTCCCACTTTCCTCTTGCCTAACCATATGGCCAAGCCATCACCCATGAGTCAATTAAAAAAAAAAACAACATACACACTTTTGTCATTGTTCAATTCTTCCATCACTGCTAGAAAAAGAGCATGTAATTCAGCTCATTGAGCTGATTTGTTTTTACCTTTTTCAATCAGAGTGGTGGTATTCCAAACAGGATGCCATCCATTTACTTTGGAACTGCCATCCATAAACCAAACAGCTCTTTGTTGGTCAGTCTGGAACTGTTTATAGGGCACTGTCCAAGTGACAATTCCAAATTCAGCCCTAGAGAAAGAGGCTCCCTGCTTATGAATATCTCCTCTTTACATTCCTTTGGTAGTATGATCTAGTATAAACCATTTCCATTTTAGTATGGAACTCCCTGGGCACCGTCCTCCTCATTAGAGTGATTTTTCAACATCATCCAAACATCATGGGTATTTCAGATTTCAAGATTATTTTATATCCCTCAGTCATAAGAGTAGTTTCAATCAATATTTGACCGCAAGCTAGTAATTGCCTTTCAACTGGTATAATGAATTGAATATTTGTTTCTCCCAAAACTCCTATGTTGAAACCCTACTCCTCAGCATAATGCTATATAGGAGGAGCCTTTGGGAACTAATTATGATTAGATGAAGTCATCTCATGAATGAATTGGTGTCTCATGAGTCATGAGAAAGCTTGCTTCCTTTCTCTGCTCTCTATCATGTCTAGATACAACAAGAAGTTGACAGTGTACAACCTGAAAGAGGATCCTCACCAGAATTTGACCATGCTGGCTCCCTGATCTCTGACTCATAGCCTCCTGAAGTATGAAAAAAAAAGTTCTGTTGTTTACAAGCCACTCAGTCTATGGCACTGTGTTATAGCAGCCCAAATAGACTAAGACAAATGAAAATTCTCTGGTCCTAGTTGTCAATGTCGAGAGGCACTCAGAAGCTACACTTAGCCCCAGTCTACACTCCACTCAGAGAATTTGTCTATGCCAGCACTCCAGCTACTATTCTACATTGTGTGGGCTCAGGCAATCTTGTTGGCTCCCATTTAGTATGTCCAATTAATACTGCCTGAAAGACAGATTTGCATGCCTTCTGTTTTCCAGGAATGGCTCTCCAGTCACACACAATGCCCATCCCCAAAAGATATTCAGGTAAAAGAGACACAATTACTTCAAACATCCTCCATGTTCCTTTGATACCCAATTTTTGTTGAGGGTTTTTATCATGAAAGGTGTTGTATTTTGCCAAATGCTTTCTCTGCATCTATTGAGATGATCATATGATTTATATCTTTTATTCTATTAAAGTCATGTATCACATTTATTGATTTGCCTATGTTGATGCCTTACAGCTTTTAAAATTTCTACACATAAGGTACATACAAGAGCCTAGTTTATGGCACTTTAATGTTGGAGGATCAGCAAGGGATCCCTTTGATCCACACAAAGGATAGTGCTATATTAAGACCTTCGTTTCAACTCTATTTCTTAATTCATCCCATTTCATAATAACCATCTAAAGATTTTCAGTCTGCAGGGATGAGTTTCTTGAATCTTGCCTTTCTTTTCCTCTTTATTTTGCTCCCATCAATATTTGCTTTATTTATCCCATTTCTTAATAATCACTTAAAATTTCCCATTCAGCTAAGACAAGTCCCTTGACTATCCCCTCTGTCTCTTCATTGTCTTGTTAAGTAATCTAATGTTTTTATTAGCATGTGTAAGACCCAGGAGGGAAAGCTGAGACAACAAATTCAATAAGACTTCCTAGACTGTTGCTGATTTTGCAGCAGTAAGATTACATGGGATACCCATGCAAAAGGGACCAAAAGGGACCTGGATAACAGACATATTCAGTGAGTGAATTTCCTGATTATCATGATGCCAATCCCATATGGCTTGCATATGAAACATATAAGCTGCTTTATCTGGGGTATTCCACTTGGCATTTATAGAGAAAGTCGGTCAGTGTCTATTCTCAGAGTTAGCGGACCTTACAGTGACTGTTTCCTTTGGAATAAACTAATGTATGTCTGGATCATGGACATCCATCTGTGATTGTTCTGTAGTGAGCTGTGGGTTCTGCATCAATCCAAACATGCTCTTCCAGTGCACAGCACTAAATGCCAAAGAAACTCCACTGTTCTTAATTAGCCACCCTCACAATCCATCTTAGTAAATATTCTTCAGGAAGCTGATGGTATCAATCCACAAAATGAGACAACTCTTTTATACCATACCCCCTGGTTTCAATAATTTCTTGGTTTTGCCCTCCCCTACATGGACTACCTTCTTAGTGCCAGAGGTCTGAAAGGTACTCTTGTTGTACTACATAATTTTTCACTTTGGGAGCTGCTTTTGAGACTAGTGATCAAAACTCAGACTAACCAAAATCTGAGCTTGTTCCAGCATCAAGATCAGACCCAGCAATCTCTTACTTTCATATTAGTTATTATAGATAACAATAACCAAGGGACTGTATGTTTTGATTTTTTCTTATTGGTTTGCTTTTCCCTATGGCTCCAGTGAACCAACTCCCTAGGAGTTGGATCCATCTCTAAATTCCACTGGTAAGCTTCACCTTTAGTAAATGATTGCTGCACAAATGCCAATCTATACCATAGGTCACTATGTGGCATCAAAGAATCAAAGGTTCCTTATCCTGTGCCCAATCATCCTTTCTCTTCCCAAACCACAAGTTTCCATGAGTCAGGAGTACTCTAGCCAGTCCCACTCCTGACACCAAATGAGTGACTTTTCCTCATATCAACCAATTCTCCAACTTTCCAACATCAGCAAAGTGTCCTAACATTTAATTCTGAAACTATCTACCCTGAACCAGAGTCAGACTCTACATGTTTAAGGGCTCATTCCACAAGACTGCCCTCACTTCAGACACCACTTCAGACAGCAGGTCCCCAAGTTACCACACAGGTTACAAAGTTGTCCAACTCAGCTACAAAGTTGGGAGTTCCCACAATCCCCAGCCCCAATTAAATAATTTTCTAGAATGACTCATAGAACTCAGAAAAATGCCATACTTAGTATTACTGTTTATTATAAAAGATATAAACAAGCAGCCAGATGAAGAGGTACATACAGCTGGGTCCAGAAAGGTCCAGAGTATAGGGGCCTCTGTACCCATGGAGTTGGATGCACTACCCTCCCTGCACATGGATGTGTTTGCCAATTCAGAAGCTCCCTGAATCCAATCATTTAGAGACTTTTATGGAGGTTTCATTACATAGCCATGATTATAGACATTCATGATTAATTCAGTCTCCAGCCCCTCTCCTTTCTCCAGAGGTTGGAGGGTGGGGATGAAGGTTCCAACCTTTTACATAGACTTGATCTTTTTGGTGGCTAGCCCCCATCCTAAAGCTATCTCAGGGTCCACCAACAGTCACCTCATTAGAACAAAAGATATTCCTATCATTATTACTCAGGGAATTCCTAGCATTTTAAGAACCCTATACCAAGAACCCAGGGATAAAGGCCAATTATCTTTCTTCTTATACTGCCCAGAGAGACCAAAAAAGGAAACTGAGAGGAGATACACATAAAGGAGGAAGAAAACGAGTAGAATGTGTGGTCCTAAAGGCAGGTGAAGAAAGAGGGAGTGATTGACTATTGTAAAAAAGTCTCCGATGGAACAAGAAAGTTGAAGATGAATAAATGATCATTGGATAAAACAGTAAACACATGACTGGTGACCTTTATGAGAACTGTTTCTCTGGAGTAGAGGGGATGAAAGTCATTTTGAGCAAGTTCAAGAGAGAGTGGAAGGAGAAAAAGTATGGATTATGCTGTCCCTAAAGGGGAATATGAAATCAAGAGATATATGGGGGCTTAGTTTGTTTTCACTTTTAAGATAGAAGATATCATCAGCATGTTGCTTTGTTGACGGGAATAATCAACGGGGAAACTGGTAATTCAAAAGAGAAAATGGAAAATTATTGGCACTCTGAGTAAAGGAGGGGACATGGGAGCTAGAACACATGAAGAGGGGTCAGCCCTATCTAGGACCAGAGATGGGCATCCATAGTAACAAGAAGGAATGCTGGTTGAAGCTAAACAAGTCTCTTCAAATTACTTTTATTTTCTCAGATAAAAAGGAAAATCATTAGCTGAAAGTACAGGACATAGAAAGTGTTGGAAGTTTAAAGAGAGAAAAGTTATAAAATACTTTACACAGGGACTCCCAATTGGCACCATAGACATTTGAGACAAGATTATTCTTTGGGGGGACAGGGAGTCCTATTTGTGCATCGTAAAACATTTAGCCAAATCCCTGACCTCCGCCCACTAGACACCAGTAGCACTCCCCACTCCAAGCTGTGACAACCAAAAACATCTCTAGACATTGCCAATGCCCTGTGGCGGGGAGGCGGGGGGTGTTGCACAAATCACCTCTGGTTAATAACCACTGCTTCCACTAGGAGACAGAGGGAATGAATGGATTAGAGAAATGTAAACAGATTGTGGTCATCTTGAGGCTCACTTGAGGTTAGTGGTCACGGATTGAAAACAAGGCCACTCAGCTTGCTTATGTGTGTTTTTCCAGCCATGTTCAGCTGCACAGGATCAGGGCAGATGAGCAGTTAGTACAAGAAAGTCAAAAAGGGGCAAAGAGTTGAAGGTGTAAGTAGGTGATTATAATGATAAACTGTTAGTCAGATAAGGAGGAAAGAAGGGATATGAGTGTGGGAGGGACAATGAAAGATGACAGAACAAGAGATCATAGACCCAGAAAAACGAAGGTGTCTGGGTACCAGAGAGTGTGAACTGGTAAATTACCAGTAATGATCAGGGAGAGAGATGCTTTATTCATGACAACTTAAAGTTATTACCGCATTCATATACAGAGATTATTATACGTATATATGTAATTATTATAGTCATAATAATTTTGAGAAATCTTTAACTCCATGAAGTGTCCCATTATTGGAACTAGCAAAGTGTAAAATTCAAATCTCCTATAGAATTCATCTATAGAAATCACAGCCTAATAAAGTCGATTGAGGTCAGTTTTACATTTTATTTGCTAATATTTATCTCAACAAGTGAAGGCAGCAGGATTCCAACTTGCTATGAGTTCGAAGACTGGAATGATATTTAGCTTGCTTACCTGTGAGAAAACTTGAGCTAAAAGGCTTTTTTTTCCCCTCAGAAAAGGGGCTATGAAGCTTGTGGAAATCAAAGCAGCTAAACAAACCTCTTATTATTAGAATAATGACCATGACATTCAATATCCTTTAGGGAAAATTTAACCTGGTCTTTGATTTTGGCACTTTTAGCTACTTTGAAATTAAATCAAACAATATAGAAGGAAAAAGAATATAGAACAAGAGACAAAATAAGGTCACACACCAATTTTACTTTTCAAGCACAGCTGAAAGAAACAGAAGATCAAAGCAAGCTTTCCTTAAGCTCTAACTAATGTTCCACCCTTCTGCTTCTGAAGAAAAATGTGTTTTTCTGTGGTTTTAGAATAAATCTAAAACACTATCATTTTTAGCATGAAACACTAATTGCTTTGCCAAAAATAGTCACCCTATGCAACAACCATCTAAGTTTGTTTTAATAATCCTCAGATACCAACTACCACTATGTCAGCCCCTTCAGTACACCACTACAATTATCTGTTGTTTAAAATAGATGTCCTAAGTACGTTATCTAAGTGAACAAAAGCATAAACATTTCAACTATCAAATCATCAGAACTGCTTAGGCAAGCATAAATATCTCCTGGCTCCAATGTATCCCTTATGGAATTTTTTTTCCTATGATTCGCTCTGCTGTTGCAATGATAGCAGGCCCATGCTGAGATAATGAATTTACGGATCTTCTTTTTATAGCTTTAAGTGCTTTTCATTTCTTAAGAAGTAGAGATTTATTTCCAGGTAGCGGTACGTTTAAATGCAGTTCAAATACAGGAAAAACAAGATGTTTAGCAAATGAGGAATATAATAAGTAAATGATACCATGAAGGCAAAATAAATTAAATTCAAAGATACACCTCTCTAATTGGATTGCATTAGAGAAGGTAGAGTGTTATTTTTCTTTCTAGATACTTCCTGTTATTGGTACTTTTCTCATTTTCACCTGGAAACTGACTTCTCCAAGCCCTGTGTTAATTTTCCAAATGGTCCTTTGGTTTTGCATAGTGAAGAACCACTCCAGGGTTATGTTCAACTCATTGACTAAGTAGCTCGTTTAGAAATTTTCCCTAGTCGAGGTTCCATCTTCACATCACACAAGGCCACCGATTCTGTCTTGAGTCACAAAGGTGACATACCATAGAGGATTACAGAGAAATACAAGAGAAACCAAGTCCTATTCTAGCTTCCTTTGGTGAGATCGTTTCTTTCGGATTGGTATCAGATTCCATGTAATACTGTCCATTTCTGAGATCTTTCTTTTTCCCTCCACAGAAGGCCTCTCAACTGTCGCACTGACAAGTCGGCCTTTTTCTGATGTCCCTAAGTGCCTGCACTACCAAGGACTCAGATAAGAAGTGGAGATGAGTGACTAGGTTAACTGATAAAACTGCTAATTAAAGCCCTGTTTTCAACACTCCTGAAAGATTAACCAACTGGGCCAAAATTCAGGACACTGAGGAAGTTTTACGTTTAAGCGTAAAGCCTTTGGTAAACAAAAAGCTTTAACAATTTCAAAGAAAGTAATGTCAAGAAATTTCCAAAGATGTTTTCCCCTCCCAAGAGGCATACAAATGACACAATTCAGGCAAAGCTCCGTAAGGGTTTTCTTCCTTGTGAATGCTGCCGTTTGGCGAGAAAGCACAGAAGTTGATCAACTGAACATTTACGCATCATTGCGCTGCCACAGTGAGAGCAACACAAATGTAGAAATGTGTTTTTCTTAAAAAAGTAATAATAAATCTAATCTATAATTTCTATTTTCAAACTTGTGAGAAATGGAAAAAAAATTATATTTCTGACTTGTTGGATACTGTCGGACACATGGTATGATGTGGTGGTTTAAAGCGTAGACTCAGCGGCCAAAAGCCTGACTTTGGATTCTACTTCTGCCGCTTTCTAGCTGGGTCACCTGGAGCTGGTTACTTGACTTCTCTATGCCTCAGTTGTCCCATCTGGAAAATTGGGAAGACTAAGTAATAATATCTACCTCATGGCGTTATAGTGAGGGTAAATTGAACTAAATCTACAAGTACTTAAAAGTGTATGAGACACAGAATCACATAGTATGTCTTATTGTCCTTAGGGGTCTGTAAGCACAAATGGTCTTTCACTGTCTGAACATAAGATTTAAGTCCCCGAAGTGTGTGTATATTATAATGCCAGATGGCTATCTCCTCGGAGCCTTTGAACACCATTCCATACTTGAAATCATCTGATCACTGAATCTTTTTCCATGAGAGGCCTTGACTCTATTTCACACCAAGAGAGCCTCATCTGTAAAATGAATTTCTTGTACGATATGATTGTTAAACTTTCTTCCTACTCAAATGATCCTCGGCCCTAAGCCTGGAACTCCTGACTTCTTGGGCCCACTGGCTAATTATCCTCCTCTTAGTGACTATTCTCCCACCGTGCTACAAATCCACCAGGTGCCTTACCCCAAATATGAATGTCATCCACTCTGCTGGGGAAAGTCCATGTAGAATCATCTTTTGTGGAGGATTTTTTTTTCTCTTATAAAAAGAAATGGGCTCATTTCCCCCTGAGGATTCTACTTTTCCCAGTCAATCGCTCTAGTGACAGACGTGTGGCATGTGCATAGTGTGGGGAAGGAGAGATGGAGTGTGGATGGACAGAAGAATTAAAAACAGAGAAGAAACACAGTCTCAGCACACTTTCCCTTGCCAACTGCCCTGTCTGAGAAAGACTATTAAAATGGCACCGTCTTTGATATCATTTCTAATATGGCTGTTAGCAGGACTCTTGCAGTTCAAACGTGGGGTGTTTAGACTGTATTCAAACATGAGGCTCGGTAACATCAAAGGCTACTCGTGGGTGGTTTGGGCCAGGGTAAGGTCACCACTGCCCTCAACTGTAATGGGTGTGGAGACACTGTGTACCTGCGAAAGTGGTGGTGTTTGCTTTTTTTTCTGCTGATAAATGTGGCGCTGGGAGAAGAGATGCCTTTGTGTGCCTGAGGAATGATCTACTGTAGAAGGTTTAACGGCAGACAGGTATCAGGTTAGGGTTACGGGGGCAACTTTTTGAACGGGGATGTCCTTTGTTCTCAGAGAATAGGCTTCTTAAATTGGTGGAGCTAAAGGACAGACATCAGAAAGAAAGGCTTCCTGCTTGACCACAAAGACAAGATGATTCTGGCAATAAGTGATTTGGGTGACATCAACAAAGGACAAAAAGCATGAGGGTAGGTTAACCTCTTCTTGCTTGTTTGTACTTAAACATCTTTATTGTACCTTAGTCGCACAACATTCATCTTACACATTTTTAAAAATGCCAACAGCACGACGTTGAGGTAAGAAAACTCTGCGTAGTTTCTACTAGCCTATAGGACAGGTTCTAAGAAATTACCTCTTCATTCACTATTTGTTTCTATTATATTTCTCTATAGCTTTAAAATGTTTTAGGGGGTGCCTGGGTGGCTCAGTCGGTTAAGCGGCCGACTTCAGCTCAGGTCATGATCTCACGGTCTGTGAGTTCGAGCCTCGCGTCGGGCTCTGTGCTGACGGCTCAGAGCCTGGAGCCTGCTTCCCATTCTGTGTCTCCTCTCTCTGCCCTTCCCCTGTTCATGCTATGCCTCTATGTCTCTCAAAAATAAAAACATTAAAAAAAAATTAAAATGTTTTAGTATAATATTCTAAAAGCCCTTAAGATTGGGAATACATTCCATGAAAGAGCCCTCATCAAGATAATCCTAATCACTTTTGAGAGCCAAAAGCAATACTGGTTCCGTGGACAATAGGTTAATAAATAAATATTTCATCTACAATATCTAGCACAGTACAGTTATGACCAGGAAAAAAGGCCAAGCGGAGGACAAGAAAAACAGAGGAAACAAAGAGACAGACCAGACTGATTCCAGAGAACTGGTTCAGGGTGGGGCAACTTCTACCTCTTCCAGCATGGGCGTGGTGACGTCATTCTCCTTCGGGAGCATTCGTTAGGAGCCCCACTCGTGGAAGGTCATTCCTAACTCAGGCTCCGCTGAACCCTATTGGTACTCAGTCTCACTGGGGCTTCTGGACTGCCCTGAAACTGTTCACTATCTAACGCCCCCAGTAATTAGCAAATTCTAAAAAGTACGTAGCTTTCTACTTTCTTTTCATCCCACATACATCTAGGGCAACACCATTTACGAAAGAGAAACTTAACCGTTATCAGTTGAAGTAGAGATGGGGTGTCCACATGGTGAGAAGGACAGAAAGGACATAAAGAACATATGCTAGTACTCCCCTGGTACTAACCCTTCCACATCTCCTTGGCGGGCTAAAGACATAGACAGACATTTCATTTCTAACTGCATGCTATACATGTTTGGAGAGGGGCAATCATTTTCTGCTAGACTCAGGTCCAATTTCCATTGTGATTTTTGCCCTCCAGAAATAAACATCGTGGTCAGGATGTCTGCCCAGCATCCTTCTGGCCCAACAAAGCAGTGGTTTCCAATGAAATGCAAGTACTCTTGTGAGACTGTGGGGGCCCCAGTGGCTGCAAACTCATGAACCACAGGTTTTTTAACCACTGGCGGCATTTCAAACCACCTAATTGAATGACAAGTTCCTCAAACAGCTGTCACTTAAGATTCCTGGGTTTTGATGAAAGGCCAGAGTACTTATAATTACTCCCCTCTCGCACCCTCTTCCTAAATACAGCACACAGCATTGGCAACAATTTTCAATAAAATGACCAGCCTGAGCATGAGAGAATGAAGCAGACATCTAATGATCGATAGAAAAAAGACATAGAGGCTTTTGTTTCCTTTTTTTTTTTAAGTTACCAGAAAACCCCAAAGTCAAAAAACAATTACAACTCTTACTAATTTTAATCTCCTTCTATCTTTCATTGGGTTCCAAGATTCAATTCCTTTGTGGCAAGTTTGTTGAACCCCATTTCATTAAGTGTGGTTTGCCGGTGAGAAGGAAACGCCAATCTCCTCAGTAGAGGAAGCCATTTCTTAGGAGGCATAGGATTCCACCTGGAACTCTGGGGCTGATAAATTCCAACTTCTTTAAGAAAAAAATGACTACTATTGTTGAATTTAAACAGCAATTTAGTTTACTGAGCAATTTAACTTAAATAAAACTCCTTCCTCTAAAAATATATTTTTATATTTAATATGACTCTCAAGACAACCCATGAGAGATGCCTGCCAAGTGTCATGATTCCCCATTTTACAAATTAAGAAATAGACTTAAACATGTTAGTTTCCCAGCCCCAAAGCTCTATTAGCTGATAGAGTTGGTACTGAAACCCACGCCCCGCTGACGCCAAATCCAATAAACAATCATACATGAAAATAGTCACAGCGTCTTCCGCACCCACTTCTCTTCCTCACTATGTCCCTCTCAGCTCTCTCCTAACCTGACGCAGTTATTCACTCGCAGCATCCTCAATGCAAGCCTCCACCCTTCCCAATTTCTGCCATGCCTTTTTTCCTACACCACGTGGTCCCTCCCATGCCAGCACCTCATTTGCCCAATCTGCCCCTCTGCCCCTCTGCTCTGTGGAAGTCCTGTTCGATCAGAACAAAGTCCTAGCATCTCTATGGGCTCAGGCTTTTATTTGATTGGTCTTTCCAACTCCTGCTTCTAAATGCAACCAGGCCGCCATGTGGGGATCCCACAGGGCTGATGGCTACATACCCAGTCTTGAATACCCCACTTCAGGGGCTCACTGTGAAAGTTCTCTTTACCTCCCAAACACTGTTCCCAAACGACTTTCCTACAGTTCCCACTCAAATACCTTTCCTCTTCTAAAAGGAAACCTCATTTAGACCTCCTTTTCTCACCTTCTTTTCCATCAAATACCAGTTTCTAAAATACTCTGGTCTCTTTTCATTGTATCTGCCCTTTGCTCAGTCTTTCTTTCCACCTTTCCATCAGTCATCACTCTCAGTGACTTCAACATTCAGGCTGAAGATGATTCCAATGCCCCAATGTCTAACTTCTCAGCTTCTCAACTTTCTCAATTCTAAACTCCTTTCTTTCACCTGAGCTAAAGGCAACTAAATGCTGGGTCAGAAGGACTGGTAGGATTTGGATATGCAGAGATTAAGGGAAGAAGCAGTTTCCTAAGAAGTAAGAACTATATGAGAAAAGACAAGGAGGTTCAAGTGTGTTTAGTATTTTGTGGAAACAGGAATAACACAGCTTGCCTAAATGGTAAAGAAGATAGGAAGTAGAAGGAGAGAAGAATCAAAGAGAGAATGACCAGCTCTTCATATTTATGTCTTCTCTTCATTACTTCACTAGAAGTTCTTGAGGACACAGGAACCTCTGGGATTGTTTTTAACCCTCCGCATTAAGATATTCAATAAGTGTTTTCTAGAAACCCAATCATCTGTTATCCAGCAAAAAGTACTGTAAATCAAAGACCCTCTGCAAGACCTATTTTTCTAATTATCCCCAGCTTACATGATACCCTATGCTTCCAGTGGAATGTTAATTAGATAAGACACTCTACAAAACTTGTTTTTAAGATCAGAATATATACAGGGTATATAGTCTACTCTTTAGTTAGAAATTATTAAACTTAAAAAGACTTTTACTGTTCATAGCTCATGGTTTTCACTTTGCATATTACCTACATTCAAAACAAGCCATCCCTTACTATTCACAAATATGATCTGTATTTATTTGAATTTCTCACCAATCACAATGCTTTGCTTCAAACTGTGTTGTATGGTGCTCTTTATTGACTTTGAAATTCCCCATAGCGAAATCATTAATGACTGTACCTTAAAAATTTATTTTTGGGGGGACACCTGGGTGGCTTAGTCAGTGAGGCATCCAATTCTTGGTTTCGGCTCAAGTCATCATCTCACCGTTCGTTCATGGTTGGTAGGGCGGAGCCTGCTTGAGATTCTGTCTACCTCTCTCTCCCCCCCCCCCCCGCCTTCTCTGCTCTCTATCTCAAAAATAAATAAACTTTTAAAAAAAGAAAATTTATTTTTTAAGACAAAATAGTTCCTAAATAGTTAATTATGGAGGGCATTCTCATCCTGAAGGGTGTGTAGATTCATATCATGCCCAGACTGTTTACTCTTTCCGGGATATATATCTCAGTCCTATTTCTAATACCTTTCTCATCGACACTGCCAAAATGTTCCAATCTCTTAGTTAGGAAGATAAAAAGCTTCCCCTTATTTTTCCATACAAAACCAGTGATTTGTTTTTCCATGATATTTATGACTGCAGAAAAAAGCCTTTTTGGACACCACAGCTTAGTCGTTATTACAGAAATTTCCATCTCAAATAGGTTGCCCAGTGGCTACCCATAATTCAAGAGTAAATCATCCCAACTGTGAGAAGAATTTCACTTCTCTGTTAGATATCAATTGGGTAAACTTCTTATGGAATAATGTGTCAAAGTTACAAAATCTGATAGATTCCTTCTGGGAGATAATGTAGGAAATACAGTGGAAAGAATGCTGAACCAGGACCCAAAATGCATGGGTTCTAGTGAGTTGAGACACATGGTTTCGCAAATAACAATGTGCGGTGGGGACCACTGAGCAGAGCCCTGAAATCATGACTCTGCAGGACAATTAGGAACACAGGACTGCTGTAGCTCCTGCTCTAGTTCTCATAAGTACTGTCTGTGAGATCTTGTATGTGCCATGTCACCATGTCCATACCTCATCTGTACACTGAAAATCACACCTACCTCACCGATCTCAGAGCACCTGTTATCATGACATGGGAAATGGGGAGTTTCCTCTCTTCCTCTCTCTGTAACTGCCCTGGCTTACATGGGTCAAGAAGATTAGTCCATTACTCCAACCCTGCCTCTCGTGGTAACATATAAAGACCCTTTAGACTAGTTCCACACTTTCTTGGGTCCCTAATCCTCAGCTCTTCACTGGTCCTTCCTCTCTCTTCCCTTACCATTTTTTCTTCATTTGCTCCCTTGTCAATATTTTCCTGAGAGATGAGCTAAGTATCAGCTGGGTCTTTCTGATTCATGGGCATATAAAATAAAAAAATATCGCCAATTGCTCTGAGTACTTTTCTTGCTAAGGAGACTTAACTTTTCACCAAAAATAAGCTGTTCAAAAAAAAGCAACAAATTGACTCAGGCTAGACTCATGTTTTTTGTCTAAAATATTCCCATAAAATTCATAGCCTGCATGCTTCTTTCAAAACCTCATCCAAAACTTTCCCATTCTGAAGGAATACCATCTACTCATCCCAAGTTAAAATCGGAGTGTGAGTTTCCATAGACAATTACCGTTACTTTAAAGGTTTGAGAATCAGGTCATCTTCCCTGAGGCAAGGGTTGTTCATAGTTATTTTATATAGGTCTTAAAGTCTATTTTACTAAGTGAACTACTGTTACTGAGCATTTATTTGCTGGGCTCAAAACATTTTGCCATTATTAAATGCCTCAAAATCAAGGTTCAAATATTTGATACAGTCAAATTGGACTTGTCTTCACAAATGATCCTAGGTTCTCTGACTTTCTCTTTCTGTACTCATTGCTCTGGGAAATTAATATGATCACATCTCTTCAAACACTAGTACAAATACACAATGGCTTCCAAATACTAGTTTGGAAATCAAGCTTAAATTAAAATTATTAGACAACCATTTTTATGCTTCACTGCCCCTCTTAAACCTAATATCTTGAATATGAAGTAATTTCTTTCTCCACAGGCTATCACTTCTTAAATTCTCTATGACCTGGAATGACACCATCAACCTTAATCCCTGTGGCTCAAATATTACAGTTCATATTACTTCCATCTTTAATCATCTTACTCAAGAAGGAAACTATTCCTTGTATTGGTTACATAAAACCTTCTGCGTCCTCCTTAGAATAAAATTTCTTACCATGGCCTACAAATCCAAGACCCTATATGACCTGGATTCTGCCTGCTTCTCTGGTCTCATCTGTCATTCATTACTCTAACTGTAGTGACATGAGCTTCCTTTCCATTCCCATTACTATGGATAGTTACCTCCTCCTTGCCATGCAAGTCTTGGCCACAATGTCACCTTCTCAAAGAGAATTTCCCTGACCACCTGGTCTCTTATCAAGTTAGTGTCTCCTTACCCGGTTTTATTTTCTTCAGAGTATTCACTTTGTTTGCTTGTTGATTATCTCCCCCACTAAATACACACACATGCACGCACACACGCACGAACATCAGAATGAGGGCTTATCGTCTTTTTTTCTCAGCTGTTTCCTCACAACCCACTAAATCAAACAGTAACCCCCAGCCCATTACTCTCTCCCATTCATCACACTTACAATTACTTATTCAGGTTCTGTCTACCACCAGAGATTGTCATTTCAGAAAGAATATGAAATGTACCTGTCCCATTCACCACTACTTCTCTACCACCCATATTTCTCCACCGTCCGGCAGAGATTGACATAATGGCACTCAATAAATATTTGTGGAAGGAAGGAATGAGGGATGAGGGAAGGAGGGAAGGAGGGAGGGAGGAAGGGAGGAAAGGAAGAAAGGAAAGAAAAGGAGAGAAAATAAGAAAGAATAAGGCTTTAAGGTGACCGCCCCCTCCAATTTGCCCGGGAATAAGGAATTTCCCAGGATGAGGGACTTTCAGTGCTTAAAGTCAGAAACACTCAGGAAATCCAGGACAAGTTGGTCATACTAGCTTTGAAGGAAATCCTTTGAAGGATTATGTAGACATATAAATGCCTACAGATGAAGTATATAAGTTTATTCTACATGCTTAACAAAATAGTCAGATGTAATTTGAATCATCTGGTCAAGCAAGGTCCTTTCTAGTTGTACTGACCACTTGCAGGAAGTTTTTGAGTCCTGCCATGCCCACAGACTCACATGTAAGGTATCCAGATGCATGCTCACAAAATCTGGACCAGGAATGAGCAGCTGGCCCAGAGGCAGACTTTTAGAGGCAATATCATATGAGAATTCAGCTCAGTGTGGGGGTTGGGGAAGCACTCTAAAATAGATAATGATTAATTATAACACCCTGGTATAATTAGCGGGGAAGAGGTCTGAACTTGGTATTTACAAAGTCGGTGGGGGGGGGGGGTGGTCAGGGAGAAGTGTCAGGGGCAGTAGATGTAGAAGTAGCAAATAATGTCAGCCGAGAGGCAATACACAAAATAAGGAGTAATGAGTTTCTGGATTTCTGAGTCTCAGAGTGCCAGAGCCATTAAGAACTGTACCCAAAATAACTACAGTCTTCTTGAGGCCTGAATATTTGGCAGCTGAAACTGCTTCTTGCTTCCTTATTTCCCAGGGTATCATTACAATAAACCCCACTAAATAAGGTTATGTGAGCATGTCTCTGTTTCTTACGAGCTAAAAGAACCTAAAAGATCATTATTTCCTCAGTCAACAGGATTAAAAGGATAAAAAAATGAGACTCAAGACCAAAAAGTCAGAAAAAATAATAATATGCTGAGATATAAACCAAATCCCTGGGCTATTAAACAATCACAAATCCCTAGTGAAGAGAGATTGGTGACCAACTAACCCATAGTTTTTTGGGTTACTTAGAGCTATCTCTCTTACTTATATGTTAGTTTGGTTATTTGTAATAATCACTCGTAGTTTCAATTTACTATTTAAAAAGTCCTTTAAAATCTTGTTTGTAATGGAAATACCAAATTTGAGTGGGTAAAATACAATAAACTTCTGACGGATAATATGGAATATAATTGGGAATATGTCCATTCATAGCTGAAGGGAAGGGAGGAGGATGCGGTTATAGGGTTATAATGAATTCCAACAGAGACTCACTCTGTCTCTCTCTCAAAAATAAATACACATTTAAAAAATTATAAATAAATAAATAAATATACAACACACGAATAGGAAATAAGAGTATAAACTACATATTCATTTTTTCTTGATTGCATAATTTCCACAAAACTGGGTGATTCAGAATCTTATTAAACATTTCAATGGGGTCTCAGAAATTTCAGGAAGTTTTCTCGGCCAACTCAAAACCTTGAAAGAAGGACTAAGAGTTTAACTTAGAATTAGACTAATATTCTTAGAATTAGACTAATAGCCTACTATCAACTTGTAATTATTCATTCTATTTAGGATAGAGGATATGTTTTTCATAAATTTGTCTATTAATATTTTATTTAGTTCTTGGATTCTTAAAGCACATAAAATAAGTGAGGGGGAACGGTAATCCAAGCAAGAAGATATATGGGCTGCCGGGGAAAACGGACCTGAATTTAGTAATTTTATTATAAGATATTTGAGAGTTAATTGCATATATATTCCTTTCTTCCTTAAATTTTGCCATATAGATCTAATCATTTGCTTCCATGATATTCACCGTTATATTTCCACAAATCAAAAAACATATAGTGAAGTGGGGGACCCCCATGCACAGCTGGGAGGCAAGTCCTTGGCCCGCCATTCTACTGAGTATCTCAGCAATACGTTATGAAACTAAGTCTATGCATACTCTCTATTCAATAGACCCACTCCTAGGCATACACTGCAGAGAAACTCCTGTACCAAGTACAAAAGATCCATACAATAGTATTTATGACATCATCACTTATGATATCAAAAGCTTGAGAACAACGTAAATTTCCACCTTAGAAAAACAGAAATAGGGGGCACCTGGGTGGTTCAGTCAGTTAAACATCCAACTCTTTGTTTTTAATGTTTATTTATTTTTGAGAGAGAAAGAGAGAGAGAGAGAGAGCATGAATGGGTGAGGGACAGAGAAAGAGACACAGAATCCAAAGGGACTCCAGGCTCTGAGCTGTCAGCTTGGAGTTCTGTGTCTCCCTGTCCCTCCGCCCTTCCCCTGCCCCTGCTCACACTTTCTCTCTCAAAAATCAATAAACATTAAAATTTTTTTTAAATCACTCTCTCTAACGTCACTAACAATTCTTTTTGCTAAATTGAAAGGACATTTGGCTCTTTTTTTAATAAAATTTTATATATTATAGGTGATGGTTTGATACACATATATGTAATAAAATGACTATAGTCAAACTAATTAACATATCATCTCCTCACTCAGGTACCACATACCATTGTGTGTGTGTGATGAGTGCACATGAAGTCTACTCTCTTAGCCTATTTCCAGTGCTCAACAGAGTATTATTAAGTGTAGTCTTCATGCATGTACCTGAGACCTCTAGACTTATTCATCCTCCATAACTGCAAATTTGTACCTCTGACCAACATCCATCTCCCTACTCCTCGCTTCCCCCTAACACACCCCAGCACCTGCTAACTATCTTTCTACTCTTTGATTCTGTATGTTCAGGGTTTTTTTTAGATTCCACATGTAAATGAGATCATACAATATTTGTCTTTCTCTGTCTGGCTTATTTCACTTAGCATAATGTCCTCCAGGTTCATCTGTGTTCAACTCTTGTTTTATTTGACTTCTTACCAGCATTTGACACTTCCTTCTCAAACACTCTTTCTTTGCCTTCCATAACACCACAGGCTCCTAGTTTGCCCCTTACCTCTCTGCTCACTTTCTATTTCAATTGTTTAGTTGTTTCAGCCACTTCCTAATCAGCCTGTAAAAGTTCTAGTTTCTCCAGGTCCTTTCCTGGACATTCTTCTTTCTCTGGACCACACAAGGTATAGTCTCAATTGCCTCTTATTTTTTTTAATGTTGCCGAAATATATTTGTATCTCCAACTAGACCACTCTCTGAACTTCAGTTATATAAATGTCTTCTTAACATCTCTGAATATTTTAAAGGCCCCCAATTTTAACATTTCCAAACTCATGCTCTTTTCCTTAAAACCTAGTCCTTTTCCAATGACCCCATGTCATGCAGTGAATGGCACCAGTATTCATCCAACTGTTCAATATATTTTTTTAATGTTTATTTATTTCTCAGAGAGAGAGAGAGCAAGCGAGGTAAGAGCAGGGCGAGAGGGAGACACAGAACCCGAAGCAGGCTTCAGACTCCAGGCTGTCAGCACAGAACCTGATGTGGGGCTCGAACCCGCGAACTGTGAGATCATGACCTGAGCCAAGATCATGACCTGAGCCGAGATCAAGAGTCAGTCACTTAACCAAGTGAGCCACCCAGGCACCCCTTATCCAACTGTTTAAACCAGAAACCAAAAAATCTTCTCTGACTCCTGTTCTCCAATATCCTCCACACCCAAAATATCACTAGATGTGTTAACTTCTTTATGTCCTTATTAACTTCCGCATACATCCACCTCTCTCCATCACACTGCTACTGCTTAATTCCAAGATACCATCATCTCTAACTTGGATCCCTCCAATAACCTCCTAATTGGTCTTTCTCCATAAACTGGAACTACCTTCCCCCAGGCCACCAGTGAGAGCTTTTCCAAATCTAAATCTGATCCCATCAACCCTGGCCAAAAACAATTCAATAATAGCACATTGCTCTTAGAGTAAAGATCAACATCCTCATGACAGCCTCCACATCTCTGCCTAATATAGCCTTTGCTATGCCTACAGACTCACCACATAGTCCTCTTCCTTTCAGTTGTCATGTTCCACCCTAAGTTCCTCAAATAAGCCATGTTCCTTTCCACCTCAGGGCCTTTGCACAAACTGTCTCCTCTGCCACGAAGGTTCTCCCCTCTATCTTTCTTATTCTTCAAAACTCAGCTCAAATTTTACCCAAGGAAGTCTTTTCAAATTGCCCTGTTATACAATCTCACAGGACTCAGTATTTTTTCCCTTATAACAACTTGTCACCATTTGAAATACATATTTATACTTGTGGTTATTTTATAGATTTCTCTCACCCCCTCTATAAATTTAAGTTTCATGACAGTGAGAAACATGTACATTTTTCTCATCAATGTATCACCACTATTTTCTAGCATGGTCCCTGTCACATTCAGTAAATATCCCACCCTAGAAACTACCTTCCGATAAAATTCCATGAAAATCCTAACTCTACTACATTAAGCATTAGCTTCTCTACTAATGCCAAAGAAATATCTATTCTCCCTTCCTACTGAAAAAGAATCCCCAATTTTTATCCAGGAGTAGGTACCATTATGGTCTGAATACTTATATTCCCCCAAAATTTATGTTGAAGTCCCACAGTGTGATGGTATTTGGAAGTGGAATCTTAGGGAAGTAATGAGATTTAGATAAGTTGATGAGGGAGCAGCCCCCATGATGGGATTAGTGTCTTTCTAAGAAGAGGAAGAGAGACCAGAGTTTTTTCTCCTTCTCTTTTCCCATTAGGTAAGGACATAGGAGAAAGTGGATGTCTGTAAGCCAGGAAAAAAGCTCTCATCAGGAGCAGAATCTGCCAGCACCTTATCTTGGACTTTCCGGCCGGTAGAACTATAAGAAATGAATGTCTGTTGTTTAAGCTCCAGGTCAATGGCACCCTGAGCTAAGACAGGCACACAGAAAGAGAGGAAGGAAGGAAGGAAGGAAGGAACGAAGGAACGAAGGAACGGAGGGAGGGAGGGAGGGAGGGAGGGAAAGTGTCGGTCTCCTTTGCGTGGAAACAAGTCTGAACTAATGGGATGTCAAGGCAACTTCCTGGTCATGCCCTTAAAGGAAATGGGAATGCCCTCATTTTCCCTGCTCCTACTCTCTCCTTCATGCTGCCAGGACAAAGGGCTGACAGATAAGAGCAATACTCGGAGTGGAATAACAACATAGGAGAAACCAGGCCCCTGGCCTCTCTATGCAGTCACCATACCTCCCCCGACTTTTAGGAGAAGGAGAAGGAAATTTTATCTCATTTAAAGCTTTGCTGTTTGCAATCTCCGTTACAAGCAACTACACCAACATCTAATCGATACATTCAACTAATTAATATAGTTACAGTGTGAGTATTCCTGAAAGAGTGACACAAAAAAAAGTCACATAAATTCCTCCTAACCAATAGGACTGTGCCCAGAAGATGGTTAAGGAGAAAAATGAAATATAGATTCCAGAAAAAAGACGTACAGAGAAGCAAAAAAGAGAAAAAAAAAATGTTCATCTACCACAATTTGTTTTCAGGCCTAACCCAGGTCAACCATATGCCCAGCTGATAGTAGAGCTTTGTCAACAAAACATCTTGTCAAACACACCGCCTTCCCAATCTGCCTTCCAAGCTCACGTTCTAACCCTCTTTTAAAGTCCTCAAGGTCCTTAAGGAATCTGTCTGTCTCTAGCTGCGGTCAGCTCATTTCACATCCACTTCCTTCTCCCCCTTCTTCTCCTTACAGCTTACCAAACCTGAGTTTCCAACTACACACTCATTTCAGACATGAGAGAAAGAAAAGAAAAGAAGAGAAGAGAAAAGAAAAGAAAAGAAAAGAAAAGAAAAGGAAAGGAAAGGAAAGGAAAGAAAAGGAGGGAGAGAGACAGAGAGAGAGGAGGGAGAGAGAAAGAAAAGGAGAAAGACAGAAAGAGAAAAGGAAGGAAGGAAAGGAGGGAGGGAGGGAGGGAGGGAGAGAAGAAAGGAGGGAGGAAGAGAGAAGGGGGAAGAAGAGGGGAGGGAGGAAGAGGAGAAAGGAGGGGGGGGAAGAAAATAAAAGAAAAAAGTCTAATTTAACTAAAATAGCAGGGCCCTGTAAATCTATCCCACCCATGCCACCACCTGCACCTGCAAAGTGTCCCCTGCATCTGCTCAAGCCAAGTGGGAAGTATCCTGGACTGTCTCTGACTTCTTTTACCTGCTTGCTCTGCTTGTTTATCCTTCTCTCAGTACTTCTATTGTCTCAATTCCAAATCATTTGCTGAGAGATTAAGCAAAAGCCAGAATAAGATCCATCAAACAGTCCATCCCATTGGTATATGTATAAATTGTCACTCCTAAAAAATCAGTTAGTCTCTTTTTAATTTCTCTTTCTACAAAGGAAAAGAACAGAACATGATAAGCTATAAAAGAATGATGTAAATTCAAAAAAAAAGAATGATATAAATACATTTGTGTATTTTTTTTATTATTGGTTAATCTTTCTACGTAAATGTCAAAAAGTTTTGGAAGTAAAATAATCACAGAATGAAGAGATTAAAAAAATTAGCATGTCTTAATGAAAAATAAAATAAATCTTATATCCCTCATTATTGCTACAGCATTTTATGCACTCCATACCATGCTGCTTATATAATGTGATTTACTGTAGAGAGAAAGCTTTGTCTGCCCCAACACAGCTTTCTCCATAATCACCAACTGGCACAGAACTCAACATTTCACAACAAGAACTTAATTTATTTTGTTTAAAATGATTGCATTTTCAAGAGATCTTATTATAAGTAATCCACTTGCATATCACCTTATTTGCATAAAGTAATTTTATTTAAACCTCACCACAAACCAGTGAAGCAAATACCATTGACCTCATTTAAAAATAAATAAATAGGGGCCCTTGGGTGGCTCGGTCCATTAAGAGTCCAACTTCAGCTCAGGTCACGATCCCAGGGCTCATGAGTTCGTGCCCCACGTCAGGCTCTGGGCTGACAGCTCAGAGCCTGGAGCCTGCTTCAGATTCTGTGTCTCCCTCTCTCTGCCCCTCCCCTGCTTGCGCTGTCTCTCTCTCAAAAAAAAAAAAAAAAAAAAAAAAAAAAAAAAAAAAAACATTAAAAATTTTTTGATTAATTAATTTTAAATAAATTTATTTAATTTTAAATAAATAGAAGTAAAGTCATAGAGTTTGCGAAGGCTGAATGAGAATTCGAACTCCCAGAATTCAAACTCTGATACTGAGTCCCGTGTTCTTCCTGTACTTCCTGTCTTCCTGTCTGGAAGACAGTCCCACAGGATAGAGTTTTGCAATAGGGTCCTCCCTGCCACATGCCATAATCAGGATTTTCTTGCAGAGCACAGAACATTGCAACTGTAATCACAAAACAGGGTCCACTTATTTATTTCCAGATGCCCCCTGCTCAAGAATCCCTTATCCTTGTGTTTCGATACAAATGTTATCTTCTTATTTGGCAGAAAACATGATGATAACAATGACAGAGAGTTACAGGGCTTAACTGACACTTAATGAATTCTCCTTTTATAGGATTCCAGCCAAGTATGCAACAAACCATGCAGCTCTCAATATAAATGGTATTTCCTCCATTCTGAAATAAGCTCACCCCTAACGGGTAAGGCTGACCCTTTGTCCCCTTAAATAAATGGAAAGTGCCTAATATTCCAAAGGTAAGAAAGTCAAGGCTGGCAAGGTCCTTATGTAGCATAAATTGGTACCATTTCTTAATTATAGGAATTCAGACATATTTTATATAGACAAATCAAAACCGAAACGATCTCTCCTTTATATCTTGCTGAGGTATTTTTCTATCTTGAGGTCATTTTAAAATACAAGACACAATCATTAAAACGACATGCATTTGTGAACATCTGTATATAGAAGATAATAGCACCATAGGTTCGATTCGACGTGGTAAAGGCAATGAGGAAGCACACGTAATTCTACCTTGGGGAAGCCACTTTTAAATTTAAGCCTTAAAAAACTGAGAAGAGTCTTTCAGGCAATAAAGAGGAAAAGTCATTTTGCACAGGACAGATAGCACATACTGAAGCAGAGGGGCACAATCGAGAAACATCCAACTGGTTGTTTATAGCTGGAACCCAGGCAACCACCAGGGGAAACAGGGTTTCCAGGGTTCCAGAACAAGACTGGAAAGGTGAGTATTTGACCCTTAAAGGCTAGCTGCCTGGACAGGTTAGGCGCACTTCGAGGCGCGCAAACTCTTCTCTGTCCTTCCTGAAACTGCAACAACCACCTACAAGCGATGAACCCAGAACCCGACAAGCTAATGCCGGGATCTGATTGACCAATCTGTGCGCCATGCGTCACCAGGCAGACTCCTCCTCTCTACCTGCTTGTGAGGTAAGTACTGTTATGCCCATTTCACCCGTGAGTAAACTGAGGACAAAAGACGATAAAGACCTACCCAAATTTCTACCACTAGTGACCGAACCAAGCACACAAACAATAACTCCAGTGAAATTACCATACACTGCATGGAAATAAGAACTTTTGAAAACCGTAACTACCACCATTTGTTCTGTTCTATTTACCTCACAAACAATTTCAAATGCATTATCTGGATCAACCTCCCTGAAAACCCTGTAAGAAAATTTAAGGCTCAGAGGGTTATTCCAAGTTTAAACGGTTAAGTGGTGAATCTGGGACTAAAGATATTCCAGAATGCTGGTGTTTTTGTTAAAACCACCATTCTTCTGGTAAAATCTATAGATTAATGTTTATGAAGCAACTAAAGTCCTTGAGGGAAAACTAGGAATGAAGCTACCTGAACAAGAAGAAACTAGATGAATGAAGGACACTGCTGATCTGGATTTGGTTTTGCACTTCACTGAATCTTCGCTGAGGGTCACCAAGTATCTTTGCTGCATAGAAGTTACCAGATTGAGGGGCGCCGAGCTGGCTCAGTCGGTTAAGCGGCTCAGGTCATGATCTCACGGTTCGCGAGTTCGAGCCCCTGTGTCAGGCTCCATGCCAACTGCTCTGAGCCTGGAGCCTGCTTCGGATTCTGTCTCCCTCTCTCTTCCCCCCCTCCCCCACTCGCACTCTGTGTGTGTGTCTCTCTCAAAACTAAACAAACATTTAAAAAACAATTTTTTTAAGAAGTTACGGGAGTGGGAGCGCTTCAAACTCCTTCTGGTTTGGTGCTGGCTGATTCGGATTGATTTTTGCTCAGATAAGCTTTTAATGTTTTTAATATGCCTCAGTTTATCTTTTAACAGTTCCGGTGTCAGAAGAAGGAGCGGAAGGAACCCCCGAGAGCCGCCAGGAGCACCGAGCAACCAAACATAGGTACCTGTGGAGCCCCGGGAGCTCGCCGCTTTCTCGCTGCGTCTGGAGGAGGTGGGTAAGCACCTCTAGGATCCTGGATTCTGGCTCCACAGCTTTGGCCTGAAGAGCCTTCAGACTTTACAACAATTTCTTTTTCCCGCTAGTCTGGAACCAGCCTGAACCAGCTGGGTCTGACTTAAAACCGGAGGGGGTCCAGAGTCGGACTGAGACCCGGATTGGACCGGGTCTGACCTAAAAACCGGACTGGGTCTCACTTAAGCTGAACTGGATCGATCCATTGTGAGGCCCCCAGGTGAATACAATTTTGTTTCAAGGCAGAACGAGTAGGTTAACCTTATCAAAGATAATCTTGAATTACTAGTGGCCAGCGTGGAGAACTTTTAACCATCTTCAATAAGTTTATCCATTTTCAATGCCCCAGAGAAAAAGCGGTCTCAGCCATGCTCTCACTATAAAGGCTGGAGGAAAAATTGTTTTTTCTCCTCTACAGCTTCTGGTGACCAGGATGAGACTTGCTGGGACAGTCCGCTCACTCTGGAGAGTGCAGGCGGCATTGTAGAAAAATGGCAGACGTCAGCTCCAAGTAAGAATTCTTACCAGAATTAGCTCTCCCAGCTCTCTAGGGTTCCTGGTCAAGAGAGGAAGGTAAAATTTCACATTGTCTCTTCCTTTCCAAATTCAGATTGGCAGGAGAAAACATCGGTTTTAAAACCTTTCTGTCCCAGGGACAGCTATTGCCTTCTTGTGTATCTCATTTGTGTCCTAAGAACTCGGCTTGGCAATAGTTGGTTTGAGGGCTCCAAAAAAATAGCCAGACAGAAATGTGAGTTGCACCCCATTTGCAGCTAGATATGGTATTACCAAAATGAATTTGTAAAGAGCTCTGAAGAGTTTGAAAGTGTTGACGCCCTCCTTTTTTCTAAATCTTTCTAGTCCTGGCTCCAATAAACGTTCTTCTGAATTTTCTCTAACCCTTTCCATTGCTCCTTCAGTCCTTGACGATTCTTCTCTAAACTACCCATCAATGTTGCCCCCACATAGAATCCCTGCTTCTCTTCTCTGCTCCTCCTACTTTATTTACTCTCCATGGGTAACCTCCTATACAACCAAGACCTCAACTACCATTAATTTTATGAACTTTTAAATCCATTAGTCAAGACTTCTTATCTGGATATTCTGGTGCATATTTGCAAATATCTTCTCAGCTGCCCCACAGTTTCTATCTCACCCTCATGTTCAGAACTGATGCCATCATCTGGCCACCAGACTTCTTTTTGTGTACACCTGTGTTGATGAATACTAGTTGCCTATGCCAGAAATTTTGAAATTGCCCAACCACTATTTCCACTTAACCCTCAACCCCATTTCCAATTATTCCCCAAATCCTACACATTCTTCCTCCTAAATATTCCTGGAATTTGTCCCATTCTCTCCACTTCTACTGGCACTACCTCATCATTTGTTGTAGTCTATTTAATGATCTCCAGCTTAAATCCCTGAAGACAGTCTTACCCTTTCCAATAGCCTCCTATTCAAATTGTCCTCAAACTGGGATCCCCAGTCTGGTGACAGTGCTGTAAATTGTTTCTGGTCCACAAGGAGATAAGGAACTTGCACCAGAAGGTCACTAATGCACACTGCTTAGTTCAGCTGACATTTTGTTTTATTTTGTTTTGTTTTGTTTGGGTACTCTTTTTTTAAAAAATGTTTACTTATTTTTGAGAGAGAGAGAGAGAGAGAGAATGAGAGAGGCAGAGCATGAGCAGGGGAGGGGCAGAGAGAGAGGGAGACACAGAATCCGAAGCAGGATCTAGGCTCTGAGCTGTCAGCACAGAGCCGGATGCTGGGCTCAAACTCTCCAGCCATGAGATCATGACCTGAGCCAAAGTCGGACACTTAACCGACTGAGCCACCCAGGTGCCCTGGTACTCATTCTTTTTCAGTGAAAAAAGCAAGGCATTAATCTTGCATTCCCGGGTCAAGCTATATGGTTCCCACCCCTCTGTGGTTTGCCCTGTCCCTCTTCCCCTGGGCTTTGTACTATGTGCTTACAGCAATAGGAGCACCCATCATATTACTTTAAAATTTTTTACTCATCTATTTCCTGCCACGTCCCATAAATTTTAGCTGAACAAATGATTGAACAAATGGATTAATGAATTATACAAGAAAAATTCTACAGAATCAGATCTGGTCTATTTCTAGCCCACAGGCTTTTTATTAAATTAAAACATGTTAAGTATGTGCATATTTTAAAACAAATAGTTTATTGGCTTATTTCAAGATGACTTTAGTCAGATGACACACCATATACCTGATACAGAAAATGTTTCTGTAAGTTTATACAGGAAGAAATTGTGACCTACTACTACTATTTTTGGCAGTGATTTCTGTAGACAATTTGCTGTCCAAATCAGATTTGGCACCCGAGATCCATTTCTACATCTACTTGGCCCAAAGCTTACTGTACATATCACTTGCAACCTAGTTTTTCAAGACACTGTGGTGTTTTTAAAATTGTA
The DNA here is from genome assembly GCA_030068075.1 of Paguma larvata. Lineage (NCBI taxonomy): Eukaryota > Metazoa > Chordata > Mammalia > Carnivora > Viverridae > Paguma > Paguma larvata. The sequence continues at coordinate 33,315,286 of CM057826.1, read as the reverse complement.
TGAGCATGCATTTTCGTCCCGTGAAAGGTAAATATGTGTGTGTGCTATATTCTTGAAGGCGCAAGAAATGTGATTTATGTAAACACGCACACACACACGCGCACACACGCACGCACACACAAAACAAATACATCCAATCATCCTGTACATTGAGAAATTTTAATATTTTCAGAGAAACAGCTTGGAGATATACTTCCCTGTGCTGTTTACAGTTGCAGCGGCTTGCAACTGGCCACCGTCTTCACTTCACTTATTGACACCTTTGACTGGCAATTATCCCTGATGTATTGATAATATATAAAAAATAAACAGCATTTGTCCTATCCTTTCCCTGCCACACCTCCACTTTTGAGTCTACGTAAAATCTCAAAAGTGGCGAGTCAGCTTGACCTGTTCAACCATCTTTAGGTCTATTCAGTGGAGAATGTGTATCTGGGATAAATAGCACAAGATGACACAGGGAAGCTGCATTGTCTTCTAATGCCTCACAAATGAGATCTTCGCAGGTAGTCTTGTGATCTGTTTGGAAGGCTGCAGATGTGCTGATTGTCAAATGCCTTTCTGTGCTGTTGTTAAGTGGAGGAATACCTTATTGAAGATTTCTGGCTTAGGAGAACTTGCTATTTTTTCACTCTCTGAGGCACTACTTATCTCCAAAGCCAAGTAAGCAAGAGTTCACCATTTTATTACTTGAATTGTAAATTCAAGTATTGAATTTCTTTCATATTTTAGGAGTTCAGGAACTGGGATGTGTCTGAAAATCAATGTGTACATAAATGTGGCAGTTTCTTCTTTCCCCCAAGGAGGCGTTATTATACTGGTGCTGTGTCTAATAACTGATGATGTCTTAAACCTGATGAAAAGCCACATTAAGTTTATAAAGTGGCTATTGAAAAACAAGTACACTGATGTCAAGTAACCTATTTTTTAATGTTCTTCGTAAGAACATTCAAGTGACTGTTCAACAATACCACATTTATTTCCACTGATGCAATATGTGAAATCTGATTCATTACAGTGAGTCTTTCAGGAGTAAGAGTGAGGCTTCCTAGCTTTGTAGGTATACACCCTAGTACATACGAGCATATGGTAGGCTCTGAAAAGATCTCTGCTGAATGAAGGAGTGAGTATAATTATTGTGCATTGAAAAATCACAGTGGGTATCTAAGCTTCTCAGCCCTGTCTCTAAGCAAGGATTCGACAGAATTACAAGACTTTCAGAATCTCAAAGAATATTCCTTCCAATTGTTATGAAATTCCCCACCGGGCATTTGGTCTTGGCATCCTTACTAGGACCAGAGATCAGGGGGAAAAAAGAAAGAAATTAGGAGACTTCCCTTTTCTAAGCCCCAGATTTCTGTTACAGATACAGAAACAAAAGAAAGTACAGTTTTGTTTTTATTTTTATATTTTTCTCTTTCCATACCCTTCACCTTAAAAGGAAATGAGAAATGATCACATCCAACCGATAACTTTGAGGAAACAGAATCCCATAATTAACATGATTTGTCTAAATTCATGCAGGTTCTAAGTAGCAGATCTGGATTCAACCCATGCCTATTGACTCCAGGGCCAATATTTTCTCCACGGCATTAGTTCTGCCAAAGGAAAGCCCCACCTCCTTAGCAAGGGGTTGCAAATTCCTTCAGATCAGTAGCAAGTCAATCTCGGTGTGAGGCTCTACATGGGATCTCCCTAAAGCTCAAATAAATCATGGTCTTTATGTTACCCTAAGTAGAGTAATTACTTGTACCATCAACTCTAAGAGAGCAGGTTACGCTATATTTGCTGTCAACTAATTTTAAAATTCTTTTCCTTTTTTTAGCAATGTACCCATACCTTTCATGCATGGATTTTCCTTGCCATTTTCCTAAGGCTAGTTGCAGCCACGTCTTTATATGTTAGAATCTTGAAAAAAGTTTCGCTTTATGTTAGCTTCTTGTGAAATGATCTTTACTTTTGCCAATGTAGCTTTTGTTATAATTTTACACTATTTTTAGCCTCATTCTATAATTGTTCCTGGCCATCATTTGAATTGTCTAGTTTATCAGTCACACATCTTTCATTTCCCCATGTTATGTGTTTAGTCACTCTAAAATTTGCAAAACCAAACCGATGAATATTTTTGGGGCCATTTCTTTTAACTTTCAATTTTGTCCTCCTGAGCTTCTGCCCTGACTTTGTATCTAAGTATCACCTTTCTTTTTAGCAATTTCTCTGCTTTAATTTGGCAATCATCATCCTAAATTTTACTTTTCTGGGTCTCACTTGATTCTCAGTTACAATCTAACTGAATTATGATGGCTATCACTCCGCTAAGCAGTCCCTTATGTCTACATCGCCAATCATTTCCTCTGTGTTACTCAAAAGACAGACATAAATCATTTCCTTTCTTGTTTGTTCCTTTAAAGTCCATATTGGGTAACCAACCAGTTCCCTACCGTGTACACAAATGTGGAGTTAAACTGATTTCTTTTAACATCCTGTGAGCCAGTTACATCCAAATGGAAGAACACGTCCATAACCCCTTATTTATTCTTTTCATATACCCTTTCCTTGTTTTTCCATTTCCTCAGACAGCATTAGCCACATTCTCTCATATCAGTTTACCCTATGACTAAATTTAATTTTGAGTTGCTTAACAATGATACTACAGTTCTTTAAAGGTCTTCTCACTTTCTCAATTACTCCCAAACTTCATTTAGTTAGAAATTTGTACCTTGGAATTGGGTGAAATAGTCATATCTTGTTATATATGAGCAGCAGGAACATATACACACAGTAAAGTGTAGATGATTCTGAAAAACTGTAAGCTTTCATCAAATTGTGTACACAAATGGAATTTCTAAAACAGCTGAAATGTCCAAAAACAGTTTCTTCTCATAAGTTGCCTGTGGATGGGATTAGAAGTCCTGGGCTGTAGTCCTGTCTCCATCATTAATTATTGCATGACTTTGAGACAGTTTCTTAAATTCCATGTCTTTTTCTAGAAATATGACTCTCCTTGTGATGCCATGAAGCTAATAACTTACTCAGCAACCGTTCGCTCAGAGACTGTGCAAAGTCAGCTTAAGCCCGCCTTAAACCGTATCATCACGAATTCTGATTAAATTAGATCTGAATGAGTTTGAACTATATTTTTTTAATTTTGAGAGCTGCTGGCACAGGACTCATTTACTGAAACCAATTAAGAAGATCATTACTTTAAAAAAATGGAAAAAGAGATTATGCACATTTCCAACAGCCCAATGAATAGGAGGGAAAAGGAACGTGGATGATTCCAAGCAGTAGGCAATCCCAAAAACTTATTTTCTATAGATTGAAGCACAAGACCCAAAAATAGAATGAGTAGGCAAATAAAAATAATACCGAAGATCCTTTGTTTCCAGATTTTAGGTATAACTGAGAAATAAAATTGTATATATTTGAGGTGTACAATATGCTGATATGATATATGTATACACACAATGTGCTGATTTGACATATATATATGTATATATATATATACACACACACACTGTGAAATGATTCTCAAAATCAAATTAATATACTCATCACCTCACAGAATTATTTTTTTCTTTTTCTTTTCCTTTTTTTTTTTCTTTTTTTGGTGAGAACACTTGAGATTCACTCTCTTGGCAGATTTCAAGTATTCAAAACAAAGTTATTGACTATAGCACCATGGTGGACATTAGATCCTCGGAACTTATTCATTTCATAAGCTGAAAGTTGATATCCTTTGACCAACATCTCCTCATTTCCCCGACACCTCAGGCCCTGATAACCAGCGTTCTGCTCTCCGTTTCTGTGAGTTCAACCTTTTTAAAATCCGTATGTAAGTGAAATCATACAATGTTGATCATTGTGCCCTCACCACATCCCTTGACATACACATAAGTGCATCACAAAAATTCTGTTACACAGTTCTGAAATAGAGTGAATTCTGCTGATGAAGCCATGTAATGGAAGCTGTATGGATAGTAGGCTAATTTTATGGTTAACATTTTGTTATACTTCCAGGGGACTTAGACATTCTTAGTATACACAGGACAAGATCCCACTAAAGACTGAGATTATTTTATTTTGTCGATCATTGGAATCTCACCAATACCTGACCCTGGAATTAGTACATCACTGCAAAACCGGAAATGAAACCATGAGAAATGCTTAGAACTGCCTTTTGATCTCATCCACAAGAGTACAAGAAGGTAAACAGGTTATTCTTATGTGATAGTACCTTTGGAGGAGCTAAAAAGTTGTTACTTTAAGAACTAAGTTATGGAATAGGATAGGCTGTATGAGCCTTGGGAATGAGTTAAGTATAGTAGACTCGGAAAGCTGAATTGTATAAGTTTGATTATTTTACCTTTTCTATCTTTTTTTCTTCCTCCCTTCCCCAAAATCTCATAAAATTTCTAATCTTCCTCTTCTGAGCTGCAGGGGAAGCCAAAAGAAAGTTCTAGTATAGACTTGAGTTGACGCTTTAAGGTGTGGGGAGGGGCGGGGGGAGGCGCAGCAAGTGAAAGGGATCAACAGAGGTTGACACCAGGAATCTGAGTAAGAAAAACTTGAAGAGATGGTGAACTTGGGCTAGGAGGAAGGGAAAGAATGCACCACTTGCTTTCATGAGGTTTTGAGAACAAGATAATCTTTCTAGTCTCTTCTGAAATTTATCTTTAATTTTAGATAAATATAATGGAAAACATCACCATTAGAAAAAAATAATTTTAATTTAAAAAATCAGGAGCTTCCAAATAATTTAAGCAAAATTTTTTAAATAGCTGATTTTGAAGGATATGAAGCTTGAGATTTCAAATGGCCACTAACATTTTAAGTTATATACATGAAATGTCAGACCACTCAACTGGTAATTATGCAGAAAACTCCTTACTACATTATAGTGATCAAATCCACCTATAGAATAGATACTGTATGTCCTAAAAAAATATTTGGACATAATCATAAAAACAATAAAACAGAGGTTTTTGACATGGGATTTTTTATTTGCAATCTCCTACATATCAATGAACTGCTAGTTTAATACTTATAAATAGATAAGAGGTAGATGGAGAGTGAGTGGACAGATGGATAGGCCGATTGAGAAATAACCTCTCCAGGAGAATATCTTTTTTTATTGTGGTAAAAAAAAAAAAAAGAAACCAAAAACCATATAATGATATATCTTCTTAACGACTTCTTCAGTGTGCCTTACGAAAGTTTTTTTTGCATTTTTATTTATTTTTGAGAGACAGAGCATGAGTGGGGAGAGGGTGGGGGGAAAGGGCAGAGAGAGGGAGGCACAGAATCCAAAGCAGGCTCCAGGCTCTGAACTGTCAGCACACAGCATGATGCGGGGCTTGAACTCACGATCCATAAGATCATGACCTGAGCTGAAGTCAGGACTGAGCCACCCAGGCACCCCTGCCTTACAAAATTTTTCATTATAAACATAAAACAGGAAATCTTCCAAGAGAGTTATCTTTAACTTAGATTAAACTCTTGTATGACCAAGTGTATATATTTAATAAGAAAATTTATGAAAGTAAAAAAATTCAATTCTAATGGAAAGGAGCTCTTTTTTTAACCTTGTACCATGGTTGAAAATTCCCTTAAAGTCTCTAACTAGTGGAGATTATATATACACACATCTATATATGTGTGTGTATATATATATATATAAGGCTGTATGGATAGTAGACTAATTTTATAGGTAAGATTTTGTTATGTTTGTATTTTTATATGCTTGTGTATAGTGTATATGTATATATTCTTTTCCCTTGAAGTCAAAAAAAATTACATTATTAAAGACCCATCTGATACAGTTTAAAGTTGCACTATGGTTTAAAACAATTCATTTGGAATTCCAAGCCAATAAAAGTGGGTTTGAGAACATTTTGAAGTTTTTCTTTTCAATGGGGTAACAGTGCATTACTAACAATTCCAAGTTCATTGATTCCAAAAAGTTTCATCTTTTAATATACTTCTTACAAATCTTTTTTAAATCTCTGTAAGAGTTAGATTTTTGCTCTGAGAATGACTATATCTTTCTTAGGAAACAAATGGTAAATGATGGGACTATTTTACAGATTTAATATCAGTATTTCTTGCTATTCCTTCTGATTTTTTCACTTTGAAAATGTGTGTTATTTTGAAACATTTCTTTTCACTGATCTGAATCTACTTTTTAGCCACATTTAGCTCACATTCTGGCATAAACGTTGGTTTTAATTCTCATTAGCCTTTAAGGCATCAGGTCCTAACTCCATTTTCCATGTCCTCTCTTAAGACATCTTAAGGTTAGAAAGTTCAAAGCTAATTTTACCATCCCCATAACTCCAAATACTATGGATTCGTGTTTTCAGTTAGCTGCACAATAGAACATAAATTCTTCTGGGACTAGGTTTCAATCTCAGAGAGAATCTATAATATTGATAAGCTGCTTTACCCATTCAATCCCTAATGACCATTTAATGCACTCAAGAGTCTTCTATTAAGAGATTCACCATCAAATCAAATTGTCCCAAAGTCCCTAAATGAATTTCAGACCTCGACCACTTCAGACTAATTAAATGGAAAAAAGGGAGCTGGCAATCTCAGAAATTGAGTTTGCTAGATAGTCTTAAATAGATATAAAATTATGTCATTGTAAAATTCCAACCATTAGTCCATAGACTCTAGGGACTTCTAAACAATGTAAAGCATCCTATCTTGAATCTGCATTTGTAATAAAAAAAAAACTGTATTTTTGATTGACTGTTCACCTTATCCTATAAATCATGCAGATTTTGGTTTTTAGGGAATACTGTCTACCTAGTTGATTACCAATATGGCATTCAGTTTGCAATAGAACTTGGCCTTCTGCACAGTTGAAGAAACAATTACACATTTAGGAATGAGAAATGGGTCCTTTATACTCACTTGCCTTCTCAAAGAGTTTCTGGCACATAGCCAGTAAGAATTAAGTGGTAACCCATAATTTGTATCTGCATATTTAGCTTATTCTTATCTTCTCTCTTGAATGAAATTATTAAAGAGCATAAAGTGCAAGGAAAATAAAAGCCAAGTCCCAAAGGCCAAATAGAAGAATGATTTTCTTCAGTATATTTAGATTTATTATTTTTGTATTCATTCATTCATTTATCAAATATTTACTGAGCACTAATGCACAAGGTACTCTTCTAGGTACCAACCATAAAAGGTAAACAAGGCAATAATGTAATCACTTCTCTTAATTGAGGTTATATTCTAATAGAGAAGGACAATAATTAAACAAATAAATGAACAAGAGAACTCCAGATAAAATCATTCTGCTTATAATAGCAATGCAAATAAACATATATACATAAACATAGACACACATATGAACATATATAAATATAAACATGTGTTGGTGAGGATGTGGAGAAAGGGGAACCCTTTTGCACTGTTGGTAGGAATGCAAACTGGTACCGCCACTCTGGAAAACAGTATGGAGCTTCCTCAAAAAATTAAAAATAGAACTACCATTGTACTCAGCAATTGCACTACTGGGTATTTATCCAAAGGATACAAAATTGCTGATTCAAAGGGGCACACGCACCCCAGTGTTTATAGAAGCCCTATCAACAATAGCCAAATTATGGAAAGAGCCTAAATGTCCATTGATTATGAATGGATAAAGATGTGGTATATATATACAAAGGAATACTGCTCAGTGATGACAAAGAATGAAATCTTAACATTTGCAACAACATGGATGAAACTATAGGAGATTATGCTAAGTAAAATAAGTCAGTCAGAGAAAGACAGATATCATATGATTTCACTCATATGTGGAATTTGAGAAACACAATAGATGAAAATAGGGGAAAGGAAGGAAAAATAAGATAAAAACAGAGAGGGAGGCAAAACGTAAGAGACTCTTAAATGCTGAGAACAAACTGAGGTTTGCTGGAGGGGAAGTGGGTGGGAGGATGGGCTAAATGGGTGATGGGTATTGAGAAGGGCACTTGTTAGGATGAGCACTGGGTGTCATATGTAAGAGATGAATCACTGGATTCTATTCCTGAAGCCAAGACTACACCATATGTTAACTAACTTGAATTTAAATTTAAAACATTAAATTAAATTAAATTAAAAAGGATAAACGTGTACAAAAGCTTGGCATCTGCCATTCTGAATAACTAGGATGGCATTTCCATCAAGCATTTATAACCAAGGAAATGATGCTGGTTCTCAGAACAAAGATTGTTTAAAGAAGACATTTCAGAAGACATTTTTAAAAAAGAAGAAGAGAAAGTAAAAATGATCATTTTTCTCCAGGTCCATTCAGTTCTTTAGATGATACTTTAAATATATATGCCTATTTATAATACTAATCAATGAGACAATGACAATGCCCAATGACAGAATTATCAGATCTGCTTGAAACCCAACTAAACAGATTATTAACCTTCTCTTCATTTGCTAACAACGAAAGGGACAACCTTAATGCAACTTAAGCTTATGAGTAAATACATGGCCAGACGCCCTTTGAATGACAGTCTTTCATTCAGTGATATGCCGGAGTGGAGCTGGCTGATACCTTACTCATGAAAGCCAATAATTACAATTTCCAGAATTTGGTCATCTGGTTGACATCATATTGGTAGTCTGAATCAGCTATAGTTGGCGTGTTTACACCACAGAAATTGGCAAACACTTTAAGTCAGGGTTATTTTTTTTTTTTAGATCCAGCAGTGAAATATTTCCACTGCTTCCAGTAAACAATAATAATAAATAATAATGATATTAAAAGCTACCATTTTTTCAAGCCTACCTTGAAAATTCAGCATGTTGAAGATGTCAAGTGATGTGCTAAATAAACAACCTAATTTAATCCTCATGATAATCTATTGAAATGAGGTTATCAGAAACTCCATTTTAGGGGCGCCTGGGTGACTCAGTCGGTTAAGCAGCCGACTTCAGCTCGGGTCATGATCTCACGGTCTGTGAGTTCAAGCCCCACATCGGGCTCTGTGCTGATGGCTCATCAGAGCCTGGAGCCTGCTTCGGATTCTGTGTCTCCCTCTCTCTCTGCCCTTGCCCTGCTCATGCTCTATCTCTATGTCTCTCAAAGATAAATAAACGTTAAAAAAAAAATTAAAAAAAAAAAAGAAACTCCATTTTACAAATGAGAACACTGAAACACAGGAAGATTAAGTAAAATGGCTGGCATCCCACAGATAGATAATTATGGAGCCAAGAATCAAACTAAATCAAATCTAACCCCAAACAGTAAACTGAGGAAGTCATCTGGATTAGGCTCTAAAGAGAAAATCTAGTGCTTCTTTTCCTGACTTTACTACAGGGCTGGATACTGGACCCTCAAAGACATCATAGACACATTTGATTATTTATCCAAAATCCACCCCTCCCTCCACACACACACACACACACATACACTTCTTTGTTAGTTTACAGAAACCTACCTGATATCTACAGGGTTGGTAATGATATACTCAGGGAAGATGTTCAGAAGATTTTTAGGTAATCTTGCTTTATAATGCAGCTTATTTCTACTCTTCTCATAAACCTTTAGTAGAAACCTACTAACATTCAGTTTTTCTGGAGTCATATTTGATTGTGTGTGGTTTTCTTTACTATGGCAACATATGACATTGGCCAAATAGTTGATGTAGGAAAATATCGGAGATTGCTGGAAAGGTCTGTAAGGTACAAAATTTACATTAGTCAAAAGTAATAACCTTGTTATTTGAGACCAGGGTTAGGAATTGTTAATTTTGCTTACAGCAAATCTGTAAGAAGAAAAATAAACCCACAAGGTCTGGAAGGAGGAGAACATATCAGGAAATAGGAATAGATCACTAAGATGTGGCCCTAATGCCTTAAGTGTCCAAACCAATAGACTTATTTCCAACCGAGAAAAATATTTATTTATAACATTAGCCTCTTTCACACACTATCCCCTCTGTGATGCTTATTTTACTCTGACTTCGGCTCAGGTCATGATCTCACTGTTCCTGAGTTCAAGCCCCAAGTCATGCTCTGTGCTGACAGCTCAGAGCCTGGAACCTGTTTCAGCTTCTTTGTTTCTCTCTCTCTCTCTTTCTCTCAAAAATAAACATTAAAAAAATTTTTTAATTGGTTCACTGGTACCAAGTTGCATTTAGCAATATTCTAATAAGAAGCAAAATACAAAGAGTCATACGACACCATTAAAAGTTAATAATTTGTGAGGTGCCTGGGTAGCTCAGTTGGTTAAGCATCAGACTCTGGATTTCAGCTCAGGTCATGATCCCACAGTTCCTGAGTTCCAGCCCCCACTGTGTCATCGCAGAGCCTGATTAGAGTTCTCTTTCCATCTCTCTCTGCCCCTACCCTACTCATGCTCTGTCTCTCAAAAATAAATAAACATTTTAAAATTTTTTAATCTAAATAAATAAATAAACTTAAAAAATTAAAAGTTAAGAATTTGCTTGAAATTAGTTTATCAGATTAAATAATCAGAACTAATAGAACCACAGCAATGAAAGAACAAGGCAGGTATATTTTTATGGAATAATAAAACTTTAGCTACCTCACAAGTTGGATATCTACCAGCCTCACAAGTCGGATATCCCTAAAAACACTCACATCCAGCACAATTACTTTGAAAAAATGGAAATGCCAAACTTATATTTCAATTACCTATATTTTTACATCAGGTTAAATTTTCATAGCTACTTCCTGTCCTAAAAAATGTTTTCTATATTATTTTTCTTTATGAATAGGATTCATCTTTATTTCTAATGTGTTTGTTATCTGGTATAGCAAAGAAATCATTCAAAAAAAGATGCCTGAAATGCCTCTTCAAGAACATTATTTTCAGATATTAACACTGGCTGTCTGGTTAATTTTCCTTCTTTCTGCCTACTATTATATATTTTTCTAACCTTCCCATAATTTCTAAATTAAATTTAAAATACCTTTTAAAACAATTTATGGGGGAAATAATGTTTCATTTTCATGTATTTCTCTGCCCATTTGTGTGGATACAGAAGAATGCTGAAAGATTTAAAAACATAGACTCACCTGTAAAACCAAATTTGCAAAGCACTCCACTGAGACAAATAAATATTTATTTTTCAAGTTGCAGTCAAAATTCAATTTCTTTAGATAATATATAAAATGTGATTTAGTTGTCTCTGAGAATATATTTATTTTTCATCTTGAAGACTCAAATGTGGTTTAAACCAATATTTTATGAATTTATTTCCCAAACCCCTTTTACTTTCATTCATCCAGAGCTTCACTATAAAAAGAAATTCAAAACCCTATTTTTCAGATGTTTCGTTGGGTGATATCTGTCCTCTCTATAGCTTTTGGCTCCACACACCCTCTACATATATAAATGGTACATATTTTATTCAAATCTTTATTCTCTTAGAGCTTCGGAAGATTCATTTTTCTTTAAGACTGGTGATATCGAGACTTTTCTGCCAGAAAATTAGAATAATTCATATCCTTTATTTTCATAGAAAGAGAATTTTCAACTTGACTACTTAATTTGCAGTAAGTTCAAATCCTGATTTTTCTTATTTTACAAAGAAAACTTTAGTAGCAGCCATTGGGAAGTATAGTAGTATATCACTTTAAAACATACTCATTATTTTTGTTCCTTGAAGTTTATTAATTTCTCTGAGTAGAAGTCTTGAAAACAATAGGAATTTCATTATTCAGCTATAAAACATTAATTTCAGTTAAAAGTGCTGATAATCTGGAACATGCTGTTTACTGGATATTAACTGCTAGTTGAAAATGAACTTTTCCAATATGCCTACTTTATATTTTCAGCTCCCATGGAAATTACACACGGGTAGCCAGACTCACTGATGGGCAATGTGGCAGGACTCATGTGACAGTCATCTTTTATTAAGAACGATTCACCCTCCCAGGAAATATATCTGAGTATCTTTTATATATTGCCCATATTAGAACCACTGGTTACAGCTGTCCATAACAGATAATATAATAATAAATAGAGAAAGAGATATAAGTTTTTCTTTGTCTTATATTTAAATCTCTAAATAACTCTTCATATAAAAAGACGTTATAAGTCTGTGGGGTTTTTTGCCCAAAGAGCCTGAATAAGTGCATATTTGCACTTTCGTATCCCCCTGCATCTAAGGATTCAAATACCAAATTATCTTATTGAAAGATATACGTGAGGGAATACCATCAGCAAATAATTGAAAACATAAGCCCAGTGAAATCAACAGATATTGGATAACTCTGAAAACTATTTCTAGAATATAACATTAAAAACATTATTAAAAATTTTACTAGTGAAATAGCTGGCATGTACAATTAGCTCCCTACCCATTATCCACACTTTCTTTTCTCTGTTCCAGGATAACCCGATTTGGGGAGTGGAAGGTAGAAAGATAGCAAAGTTCCCAAGTTTAAAAAAAAAAAAAAAGAAAGAGAATAAAAATGTCAGCATCTCTTGCAGCTAGAAATAACCTTGTAAGAGTTCTGACCAATGAAAGTTGGTGAATGTTTCTGGGAAAACTCATATGAGGGTTTCTGAAGAACTCTGTTTCTCTGATATAGACACCATTTCTTTCCTACATTCCCTCCTTGTTCTTTCTGAAACGTGAAGCTGAGGGCTGAGCTGCAGCAGCTAGTTTGCAACTATGAAACTGAAGTCAAGGGACTCACAGAGACCTTGGCCTTTAACATCCTTGACCCGCTAGCCACTGCCAATAGCTACCAATCACTGAACTACTTGTCACATGATAAAAAATAAAACAACTACTTGGTTAATTACCAAAGTTGGTTTTCAGACGCGTGAAGCAAATAAAAAATGTAAATTTTAAGGTTTTTCCTTCCTCTTCAGTTGATAAGAATAAAATAAGCACTTCTTAAACTTTATGAAGTTTCCAGGGGTTCCTGGGTGGCTCAGCCAGTTAGGCGTCCGACTTTGGCTCAGGTCATGATCTCACAGTTCATGAGTTTGAGACCCACATCAGGCTCTATGCTGACAGCTCAGAGCCTGGAGCCTGCTTCAGATTCTGTGTTGCAGTCTCTTTCTGCCCCACCCCTGCTAGCTCTGTCTCTCTACATATCAAAAAAAAATGAATAAATGTTAAAAAAAGAATTTTTAAATAAACTTTATCAGGTTTCCATCAGCTGAGAACTGTCCACTTTCCTAAGGCCATATCTACTTAGCTAAGAATTAAGCCAACAAACCCATGTGAAAAATAGCCATTGGACAATGACTCCTGAAAACCAGCAATTGATAACTTTTCTAATGGTTAGTCAAATCAAATACAATTCCAAACAATAAATATCTCCAGGAATTTTGTACCATGGAAAAGCCAGTCTTCCTGGACACATATCTATGCTTTAACTTAGTAAACAATGAAAAATTTGTATAACTATCTTCTTTCTTTTTAAGTCAAAAGAAAGAGTTACAATTTGCACTCAACTACAATAATTATCTAATCTCACATACCTGAAGAATTTCTTTTCCAGCTGCTTCTAAAACTGACATCTTGAGCAAGGCTGTGCTTCATGCCAATTATGAATAAACTGAAATTATATATGAAATTTTTCTGGGATAGAGGCATCTGGGTAGCTCCATTGGTTGAGTGTCCATCTTCAGCTCAAATCATAATCTCACAACTCATAAGTTTGAGCCCCATGTCTGGCTCTGTGCTGACAGCTCAGAGCCTGGAGCCCATTTCCGATTCCCTGTCTCCCTCTCTCTCAACTCATCCCATGCTTACGTTCTTTCTTTCTCTCTCCTTCAAAAATAAACAAACATTAAAAAAAATTTTTTTTCTGGGATAAAGGCTCATTGCTTTCAGCAAAATCTCAAAGGAGTGTATGACACCTCCCCCCAAATGTTACAAATCACTTCCCAAAATGGTTTTTAATCTTGTGATTTTCATATTTCTTTTCAAATCCTCATTTTTCAGCCACTACTGATGCATAACAAATTACTCCAAATTTAGTGGCATAAAGCAACATTTTATTATCTCTCACCATTTCTTTGAGGCAAAGAATTCGGGAAGAGCTTAGCTAGGCAGTTCTGGCTCAGGGTCTCTTAGGTGGGTGCAGTGAGATCGTAATGAGAGCCCAAATGTCAAGAGGCCAGAGACCTGGCGGTTGGCCAGCATCTCTGTCTCTTCATGGAGTCTCAGAGTCTCTCCATTTGGTTTTCCCACATGGGTTACTTTGGGCTTCTTCACAGCATGGTGGCCTCGAGGCAGTCAGCCCACGTACCTGGCTGATGAAGTCTTTCAGAATTCATATTCCAGCAGTCTCAGACTCTCTCCCTTGAAGCAGTAACAAAAGCCCACCCAGGTCTAAGAGGATCCCACCTCTCAATAGGAAGAGTGACAAAGAATCTGTGGACATATTTTAAAACCACCACATGTTGAATATGTGTGCATTAAAAATCATTAATAAGTTAGGCCGTGGCAATTTTCTGTATAATTCAGGACCAAATAAAAAGTTGTTTTGATCCCATATCATGCCAAACAATAATATTATGGCGTTTAATCAATATAACCTGCAATAGCTGTGACTGATTTTAAGTGTTGATTTGCAAATCTTTACATACATAACAAATTACATGAAAATAATTCTATGATTCTCATAAAAATGAAAGATCCTACTCAAATCAGGAAATAATCACACTCCAATTTATTTCATGTATTCAAATTTTAACTATAAAGTTTGCCCAAAGGTGGATGCTCCTATATTATAACCAGAAAGTGGCACACTTTTGGCAAATTTTCTTGGTGAATGACTATGCTAATGTAAATTAAAACTTTTTGGTCATCAGTTATTAATCTGTTTATAGATAAAATGTAAGGTTTAGCAGGTAATTAACAATTCTTAAATCCTCAGCCAAATTTCTGAGTGACACTTCAAACCATAAGAAAATTCTATAACCAAGTATTTGGAAAATTCAGTCATTATTCTTTAGATACTTAACCTCAGCTCACGATGCCCCGCACTTAAACATATCCTTAGACAAAGATCATATTGTCACACAACATAAAATATACTACATATTAAAATATAAAACATGGTAAACCTGCCAATAAAAATCAATTCAAGAGGACATGAGAATTTGAATCAGGCTTATGATCCATACAGCTTGGCTGTAACAAAAACCTTCAGTCCTAAAACAATGTCAACTTCCCTGAAACACATTTCAATCATTCAAATTTCCTTAATAACCCATGTATTACTTACTGTACATTAATTAATTTAGAACCATTTAGTATATTTTTATTCTACAATTTATTCTCTAAAGCCTTGCTGCTGTATTCAAGGTGATACTCCTTTTTTTCCTAAAGTTTTTCTCTTTTCACTTTCCGAGGAATTTCCCCACTTGAAATACACCAAAACATAGAAACACAGTAAACCTGTCACTGTCTACTAACCCACACCCACCTCCATCGCACCCACTCCCACTCCAAGCATGGGCCCCCCTGAGACAGGTCTTAATCCTCCTTGTCCATCTTCATAATCTGTTACCTCCCTATGCTCATTCCTCTCAGCTGATGTAATTTCTCCATCCATCGTCTTCCCACCATCCATTGTTCTTCCCACCATCGTCTCCAACACCACCACTGACCTCCTTAGGCTCAGAATTGAACATGGAAACATTTGGGACAGTGAGATAACATTTTCTGTTTCTGAAATACTTTCAGCAAGTTATAAATCAACTTTAACATGGGCTCTTAAATGTCAGTGGAATGATACAGAATAAATGGCCACAAAAAGACAAAAACAGAAGATTCATCAAGACACAGGTGGTGTAGGGGTACCTGAGTGGCTCAATCAGTTAAGCATCCAACTTCAGCTCAGGTCATGATCTCACGGTTCGTGGATTCGAGCCCGGCGTCGGGCTCTGTGCTAAGAGCTCAGAGCCTGGAGCCTGCTTCGGATTCTGTGTGTGTCTCTCTCTGTCCCTCTCTCTGAATCATGCTCTGTCTCTCTCTGTCTCTAAAAAATAAATAAACATTAAAAAAGAAAAAAAATTCAGGTAATGTCCCAACATTTACTTTATTTAGCATCCAAAGGCCAAGAATACTTATGCCCCATAGTTAAGATTTCATCAGCACTAATCAATAGCTTACTAATGCTTTCATTTTCTGTTGCAGTAATTCATGATCAATGGTAAGAATTCAGAGACACTGCCAATAGCATATTCCATGGATCTTGGAATGTGAATGAGAAAACAAGATAATTCTAAATAAGCATTTAGAACACAGGCAAAGGAGAAAGGCCTGCAAGCCACTTGGGCAAGGTTATTGCCTTATTTATTTCCATGTCTACAGGACCCAGGCTAATTCTGGGATCATCATACTTCTCAGTACATATCGAATGTTGTATCTATTAATTATTAAACAATCATACAATGTTATAACAAAAGTAGACCTTAGAAATTATCTTATCTAACTTCTTGTGTTACAGATGAAGAAACATATCTAGAGGCTTTATTTTGGCAAAGCCTTGGGAACTTGCCCGAAATTTAATAACTAGGTAGCTGACACAGTAATTGATCATTTTTTCGTAACAGTATGTTCTATTAGTTTTCTAGAAATTATTTTTGTTTTTATTACATTTTAGACAATTTTCCATGGAATACACATTCACACTTCATATCCTAAAAAATAAGCTCGGGGGAGGAGGCAACATGGCGGAGGAGTAGGGGGCTCCAGTATTTCGCTTGCCCTTTAAAGGGGGACGACTGAAACCATTGTCTCTCTCTCAACTCCAAAATCGGGGGGAAAAGGTGCTAGAGCTGACAAGAAACTAAGGCGAACACAGACACGGCCCAACTGAACTGTGAGTTTAATCTGGGTCGGATAAAACGAACTCGAACTCGGGAAGTTGAGCTGAGGGGAGGGTGAGCGTCTTCGGAGATAGCTGGGAAAGTGCCGATCGAACAACATCTGAACGAGAGGGCCAGAGCGGGTGAGACCGCTACCATCCAGCCCCTAAATGCAGGGCTTTTGAAGAGAAGTTCAGTGGCAAACAGCAGCAATCCCCGCGCGCTGCTGGGACCGCACCAACCCCGTCCTGAGCCACTGGGTCGCACGCGGGAGGGACTGGCAGCGGGGACGCAGGCGGCGCCGCCTGCGGAGCACCTCTAACCCCGGCACAATTATAACGAAATCGGGGGGTGGCAGACGGCCGCACCACCGCGCCACCCTCGCCCAGCGCCTCCGGGGCGCGCGCGCTGCCGGGACAGGCAGGGGGGACCCAGGCAGCGGCCCCTGTGGAGCACCTCTAACCCCCGCACAGTTACAGCCAAATCGGGGGGTAGCAGAGGGCCGCGCCACCGCGCCACCCTCGCCCAGCGCCTCCAGGCACGCACCCTGCCAGGATAGGCAGCAGGCACCCAGGCAGCCCCAGGCGCGGCTCCAGTAAACCACACTACGCTGGCGTGGGCGGTGGAGAGAGAACAGAAATAAAGGGGCGAATAAAGCCTCCAGGACTGGTGGCGCGGGTCTGGAGAGACACCATTGTTGTCTCACAAGCCAGGAAGTCACCCCAGAAGCCATCCCTGCAGCAGTGGAGGCCGGACCCGCCTACACTAAACCACGCCCCTCCCAAACTATCAGCAGGAGCGACTGATCCAAGTGGAGATTGCTGCCTGGAGTAACACCAGTCATTTCTTCTTTTTAAATTTATCCCTCCCTTTCTCATTCCTACCGATCCCCATCCCTGAGCTGGTCATCCAGGGTACTGACTGGCTTAATCATTTTTTTCGTTCTTTTTGTTTTTTGTTTTTTTGTTTGTTTGTTTGTTTGTTTGTTTTGTTTGGGTTTTTTTTGTTTTGTTTTTTGTTTTTTGTTTTTTGTTTTTTTGTTTTTGTTTTGTTTTTTAACCCACTCTTCGAGGACATGTCCTACAACCTCTTCATTACTTCCCTAGCCCTTTTTCTGGAATAACCAGGCCGTATAAGTTCATCTAGACGACATCGATCTTTATTCCTTTTCCCTCGCACCTGTCCTTATTCTGATTTCTATCAGTCTGGATTAAACCCTTTAGTCGCTCTACCTGGGCAAAGTCCATTTCCTTCTTCTCCCTGCACCAGTCATTATTCTGTCTATATATGCTCTGCCACCAGCACACTACATACCCTGTCCTTAACGTGTAGCTGTTACTTCAGGACATTGCCCTCAGAGAATCACTTGTTATTTTTTTCTGTTGTGAACTGCTTGTCTGGACCATTTGTCGGTACGTTTGAGTATTTCTGTGTTCTGTGTGTCTGTCAGTTTTCCTTTCCAGGGCAACTTCAAGAAACAACCCATAACACATCCAGCCAAAATGACGAGACGGAAGAATTCTCCTCAAAAGAGTCTACAAGAAGCAGTGACAGCTCAAGAATTAATGAAAACAGATATAAGCAACATAACAGAACTTGAATATAGAATGTTAATCATAAAACTAATTGCTGGCCTTGAAAAAAGCTTAGATGAATGCAAGGGGTCCCACGAGGCAAAGTTCAAAGACCTTAAAAATGGTCAGGAAGAATTAAAGAAGAAATTAGAAGAAATACAGGGGAAACTGGAAGCAGCCACAGCACGGATTGAAGAGGTAGAGGAAAGAGTTAGTGCCTTAGAAGACAAAATCATTGAAAAAGAGGAAGCAGATAAAAAGAGAGAGAAGCTGATCCAGGAACAGGAAAGGAGAATTCGAGAGCTGAGCGATGCAGTCAAAAGAAACAATATCCGTATCATAGGAGTTCCAGAGGAAGAAGAGAGAGAGAAAGGAGTCGAAGGGGTTCTGGAACAAATCATTGCTGAGAACTCCCTCAACATGAGAAAGGAAACGGGCATGGAAATCCAAGAGGCACAGAGAACTCCCCTCAGACGGAACTTGAATAGACCTTCTGCACGGCACATCATAGTGAAACTGGCAAAATACAAAGATAGGGAGAGAATCCTGAAAGCAGCTAGGGACAAAAGAACCCTAACATACAAAGGGAGACCTATAAGGGTAGTAGCAGACTTATCTACGGAAACTTGGCAAGCCAGAAAGGAATGGCAGGATATCTTCAATGTGATGAGCAAGAAGGACATGCAACCAAGAATTCTGTATCCGGCTAGCCTGTCATTCAGAATAGAAGGAGAGATCAAGGTTTTTCCCAACAAACAAAAACTGAAAGAATTTATCACAAATAAGCCAGCACTGCAAGAGATCCTGAGGGGCATTCTATGAAAACAAGGAGGCAAAGAACACAAACTACCAGAGACAGCCTTACAAACATGAAACTTACAGATAATACAGTGACTGTAAGCCCATATTTTTCAATATTAACACTGAATGTAAATGGACTAAATGCGCCAATCAAAAGACACAGGATAACAGAATGGATTAAAAAACAAGACCCATCTATTTGCTGTCTTCAAGAAACTCATCTTAAACCTGAAGACACCTTCAGATTGAAAGTGAGGGGATGGAGAACTATCTACCATGCTACTGGAAGTCAGAAGAAAGCCGGAGTAGCCACACTTATATCAGACAAATTAGACTTTAAAATGAACGATGTAATAAGAGATGAGGAAGGACATTATATAATAGTCTCAGGGACCATCCAGCAGGAAGAGCTAACAATTGTAAATATCTACGCACCGAATTCAGGGGCACCCAAATTTGTAAAACAACTAATTACAAACATTAGCAACCTCATCGATAAAAATGTCCTAATAGTAGGGGATCTCAACACTCCACTCTCAGCATTGGATAGATCAACAAAACAGAAAATCTCCGCAGAAACAATAGCCCTGAATGACACATTAGGACAGATGGGCCTCACAGACATCTTTAGGGTCCTTCATCCAGAAGCAAAGGAATTTACGTTCTTCTCATCTGCACACGGTACATTTTCCAAGATAGACCACATTCTGGGGCACAGGGAAGCTCTGAATAAATATAAAAGAATTGAGATCATACCGTGTACAGTGTCAGACCACAATGCTTTGAAACTTGAAATCAACCACAGGAGAAAGCCTGGAAAATATCCAAGAACATGGCGGCTAAGAAATAACCTACTAAAAGATGACTGGGTCAACCAAGCCATCAGAGAAGAAATTAAAAAATACATGGAAACAAATGAAAATGAAAATACAACAATCCAAACGCTCTGGGACGCAGCAAAGGCAGTCCTGAGAGGGAAATATATTGCAATCCAGGCCCATCTCAAGAAACAAGAAAAATCAATAACACAAATTCTAACAGCACGCCTAAAGGAACTAGAAGCAGATCAACTAAAACAACCCAAGCCCAGCAGAAAGAGAGAAATAACAAAGATCAGAGCTCAAATTAACCATATGGAGACAGAAAAGGTAGTGGAACAGATCAATGAAACCAAAAGCTGGTTCTTTGAAAAAATAAACAAAATAGACAAACCTCTAGCCAGGCTTCTCAAAAAGAAAAGAGAGAGAACTCAAATAAATAAAATCGTGAATGAAAAGGGAGAAATTACAACCAATCCCTCAGAGATACAAGCAATCATCAGAGAATACTATGAAAAATTATATGCCACCAAACTTGGCAATCTGGAAGAAATGGACAGCTTCCTAAATAGCCACACGCTACCAAAACTCAAACGGGAAGAAATAGAAAATTTGAACAGACCCATAACTAGTGAAGAAATAGAATCCGTTATTAAAAACCTCCCAGCAAATAAAAGCCCTGGACCAGATGGCTTTCCTGCGGAATTTTACCAGACATTTAAAACAGAGTTAATTCCTATCCTCCTCAAGCTGTTCCAAAAAATTGAAACGGAAGGAAAACTCCCGGACTCATTCTATGAAGCCAGCATCACTTTGATTCCCAAACCAGATAGAGACCCAGCAAAGAAAGAAAATTACAGGCCAATATCCCTGATGAATATGGATGCAAAAATTCTCAACAAGATACTAGCAAATCGAATCCAACAGCATATAAAGAGAATTATCCACCATGATCAAGTAGGATTCATCCCTGGGTTGCAGGGCTGGTTCAATATTCGCAAATCAATCAACGTGATACATCACATCAACAAAAGAAAAGATAAGAACCATATGATCCTGTCAATAGATGCAGAAAAAGCATTTGACAAAATACAGCATCCTTTCTTAATAAAAACTCTCGAGAAAGTCGGGATAGAAGGAACATACTTAAACATCATAAAAGCCATATATGAAAAGCCCACAGCTAATATCATCCTCAATGGGGAAAAATTGAAAGCCTTCCCCCTGAGATCAGGAACACGACAGGGGTGTCCACTCTCGCCACTGCTATTTAACATAGTGCTGGAAGTCTTAGCATCAGCAATCAGACAACAAAACAAAATAAAAGGCATCAAGATTGGCAAGGAGGAAGTCAAACTTTCACTTTTTGCAGATGACATGATACTTTACATGGAAAACCCGACAGAATCCACCAAAAGCCTACTAGAACTGATTCATGATTTCAGCAAAGTTGCAGGATACAAAATCAATGTACAGAAATCGGTGGCATT
This sequence comes from Paguma larvata, assembly GCA_030068075.1. Lineage (NCBI taxonomy): Eukaryota > Metazoa > Chordata > Mammalia > Carnivora > Viverridae > Paguma > Paguma larvata. The sequence continues at coordinate 33,293,784 of CM057826.1, read as the reverse complement.
TCTATACACCAACAATGAAGCAGCAGAAAGAGAAATAAAGAAGCTAATCCCTTTCACAATTGCACCAAAAACCATAAAATACTTAGGAATAAACCTAACCAAAGATGTGAAAGACCTCTACACTGAAAACTATAAAAAACTTATGAAGGAAATTGAGGAAGACACAAGGAAATGGAAAAACATCCCATGCTCATGGATTGGAAGAATAAATATCGTCAAAATGGCAATACTACCCAAAGCAATCTACACATTCAATGCAATCCCAATCAAAATTGCACCAGCATTCTTCTCAAAGCTAGAGCAAACAATCCTAAAATTTGTATGGAACCACAAAAGACCTCGAATAGCCAAAATAATACTGAAGAATAAAACCAAGGCGGGAGGCATCACAATCCCAGACTTTAACCTCTACTACAAAGCGGTGGTCATCAAGACTGTATGGTATTGGCACAAAAACAGACGCATAGACCAATGGAATAGAATAGAAAACTCAGAAATGGACCCGCAAGTATATGGCCAACTAATCTTTGACAAAGCGGGAAAATGTATCCAATGGAAAAAAGACAGCCTCTTTAACAAATGGTGCTGGGAGAATTGGACAGCAACATGCAAAAGAATGAAACTAGACCACTTTCTTACACCACTCACAAAAATAAATTCTAAATGGATAAAAGATCTGAATGTGAGACAGGAAACCGTCAAAATCCTAGAGGAGAAAACAGGAAAAAGCCTCTTTGACCTAAGACGCACAAATTTCTTACTCGACACGTCTCCAAAGGCAAGAGAATTAAAAGCAAAGATGAACTATTGGGACCTCATCAAGATAAAAAGCTTCTGCACGGCAAAAGAAACAACCAACAAAACGAATAGGCAACCAACGGAATGGGAAAAGATCATCGCAAATGACATATCGGATAAAGGACTAATATCTAAAATTTATAAAGAACTTACCAAACTCCAAACCCGAAAAACAAACAACCCAGTGAAGAAATGGGCGGAAGATATGAATAGACACTTCTCCAAAGGGGACATTCAGATGGCCAACAGACACATGAAACGATGCTCAATGTCACTCATCATCAGGGAAATACAAATCAAAACTACCCTGAGATACCACCTCACACCAGTCAGAGTGGCTAAAATGAACAAATCAGGAAACTATAGATGCTGGCGAGGATGTGGAGAAGTAGGCACCCTCCTACACTGTTGGTGGGAATGCAAACTGGTGCAGCCACTCTGGAAAACGGTATGGAGGTTCCTCAAAAAAATGAAAATAGAGCTACCCTATGACCCAGCAATAGCCCTGCTAGGAATCTACCCAAGAGACACAGGAATGCTGATGCATAGGAGCACGTGTACCCCAATGTTCATAGCAGCACTTTCGACAATAGCCAAATCATGGAAAGAGACCAAGTGCCCATCAACTGACGAATGGATAAAGAAGTTATGGTACTTATATACAATGGACTACTACGTGGCAATGAGAAAAAATGAAATCTGGCCATGTGTAGCAACATGGATGGAACTGGAGGGTATTATGTTAAGTGAAATAAGTCAGTCAGAAAAAGACAGATACCATATGTTTCCACGAATAGGTGGACTTTGTGAAACTAAGCAAAAACCAGGGGGAGGGGAAGAGGGGAAAGGAAAAAAAGACACAGAGAGGGAGGGAGATAAAACATAAGAGACTCTCAAAGACTAAGAAAAAACTGAGGGTAAGGGGGATGAGGGAGGGGGGAGAGGGGGTGATGGGCATTAAAAAGGGCACATGTTGGGATGAACACTGGGTGTTATATGTAAACCAATTTGAAAATAAACTATTATAACAAAAAAAAAAAAAAAAAAAAAGAAAAAAAAAATAAGCTCGATGGAGATAAAATTGTATCAGTTGACTATTTCCTCAGTCTCACACATGTTAAAATCATTGGCATTAAATTTGGTTAGACTTCTCTGAACCACACCCCCAACTCCTGACCCTACTCAGAATCCTGAACAAACCGTTCTGTTTAATCTGGCTTTGTTTATTGAGTCTAATGTTGTTGTGCCCAGCTGCATTATGCATTGCTAATTTTGTACTATGTTAAGACTGACAAGGCCCCTGAAACCTCATAATGTGAACTACAAAAGCAATTAATAAATAGAATTTCTTTTCAAACCCACTGAACAAAAACCATGTATCTCTGTTTTGTGCAAAGACTCCTATTCATTGATATGATATAGGGATCTCTCTCTTGAGAAGCATTTAATTCTTTGGGAGCAATTAATTCAAACTGCTTGAAAACATGAGGTTCCATGGAGACTTATGTCAATGCCTTACGTAAGTTTACATGTCCCCCTTATCTACTCTCACTAGCCTCCCAGCCATTGGCTCCCCACCTTACTTGTCTCTTTCTCATGTTTCAACAAAAGGTACATGAGAATGAAGGAGATCTAGACATGCCCACAAAGAATTTGAATCTCTTGTCCTTTGCATGCTGTATTATAATATTTACAAACCACAACACCAACATCTGGGAAATAGAGTTAACAGCATTGAAAAAAAGCTTCCAGATGTCATATAGCCCCATCTTTTGTACCCAAGTCAGACGGTCCCGAATGATAATAAACAGTTAAATATCTCCATGGAAAGAGCTGCTATAGCCTCCCTTGGTATCTATCACACTAACTATGATAAACTGATGGAGCGAGTGTGTTATAGGCCACGTTCTCACGATGCAGATGGTTCTCTCTTGCCCAGTGAAATTCTTCCTTAGATGTCAACAAAACAAGAGAAGGGATATCTTTTTAAAGTCACGGGCAGGAAAATGCACAATCTGGCTCATGTGAGAGTTGTTAAGGGAGAAGAGGGGAACGGGGAGGAATGGAGATGTAGGGGAGAGAGGCTTTGGTTGATTAAACATTCATTCTCCCATGACATCAATGTTTAAAGACCATGTGCCCTGGCCTTACGTAGACATCACTATCAGAAGGCATCTGTATAAAATGAAGACAAAAGTTGACCTTTCAGTGTGTCAGACATTGCATCTGAGAGATGATGAGTCACAATCAAACCCCTTTTTGGCCATTTATTGGTAAAACACCAGAAGTAAAATGAATCAGATGTTTCACTCTTCATACCAATGGATTCTATCCACTTAATGTGTTAAGAGTTTAACTAATATATTATCTTAAAAATAAAGAATAACTGTCTAAGTCTTAGTAAATGTGGTAATGACAGTAGCTTTCTCAATGGAAAATACATGATTATATGTATATATTAGGTAAGTAAATAAATACTTATTTTTTTGTTTCCTTGACTATCAAAAAAGAAAATAAACATTTATTGAATGTCATTTATTAAACTGCGCAATGCTCTGAGGCAAGTACTATTACCTCTACTTACACATAAAGGGAAATTGCACAACTGGCAAGAAAAAAACCAGTGTCCAGATTCAAAATCTTGGAGTTTCTGTTTCCAAAACCACATGGTGTTTCCATCGGGCCACACAGGAAAATAAAAACATTGCTATCTTCGTATTTCTCCTGCAAACAAGAACAGATTTGTTTTCAAGTGAGAAATCATTCTTACACACTGTGGTTACTGAAAACGTCCTCCTTTAGATAATTTATTAAATAACGAAACCAGGATTTAGATTGACCTTTTGTGATATTGAAGTCTGTTATCTATGTAATTCACTATTATATGCCTATGCTGCCTTGGTCAGGGCCTTATTCTTACAAGCATCTCTGAGCTCTCTCTCACTATCCCACTTCTCACATGCACCTGTGGAGAGAGAATCATGTCTGGAAGGAAAAGAGAATGAAGGCAGAAATTTCCTTAGGTGAATTCCTATCGTATGAGAAGCAGGCAGTCAGGAGCACTTAACACTCCGTCATGTATTATAGTTATTCAAATAAATGCCCCAGATCTACTCTTCTAGGAGTCTTTAATAAGCAGAAGCCATACCCTAATCACTTACGGACTCCTGTCGTAGGAACAAACAATCTTTTTTTTTTTTTTTTTAAACATTTATTTTATTTTTGAGACACAGAGAGTGAGCAGGAGAAGGGCAGAGAGAGAGAGAGGGAGAAACAGAATCCAAAGCAGGCTCCAGGCTCTGAGCTGCCAGCACAGAGCCCGACGCGGGGCTCGAACTCACAGGCTGCGAGATCATGACCTGAGCCGAAGCCGGCCGCCCAACCGACTGAGCCACCCAGGCGCCCCCAAACAATCTTTTGAATGAATTAATTTTGGCCAGACACTTCTACAAAGAAAGTCTCATCAAATATTGAAGGAAGATTCTTAAACCAAATCTATATGTGTTAGAACTAATAGAGTATATTATTCAATAATATATTATTAAAGAGCTGTGGTACCCTGGCATACAGAACTAAAAATACATGTTTCTAGAATCAGCTACCTTAAACTTTTCTGGAAGAAGGAAGGCAATAACCAGCAGTTGTAGAATGTCCACTTTTAATGACTCCTTAAAGATAATTTAAAACAACACATTTTACTAATGAGGAAGCCTTGGTCTAAGGAGGTTAAATAATTTCCTAATGTCACATAAGATCATGGCAAGCCAGTACTAAAACCCAGCCTCCCCTTTAGGGATGAAGTACCTTTTCTTTTCTGCAATTTGCACCATTCTGCTTCTCATATTTCTGAGTGAATAAATAAACTGACAAGCCTTACCAAATACAGAAAGGGTCTGGACTACCACCATGGCGTGGGCTAACAGTATCAGACCTGCCCCTTATAACATATGATTCTTACTTCCCCCAAAGACATAATTTGACACCTATTACACAAATGGATATTTATAATAAATTACAACAAAATTATACTGTCTTCCCAAGTCACCTTCCTCTATGTCAGTTACCTCTGAGGTTCACTTGGGCAGTCACCTTTTTCTTATTTTAATTTGTTGGGGTCTTGCTTATATTTTCGAAGATGCTACGATGATAAATAAAATTTCAGTGAAGTTCTTGGAATGCCTCAGAACCTAAGCCTCAAAAATGCGTTGTTCCTGACTGCTCCTTCTTTTCCTCTCCTTCCCCCATTCCGCAGGTTAGTTTACAACAAAAGGGATTCATGAATCATGATTTGGGATGGAAAACATGCTATCTCAGGGCATTCTCAGTGTTTTGTGGCTGCGGGGGGAGCATGCAACAAGCCTTGGGAGAGGGGAAGACTGAGTAAAAAGAGGCTCCACTGATATGCTTGTGGCTCCATTTATTTCTTAGCAAGAAACAAGAAGAAAACCACAAAAGCCATAATTTGCAGGTTGTCTTTGCCAGGGACGCTCCTGAAGGCAGCACATCCCACCGCAGTCTTAGTCTTGTGACTCTTGTCTCAGTTCCCTTGAAAGAATGATAATTCAGAGCACCATTATAAGTGCCCCTGCTCCACCCACATCTTCCACTCTCGTATTTTTACAAACATTTCTTTGCTGCTTCTTTTTTTAATATTGTTTTTTCCGTTAGTTCTTCCTCCGCCGTTTCCCTCATTATCATGTTCAGGAAAAAATACTTTTGTTCATTCATGCTCCATGTCATAGTCTCTCTTTCTTATTTCAATTGAAGTAACTGATATCAGAAGCATTAGGAGGGCACCCTGGCCAACTTAGTAGGTAGAGCATGCAACTCTTGATCTCGGGGTCATAAGTTTGAGCCCCACTTTGTGTATAGAGATTACTTAAAAAAATAAAATCTATAAAATAAAAAAGCATAAGCAGCAACTGTAAACAGAAATTATAGAACTAATAGAACAAAGATTTAGAGAAAAGAATTATTAAAATATGACAAAAGGAAGCCACCAGACAACCTGGAAGGAATAAGGTAATTTCTCTGAGAACAAAGAAGACCACTCTTGCATATGTCACTTCCATTCGAAGGCAAGCTAATGGTCCACTAAAATCCACGTGGTTCTCTTTATCCTAGGCATACAACTATACTATATTTTACAGCTTTCCTGCATTAAGGTGGAGCCATGTGCTGAGATCTAGCAAGTGAAATATGAATGGAAGTGATTCGTGCCCCTTCCAGACCTAACCTACATAAACTTAAATGTGTTCCTGAATGTTCTCTTTGCCTCTGGCTGTCAGAGATGGAGATCATCACAACGATCTTAAGAGACATGTATCAAAAATGCCAGATCCTTGATCAATCTTGAGGCTCTGAGTAAAGGAGTGCCACTGGGAAATAAATAAATTTCTATTATTTATGAGTGACTGTACATTTTGAGTTCTTTACAGCAGCTAATGTCACCCTAAAGAGTCCTCATTTCTTTGTAGGGACAGTAATCAGAGATCAGATATCAAAAGGCCTGCATATCACTCCAACTCTGCAGTATTTTTAAATACAATGTTTATTTTAGATGCATTCCTTCACTTTTGTGTCTCCTAATAATGGCTAGAGGTTAAAGAGGTTAATCAAAGAGTCAGAGAGCCTTACTGTTAAAAGAAACTAGCCCGGCTTCATTGTTACACAAATGAGAAAACTTCAGTCCACAACAATTAGCCTCTATGAACCAGATCTTAGGCCAGTTAGAGGCAAAGTCAACATAAGAATCCAAGACTATCATGTCCAGTTCAAGGTTCTCCTTGCTAAAAGATCATAGTGGAATAATTCCCCAAAAGGAATATTTCAATTGGAAAGAGAACAGAATTCACATGTATATTAATTGGTGTTCCACTTCCAGTACTAGCATTAAAAAAAGTATCATTTGGTTTTGTAAGACACTATACCTTGATCATATTATGTACCTATTTTGAATGCACATAATAAATAAAGGAGAACCTCTTCTGCCTAGAAAAATAAAACATATTACTAATCACCAATTAACATTACTGACTCAAAAGAAAGTTTTTAAAAGTTATGTATATTGGACAATAATCACAGGTGTATCAGACACCAGGGCTATTTTGCTATATCACTCTTTGTTAATCAAAGTCAAAATATTGGAGGACAAATAGGTAAGTCTCTGAACCATCCACAATTTCTTGAAACCAAGAATCTGTTTTGTTCATGATTAATCCCCCAAATCTAAAACTTTGTTAAATATTTATGCAAGTGACATATTGGATAAAGGGTTATTATCCAAAATCTATCAAAAACTTACCAAACTCAACGTTGAAAAAACAAATAATCTAGTGAAGAAATGGGCAGAAGACATGAATAGACACTTTTCCAAAGAAGACATCCAGATAACTAACAGACACATGAAAAGATGCTCAACATCATTCATCATCAGAGAAATAAAAATCAAAACCACAGTGAGATACCACTTCACACTTGTCAGTGACTAAAATTAACAACTTAGGAAACAACAGATGTTAGCAAGGATGCCAAAAAAGGTGAACCCTTTTGCACTGTTGGTGGGAATGCAAACTGGTACAGCCACTCTGGAAAACAGTATGGAGGTTCCTCAAAAAATTAAAAATAGAACTACCATTCTACCCAGCAATTGCACTACTGGGTATTTATCCAAAGGATACAAAAATGCTGATTCAAAGGGGAACACACACCCTAATGTTTACAGCAGCACTATCAACAATAGCCAAATTATGGAAAGAGCCTAAATGTCCATTGATTATGAATGGATAAAGATGTGGTATATATATACAATGGAATACTGCTCAGTGATGACAAAGAATGAAATCCTAACATTTGCAACAACATGGATGAAACTAGAGGGGATTATGTTAAGCAAAATAACTCAGTCAGAGAAAGACAGATATATGATTTCATTCATATGTAATTTGAGAAACACAATAGACGGACATAGGGAAAGGGAAGAAAAAATAAGATAAAAACAGAAAGGGGGCAAATCATAAGAGACAGAGAACAAACAGGGTTTTTGGAGGGGTGTTGGGTGGGGTAGATGTGTTAAATGGGTGACGGGCATTGAAAGGCATTTGTTGGGATGAGCACTGGGTGTCATATGTAAGAGATGAATCACTGGGTTCTAGTCCTCAAGCCAAGACTGCCCTGTGTGTTAACTAATAAATTTAAATATAAAAAAAGATAAAAAATAATAAAACTTGGATAAATATTTAATAAATGCATGAATGAACTTACTACATTTACCCCATAGCACTTTTATCCTGTAAATCTTTACATCACTATCATTAGCTACAGTAAACTATCCATCAATTATCCTTTGATATGTCCATTGATATTGCAAGAAAGCCCGACATATATTTATACTAAGAGGCAGAATGGTGTAGTGACTAACAGCCTAGGTTTTAATCACCATTCTACCAATTACCTTGGGCCCTTTACTTAACTTTCTTGTGCCTTATAAATTAAATATGAATACCGATAATAACAGAATATAGCTTGCTCAGTATGGGTATTAGCAAGAAAACAATAGCACACTCAGTGTAAGAGAATTTAATGAAGGGACTATTTACAAAGTTGTGGGCAGGGGGTCAGAGCCCCCGTAAACTAGCAACCACAGAGAGACTTCACTACCCCTAAGCCTAATAGAGAAGAGGAGGGAGCTATTACCAGGACTCAGAGAGAGTGAATATTAAAGAAGACCAAGTAAACAGGAGCTATATGGCCTTTGAGAAAGGGATACAGCCATTCTCAGTGACCCAAAAGGAAGGAAACTTGGGAAATAAGTACTATGACCTCACTTTGCTTCCACTTTCTGATCTCATGTTGGAAACTTCCACTGGCCCAAACATAAGCAGACACCATAAAGAAATATTCAGTACCGAAGGTCAGTCTCTCAAGGCACAGAGCAAGTATGGAAGAATGGAGAGTGTCTGAAGACGTAAATAGAAAATGAGCACACCTCATAGAGTTCTTGCAAAGACTAAAAGTGCTGATATACATATAGGAATGTCTAGCACTATACATATCGGAGTGTCTAGCACTATGAAAATGCTCGCTATTATTAATTCTTTTGGAGAGGAGCAGCAGTAGAGCACGAAAACCTGAAGCCACACTGCCTAGATGCTGTAAATTCCAAATTTACTGCAGAATTCCAATTTTGCCTCTTACTAGGATGATGACCTGGAACAACTTTCTTAATTCCTCTGTCACTATTTCTTCTTCTGTAATAAGGAGATAAAAATAAAACCCTCATGGCATTATGTGATAATTAAGTGAATAATATATGTAAAACACTTAGAACTGTACCCAAAATATATGCAAAATACTGTATTGCTCTGTTTACTCAAGAATTGTTGACCTAAACAAGATTTTTATTAGCTTTGGTATAACAAGATCTGGAAAATAATTTCTTTCTGGCTGAAGTATTTCCCTACGTATTCCAAGGAAATGTGGAGAAGTTTCATCAATAGAGCCGGTATAACTAAACACTTGCGTGAAACACCCTCAAGGCAAGGATAGACGAAATATGAGAGGAGGAATGGTTAACAGAGAAAGAAAGAGAAGTTGAGCATTCAGGGATTTATCAGGAAATCGAGAAAGAAACCATCTTAATTTCAGCACACTTCTAAATCTCAGGTTGCTTAGCATTGATTTAATATACTTGGGGTTGGAGAGATGAAGAGAATAATCTTTCCAGTGTGTGGGTTCTCTTCAGACCATCGTTTGCTTTTAGCTGTGTGTGTGTGTGTATGTGTGTGTGTGTCCATGTTAGAGATGATGCAATCTCTTTCCAAGATGCAATAAGGAACAACAGGAGCCTATCTGGAAACTGGAATATAATAATAATTGGATCCTTAGTATATAAAAGGCATTGTGTTGGGCTCTCTCTAATATGACCTTTATAAGAATTATTTTTATTTTTCGCTTAGTAAAGCTGCTAAACAATAGAGACCCTCACACACAGAGATGCAAAAATGTTTAGTGTTTTCTGAATAGTCAAAAACGGCTTCCCAAGAAAATATCTCTTCCATTTTTCAAGAACAATTTCACACAAAAAAATTTTGAAACACTCTGCGTCTATGACAGCTAAACAACCGAAGCATTTCAAAACCCAACTTTTCATGGGTTTTCCTCTTGAAAGGTGAAGGGGACATCTTTTTAAACTGGGCATTGGCACTCCTGGGGGTTATAAAATTTTATGGCAAGACTTAGAGTATCTCTTCAATAGTGACTTCACCTCTTCTCCCATTCTGATCAGTCATGCGCCTTCTGTTGGCTGGATTGAGAGAGGATGGTGGAGCCAGGTGGGAAGGGATTGGAATTTAGAGAAGGTGATGTAGATGAGAGTGCACCACCCAAATCAAACCCACACTACAGGTTACCTACCCCGTTTGTCTGGAGCCCTGTCTTCAGCCCAAATACAGAAATCACAATATTCCCGTTTCTCTCTCTTACTCTTTGATGCCACCAAGGAAGACTCGCTGACCATTTAAAACTCAACAGCCACATACCATTCCCAAAGGAGGTAAAGAAAACAGGTCCCACATCTCCTGGAGTTGAAAATTTTTGAAATACATATTTTTAGTTCTTAAAAAAAAGTTTAGTTTTCAAAAACACTGTTTATAATAAATCATATGTCTCTGTTTTTAAATTGTAAGCAACTATATGGTGAGAGCTGCTCTTTTATAAAAACTCTAAAATTAAAACAACCACTTAACACTCCAACCTAATGCCTGCAGTAAATCAAATGTCTTTGTTGTTTAGATTTTAGCTGAACAGGTCCAATATAAAAAAGGAGTTTTAGCACTATTTATAAGAAGAATTGTCTCTCCAAACCCATCCAACAATTTTTTCATTCTTTAGGTAAAAACTTCAGCAGTAACTTAAGTGGGGTATAGGCAAGCTACCCATAACTTTTTGTGCCAGACGTTATACAACAAGGTCAAATTTAATGTACACACAAATGTACAGCAGCTTAAAAGAAGTGGTTGTTCAAAAAAGTGTTCGATAAATCATTGCCAAGGAGCTGGAAGGGATTTGAGGGCTCTGTGTTAAACCACAGCTCTGTCACTAGTATACCGTGTGACCTTGGACACATCACTTAACCCCTCTACTTCTCAGCTTCCTCTTATGTGATTTCTCTACTACTCACCCTATGTGTTTTCAGGTCTAACTTCCTGTAGAACAGTCCAGTGGTGGAGTATTCCTTTACAATCTCCCAAAAGACATTTGCCTCTTGATTCTTTCTATAAATCTGTTTTAAGAAAAGCATAATCCCATGGCTGTTCCTCTCTAGACAACACAGGCTTTTTCCTTGTAACTAGATTTCCCATTCTCACCAAACGCAATGGAAGAGAAGATGAGAGCAATACACCATGGAGAAGGAAAACCAGTTTCCAGCCCGGACTGTGCCACCTTCTGGTTTGGGAAAAGATACTTGACCTTCTAGTCTTCATTTACGCATCTGTAAAAGATGAAGTGAGAATATGATCTATCTGTAAGTAAAACAATGTGGTACTGGCACATAAATAGACACAGAAGAATGGAAGACCCAACTACCTATGGAAATCTAGTATATGGTAAAGGGAATATCTCATTTGACTAGAACAAAGTGATCTTTTTAATAAGATATTGGTCCAACTGCACAGCCATTGGGAATAAAGATGAACTTAGATCCATTCCTAACAACATATACAAGAAGAAACTCCAAATTGATCTAGCTAGAATCTGGGATCTAAATGTAAAAATAAAGGCATACAAGTACTTGAAGAAAACATGAATGAATTCCTCTATAACCTATGATTCAAAATCCATATTGTGAAATGGATACATAGATAGATAGATAGATAGATAGATAGATAGATAGATAGATAGATAAATGATAGATAGATAGACAATAGATAGACAATAGATATATATAGATATAGATGATATAGATATAGATACAGATATAGATATAGATATAGAGTCTTTGTCCCCATTTCTGGCACAAAGTTCCTAAACTCCTTGGAAATTGCCAAGTGCTAAAAGCCACAAATTTGTCTTCTGTTTTGTTAATGAGGTTACTTGGAGATTGCACTTAAGGATGAGGGCTGGTTGCCAGGGGTAAGCAGTGATTAGAGGGTTGGAACTTCCAAACCACCCCCACCTCAACCTCTGGGGAGAGAGGAGGGACTAGAGTTTGAATTCAGTCACCAATGACTAGGATTCAATCAATAATGCCTAGATAATAAAGCCTCCATAAAAACCTCAAGGACAAAGTTCAGAGAGCTTCCAGGTTGGTGACACTTATAGGTCTAGGTAGAGTGCTTCTCCCGAAGAGAACCGGGGAGTGCCACAACCCCTTTCTCCATGCCTTGCCTTATGCATCCCTTCCATTTGACCGTTCCTGGGTTATATCCTTTCATGATAAGCCAGTAATATAGTAAGTAAATATCTCTCTGAGTTCTGTGAGCTACTCTAGCAAACTAATCAAGCCCAAAAAGGGAATCGTTGTAACTGCCAATCTATAGTTGGTGGGTCAGGAGACCAGATGGCAACCTGGACTTGAGACTGACATCTGAAGGAGGTGTGGGTGGTCTGAACCTTTAACCTGTGGGACCTGATCCTATCTCTGGATAGATAGTGTCAGAATCGAATTGAATTATAGGACACTCAGCTGGTTTAAGAGAATGGCTCAGTGGTTGGGGAAACTACACACACACAGATGCATGCATGCTTATTGGAACTGGGTGTTAGAATTACAATATTCAATAAAAAATATTAGTAAATTTGAAACTTTTGAATATCATAATCGAAGACTAAAAACAAAGGGCAAATACAATACAGATTACAGATAAAAAGCTAATTATTCCTTAGAAAAATGGGCAACAAACAGAACATTCAGCAAAAAAGATAATTCATAAAGTTCCTTAAAATAGGAAAAGGCATTCAAATTTACTCCTAATAAGAGAAATGCAAGTTTAAAACCACACTGAGATATTATTTTTCTCTCATCAGACAGATAAATATTCAAAAGCTTAGCAATACATTTTGTTGGCTAGGCTGTGAGGGAACAGAGCTTAGAAACACTAAACTCTCGTAGCAGCGTAGCTGGTGCCCATTTTGTTTCCCAAGTACCATTCTTCCCTTAGAGGAAAACAAGCTCCTGGCAGAAATGGCCATGTCAGGGTATCAGGGTATCAGGGAAAGTACAGTATGAGCCTGAAAACGATTTTGGGGCCAAAAAAACAAGTACTCAAAATAATGATGACAGTGTATCAAAAGGACACAGAAGCCATTTTGAAAAGGCTCCAACTCGCCAAATCTATGAGCATGAAAAGAAGTGAGGCTAAATAATAAATTATGAGATATTGGGGTACCTGAGTGGCTCAGTCGGTGGAGCAACCAACTCTTGATTTCAGTTCAAGTCATGATCCCAGAGTTATGGGATCGAGTCCTGCATCAGGCTCCTCATTAAGCATGGAGCCTGCTTAAGATTCTGTCTCACTCTCTCCCTCTGTCCCTCTCCCCCACTCATGAGCTCTCTCCTTTTCTAAAATAAAATTAAAAATTAAAAAATAAATTATGAGTTATTGAATGACAGGAATTCACGAGTCAATACTGACAATAAATAGATAAATAAATACTGGAGAAGTAAACGTTTCTCCTTTACAGCAAAATCCAACAGATAAGTGTGAAAGGAGGAGAGGAGTTTGAAAATCAGTATTTGCCAAAGATCATAGTAAAATTGGTACAGGTAAGAATTATCAATGGTTGCTAAATTTTGATAAGAAGGAGGATAATTTGCATGGTCTTAAAAATGTCTCCTCATCAATTGCTTATTAGTTGTAAGAAAGAGAATAGCAGCTATATAGTGGAGAAACCAGAGAACGCCTTGACCAAGTTATCAAAATTTAACATCACCAATGAAAAGCCAACAAACATGTACTTCCTGATATGACAGCTTAAGAAAGATATGACATCCTTATGAGGTCTTCTGGCTGATCATGCAAAACCTGAATCTAATCATGAGGAAATACACAGATAAAACCCAAATTAACAAATGTATAAAACGCTTGGCCCATTCTCTTCAAGAATGTCAATGTTCCAAGAAAGACAAGGAAATGCTAAAGAATTGTTACAGATTAAAGGAGACTCACAGATCATAGCAGCTAAATGGAATCTGTGCTCTTAGACTAAATCCTCTTTTGAAAGGGAAAAAATGTTAAAAAGGCCATTATTAGGCAGTTGAAATATGAACTGCAAATTAAAATATCATCTCAAAGTTAAATTTCTGAATTTGATATCTGTATCATGGTTATATAAGAAAATATCCCTTTCTTTCGGGGCCACCTGGGTGGCTCAGTCAATTAGGCATCAGACTCTTGATTTCGGTTCATAATTTTGGTTTTTGAGTTCAAGCCCCACATCAGGTTCTGTGCTGACAGTATGGAGCCTGCATGGGATTCTCTCTCCCTCTCTCTCTGCCCCTCCCCCAAACTCTTTCTCACGTGCATGCTTTTTCTCTCAAAATAAATCAATAAACTTCGGGGAACCTGGGTGGCTCAGTCAGTTAAGCGTCCAACTTCAGCTCAGGCTATGATCTCACAGAGTGGGTTCGAGTCCCGTGTCAGGCTTTGTGCTGACAGCTCAGAGCCTGGAGCCTGCTTTGGATTCTGTGTCTCCCTCTCTTTCTGCCCCTCCCCTACTCACACTCTGTCTCTTTCTCTCAAAAATGAATAAATGTTAAAAAAATAATTTAAGAAAATAATACATAAATAAGTAAACTTTAAAAAGAAAGAAAAGAAAAAGAAAATATCCCTTTCTCTCAGATGTACACAAGAAGGTTTTAGGAGATAAAGGGGCATGGTGTGTGTAACCTCAAATCATTCTAATTAGAAATAAATTCTAACTGATCTCTTTAATACATGATCTATCCATTTCTGGATAGGATAGAGTATGAGGTTTAAAGACAAACTTTGGTGCAAATTCTGTCTGTCCTCACCACTAACAATGACTTTTGACTTTTAGCAAGTTTTAACCTTTCAGAGTCTTAGTTATCTCCCTTATTAAAATGGAAGAAAAGTACCTGGCTTACAGTAAGTTATAAGTAAAGGATAATCTATCTCTTAACAAAGTGCCTAGCAATACAGAAAATACTGCCACCTCTCCTTTCTAACTAAATGCTAGGGTATTTGGGAAACTTGTTAACTCTTTCAGGCTGCTAGGATAAAACGAAATATGAGTATAGTTGCCATCAATTGAACAGAAGCCGCCCCAAACAGCTAACACATAGTGCAACAATCCAAAGTTCTGTATTTCTTCTGTGTAGAATAGTTTCGTGAGTCAGTATGGCATTCTGTGATGAATTTGGGATGATCTGGATTTGAACACCAGCCGTAACACTTACTAGCTGTTGACTCTCCAAGCCTCAATTTTCTCACCTTGTATGATTGTTATAAGGAGTAGAAAGAATATATAGAAAACAGTTTCCTGACACAAAAAGGTACTTCAATAAATGGTAAGCATCACTAGTATGGATACTCATTAATTCAGTTTTATGATCCCTGACAAGGGATTTTTAAAGTATAAGTGAATATATTTCTGAGAAGAATTCAGTAGGCTACGAAGTTTGTTAGGGTTTGGATGTTCAATCCTTCACACTCTCTTTTAAGACTGCCAATCAAAGGCAGTAATTGTTATTCAAGGAAATAGCAACCAAGTAGAAACTGGGCCCTGCTTTATCAACTGCTGGAAGAGAGTCCAATAAAACACAATTCTAGAAACTTTGCTGGGTATTAAGGATATAAAAGTAGCTAGTGAGGGGCATCTGTTAAGCATATGATTCTTGGTTTTGGCTCAGGTCAGGATTTCACAGTTCATGGGTTTGAGCCCCACGTCAGACTCTGCACTGACAACTCAAAGCCTGCTTAAAATTCTCTCTTTCCCTCTCTCTCTGCTACTCCCTTCCCTCAAAATAAATAAATAAACAGTAAAAAGTAAATAAAAGTGGCTAGTGATGTAATTAAGAACTAAGAAGAGGGGCGCCTGGGTGGCTCAGTTGGTTAAGCATCCAACTTCGGCTCAGGTCATGATCTCACGGTCTGTGAGTTCGAGCCCCGCATCGGGCTCTGTGCTGATGGCTCAGAGCCCGGAGCCTGCTTCAGATTCTGTGTCTCCCTTTCTCTCTGCCGTTCCCCTGCTCATACTCTGTCTCTATGTCTCTCAAAAATAAATAAACGTTAAAAAATTAAAAAAAAAAAAAGAACTAAGAAGAAAGGAAGGATCAGGAACAAAAGGACTTTTAGTTTCTTTACCTGATTTGGGAGGAAGTGAATAGTAGTAAAGGGGCTAAGAATGGGAAAATAGCTATGGAAAAAAAGTCATGGGGAAATGAAGAGCCACCCAAATGACTTGGGAGAGTATTCTCCCAAAAATTTAAAATTGGATTTTGGGACCAAAAAATTTCTTGGCCCCCTTTAGTGATCTGAATGACCCCAGACACTACTCCAAGATGGATTCTCAGTTTCCATATGTACTCCATGGGTGGAGTGCTTTTCTCTTGGGTGGACTTTTCCCGGATGTGCAATGTGGGAATTCAGCCAATAATATGTGACTCCCCATCTTCTAATCTATTAACACTCCTTGGTTTTAGAATAAAAGTGACTAAGAAACTTTATGAATTAGAAGTCCCAGATTGAAGTCCACAGAACATCGAAACCCCATAAAGAGATATAAAACCAGCAACCATGTAATTATAAGTTCAAAAAGCCCAAAGGTATCAAATAATCGAAATTAGATCCCAGAATCTTTGAAAGATCACATCTCGAAATGTCACCCATATTGATGTAGACAGTGTCACCATAATGAAGTAAATCAGGTGTGATATGGAACACAACATTAAAATTCTGAAAGCACATTCACTTTTCAAATGTCAGTGCAAACAACCAGGATATTAGGCCCAACCCACTAGGCTTTGCGAACTACTCCAATCTCAGCCACTCCAAAGGACACTCCAGGAGAATGGACTCTTGCCTTTTCCTACTCTAGTTTCTTTCAGGCAGTGATGCCAATTAGAAAAACGGGTAAGGCAGTATGTATATTCAGTTCATGACTGGTTACGTACTAAAACTGGAGAAGCAGAGGAAGCAACAGCTCTCCAGGATCTCACAAGTTCCCAATCACATAAGTTTGAGTTTATGTTTTTCTATAAAACCGCCTCATCTCTTCCTCCTTTATCCTTTTTGACTTGATCCAGATTCCTTCCTTGTACTTCCTTTAGGAAAGTCAGGCAGGGTCACCCACCTTGAACATAACTCGGCCAGTTCTTCCAGTTACTTCTTTATATTATTATTTTTAATGTAGGAGTGGTTTAGAGTCCCATTTAGTTGGGCACATACACAGGCCTTCCTTAGGGGGAACACTTAATAACCCCAAAGCCAATCGTTTTTGTTCCACATTGGGCTCTATACTTCTCTGGTCAAATTTTATAAGAGTTAGATAGTATTTGCCTTGTATCTTGAGGTTTCAATTGGTATTAAGTTTCGCTGTTGTGTACTTTTGTTTTAGTTTCTTGGCAAAGGTCTCTTTTCTTAAATTATACCTTTATCCTGTACACTTGAATCTAACACATTATGAGACTGGCTTTTATATTAGATTTTTTCCCCCTGTCACATGGGACTCTCCCATGCCTTCGTTCTACTAACATTGAGCCCTGGGTACACCAGACTCTGTTCATATTGGGCCAGTTAGAAAAACTAAAGAAGTTTAAAATCAGAGACAAGCTTCCAGAAAAGATTCAAAAAGGTTGAAACAGGACACGCTGACATAGCATTGCTGAGCGAGACCCTGAATGAGATGCCCTCTGCTTCATATACTTGGATTAGGCCTTAAGTAACCCATGATTATCTTTGCTTCCAACCAAGGCAACTGTATAACAAGAAACCCTAAATATACTAATTTTTTCTGACCTTTCTGGACCAAGAGATCATCATTCAAATTATGTTATACTTACCAAAAAAATGTAATAGTCATAAAATTCACAACCAAGAAAAAAGAAATTTACATTAGTGGGAAACAATTAAACCACCTGAAGAAAGATATAAAGATGACACCTTTTAAGATGCTTAATATAGCTGCTGGCTCATGTAAAAAATCACATACAGAGGAAGCACATAGAAGGAAGTAGAAGAGCTTTAAGGCTCTGAGTTTTCAGCCAAGATCAGTAAGGTAAATACGATGGCTGTGGAATTTTAACCTGTTAACAGTTCAGCTAAATATCTTGTGTGAAAAAGCAAAAGATTCTGGAACAGAAAACCTCAGGCCTCTAGGCCATGTGTTTGCTTCCACCTAAGAGTGAGGTAGTATCAGTTCCCTGTGAAACCTTTTATTCTAAACCGTCAATCTTTTCTGATAGTTCTTTGAGAAGATCGTCACTACCTGTGCTTTTCAAGCATAATTTTCCAAAAATAAGATGGTTCTAAACTTACTTTTGTTTAAACATATTGCCTTCTAAAAGAGATCCTTTCTAGCGAAGACCTTCACCTTACCCTCTTAGTCTACAGCTTTTCCTTATCTTTCTATAACTTGCTAATACTCTTCATTGCAAAGCCTACAGTAAACAAAATAAACATGAAAAAAGTGAAAGGTGGTTATTAGTACCTAAGATACTTCCTAGGATGCTCACCATCAGAACAACCCTTACCCTTCTTTCCGCCACTTCATCCCACACAAATCTACCTCCATCTTTCCTTATTCTTGAGCCAGTTTTCTCCACCAAACGTATGCTATAATACCTAGACCCTTATTTGATCCCTTCATCATTAATTATATACAAAGTAGTGCAAATAGTATTCTATGTTGGCCCACAAGTTGAAAAAAATAAACAAGTTTCTGCAGACCAAGCCAAACATTACTGCTGAGTAGAACATAATTTTTCTGTGGGGTAAAATGTATAAATGTCACTAGAAAACTCTAGATCTATCAAACTCTATGCCCACATTACAGATCTTTCATCATTATTCAACCAACACACAAGGCTTACCAAGGTCCCTCCAGATTCAACCCATCTTCCATGCTTCCTTGTTTGAGTTCTGTCTTTTCAAGCAGGGTCATATCCTATCAACAGAGGATCCTGCAAGAAAAAGAGATTCAGCTCCAGGATAATACAGGATCAATACCAGAAGATGACTCTTGGGTCCTATGTAACAAATACATTCTTCTCCCAGCACCCCTGAACTTGTTCAGGCTGCAAATTTTCTATGGACAAATTACAGCAACCTAAACCCTTTATTCCTCCTTTTTATCGTATAGAACAAAAAAAAAGGAATTACTAGAACAGACAAGTCCCAACAGCAGATTTAGTTAATTAAGCTCACTCCAAGAAAAAAAGAAACTCTTTAAAACAATGAAAGAGCTTGAGTGGCTCAGTTGGTTAAGCATCTGACTCTTGATTTAGGCTCAGGTCATAATCTTACAATTTGTGGGATCAAGCCCTGCTCTGTGCTGAGAGTGCGGAGCTTGCTTGGGATTCTCTCTCTCCCTCTCCCTATCCCTCCCCCATCAAAATACATAAATAAACTTTTTAAAAAGTTTTTAAAAATAACAAAAGAAAGATTATCCCTGTCCTGAGATTAACCTGATATTGTATAAATCCACCTAACTGTTCGGGGTTTGAGAAAATTTCCCTCATCTCCTGGATCCTGTCTTGTTCTTTATGCCTGGCTAATGCCCCAAGTTAAAATCAATATTCTTGCTAATTCTCAGCTGTTTCACCTAAACCTCTTTACTAAACCTGATCTGGGATTCCTGAATGTAAATAAATCTGCTTTCTCCACTCCACCACGCTGCTGAGGACACTGAGGTCTGCATCCTCTAACCCTGGATTTGCCTATAACCTCTACTCAGTTTGAACCTGTAAATGTCCATGCCAACCATCTTCTCAAACTCTAAGATGCCCAGCTTGGTCTGATCTCTGAGGTTCTAACCTCCAATCTATCCCAAAAGCTCTCATTAGTCACTGAACTTCTTCTGCCTTCTTCCGGCCCCATCTCCTGACCTGACATTGTCGACCACTTCCCACAATGTCCGAATGCCAATTTAGAAAACATCATGGAAGTCTTCAGCCAATCCTTCAATTTAAGGAAGAAATGAGGAGAGGCCTAGAAAGAGCTTTCATCAATTCCCATATCAAGCAGGAAAAAAGGATCTCAGCTGATCATTTCAAATAAGAAGTATAGTTAAAGTGATTTGAGGAAAAAACTGATCGAGAACTGTATTTTTTGGCAAACAAATCTACCAGTTTGTAAAGTTGGAGTTTTTAAAAATAGTTCAAGGAAGATCCTCCAGCCTTATTTGCATGCACTTACTAGAGTCAGGTTTTAATTGTCGCCGCAGGATTTAAGCAACACTTTCACAAGAAAAAAAATGTTCATTCTTTTAGGGAATGGCATTACATAACCATCACATACTTCACCCTTATAGATCATTTAAGATGGTTTGTCAATCTTGCTACATTCTTCCACACTTTTTTTCATTCCAATCTTAACATCAAAAGTGAAATTCCTGAATGTGTAAGATTTAGGTCTTTATATTAAGTTTTATCGGTACCCTACACAACATCTCTAAACCATTTCTGCCTCAGGGTTCACCACTGGTCATCCACTGTGTGAACAGTGAGACATGCAGTGTTTTTGCAAATGGTACAATATTCCAGTCGAAGACATAATGCCTGGAGCCCTCGTTCTGTCTGCCTCTGGTTTGTGTCAAGCTGACACTCTGGAGGTCAGTTCACTCATCCTTAATACATTGTTTAAATATACAGTAAAAGCAATATTCATAGAGCGGTATAAATATCATACCTCCGAATTACAACACTTTTATTTAAATGCTTCCATCTTCTGCAGAATTCTTGGAAATTTCAGTATTTCCACGACTTGAGATTCAAACAGGCCAAAAGAAATGCTCTGAGGTGGATGATTCGGAAGCAAAACACAGCACGCAACACTTTTTTTTTTTTATCTCCTTTCAAGCATCATTGCTGTGCACTTTTGAGGGGAGTACTAGAAAACATATGGATCATTCTAAGGGGTAAAAGATCTGTTCTATAAATGCTTTTATTTGTAAAATGCTTTCTGCAACCCCATTGAGGGACTCAGGGTAATACAAAGAATAGACATTGGTGTCAGCCACAGCAGACTATACTCATCATTAGGGCAACAAGACTAAGAATTAAACCTCCCTTATGTAGAATGAAACTATTGAGATTGTTAATTTGCCACACTAACTCACAGGTGAGTCAGTATAAAACATGACCAGAAAGTCATACACATCATTAATCACCCATCTTACTGATTAAAAGGATTCCCTGTTTGGATTTTGCTGGTATTTAAACAGTATGAAGTTTACGTTGAGTCTAGAAAGTGCTCTGAAAGGTGGAAAAATTTTTCATTTTTATCCAAAATAATTTGCTAAATAAATGTGTGACTTAGGTCAGAAATTAGAAAATAATTTAAGACTCATCTTTAAAATTTTTTTTAATGTTCATTTATTTTTGAGAAAGAAAGAGAGAGACAGAGTGCAAGTAGGGGAGGTGAAGAGAGAGAGGAAGACACACCAGGCTCTTAGCTGTCAGCACAGAGCCCAACATGGGGCTCAAACCCACGAGTCATGAGATCATGACCTGAGCCAAAGTGGGATGCTTAACCAACTGAGCCACCTAGGTGCCCTAAGACTCTTCTTTTATTTTATTTTTAAAAAATTTTTTAATGTTTTTTAAATTTATTTTTGAGAGAGAGAGAGATAGAGCAAGCAGGGGAGGATCAGAGAGAGAGGGAAACATGGAATCTGAAGCAGACTCCAGGCTCTGAGCTGTCAGCAGGGAGCCCGATGCAGGGCTCAAACTCACTGACCATGAGATCATGGCCTGAACCAAAGTTGGAAGCTTAACCTACTAAGCCACCCAGGCACGCTGCCAAGACTCTTCTTTTAAATGTTATTTTAGGGATGGTTGGTGGATCAGTCAGTTGAGTGCCTGACTTCGCCTCAAGTCATGATCTGATGACTCGTGGGTTCAAGTCCCATGTCGGGCTCTGTGCTGACAGCTCAGAGCCTGGAGCCTGCTTTGAATTCTGTGTCTCCTTCTCTCTCTGCTCCACCCCTGCTTGGACTCTGGCTCTCTCTCTCTCAAAAATAAATAAACATTAAAAAAATTTTAATAAAAATAAATGTCCTTTTAAACATGTCAAAAATAACCCCCCAAATCCAGAAAGAATAAAATATTTTCTTATACCATGAGAGTTCCTAAAGCCAACATCTATACTTCTGTTTCAAAAATTGTTATAACATTTATGATTATGCATAAGAAGAGTAGGTTTCATTTAGAGAGAAATATACGAAAAATCAAATTAAATGGATATCTCGGTATTTCATTTAATCATTAATACTACATATATTACCCCATCTATTACGATGTGTTGCAAAATGAATATAAACAAAAAGCTTGGTTGAAGCAAATCACATTAAAATAATTTTTATTTTGAGAAGAATGCATGGCATATGTTAACAAATAGCTTCAGTAGATGAAGAACTTCCTGACATGAAAGATGGCAATAGATAGTCAATAACATAAGGTAACACTGAGTCATAAACCAAAACTTTAGCTGAAAGCTTCAAAGACCCAAAGAATTACTAGTGAATAACATTTAAATCCATTGATATGAGAAGAATGTTAAGTATTTTTCAAATGCAGATGTCTTTAGAATAATGAATTCAGGGAAGACATGACTTTTATTGAGAACTTTTTAAAAGAAAACCCATCTCCTCATGTCGGTTCAATAGCAAAACTTACTGAAATTCAATTGTTGTCAAGTGGGGCCCCCTTCTTCTGCTTTTTGTAATTGTGGGCAATCACTAGACACGACACACAACGTTCTCCTGAAGTGTGAGCCAAGCCGCAGATGCCTGCCCAGATTCTATCCTTTCCAATTTACTCTGACATCCTCAGTTCCTTTCATAGGAAATGAATGTTAGCCTCTTGTGCATCTTGCCTCCTCAGTGATGTCCCATCTGAAAGACCATTGTCAGAAACCAGCCAGTTTTTACCTGACCCAGACAGATGCTTGAAATGCAATTCTACAGGTGTCTGGCAGATGAACCAAGAGAGAAGCCTCTGCAATTTCCATTTCCCTCTACAACCCTAATCTCTGATACGTAAATCATTTTCCCCTTTCCTCTTCTTGAATTTAAGTGAATGTTAAAATAGTTAATAAAGTGAGACCACATTGTAATTTCTGCCATTTCCTGAAATCCGCCAAGTTGGTGTGCTGTTTTCATCATTTTGCAACCCATTCCACATTGTGGCAAGGGCCACCTCCCAGTTTGACGTGACGAACTGTGGCATCATTCATGGAAGGATGAGGAACTTGTCCAGCAGTTGATTGCCAGAGCGATGTAATGCCTTGTAAGTTCTGACCAAGGCCTCAGCCTGTAGTCTTCAGGAAGGGCGGAAAAAGAAAAAAACGATACATTTTTGTTCCTTAGACACAAGTTACCTCTGATACAATTTCCTTCTGAACTTGCTGGCAATTCTAGAAGCAAATGGACTATTTGTTCCTCCATGGGAATTTTCAAAGCCACAGGATAATGGTTTCAAAGCAAGGAAGGGGGGATGATGAAATAACAGCAATGCCATTACCCTTTCAAGGAGAAAAACTACCAGCATGTTTCAACTGGGTGGTCCAATTATTACAAATGAATATTTGTTTTTTATTTGTTTGTTGGTAGTGTGACTTATTCCAGAAAGGATTTAAAGCAGCTTCAAAAGAAACTTATAATAGGGCCAGATAAAATAACTTTAAAACACATATGGAAAAAAAAATCAAAGAAAAACTAAAGGGATGGAAAATGAGAGGGAGAAAGGAAGTCAGTAAATAAAGCTCATGTCGTGTCCTTTGTCTTGCTAGGGGCATATCACAGATTTTTACCATTATTATTAACTATAAATTAATAAATCCACAAGTAACAAAAGCACCGCTTGTATAATGGGGATATAAGATTGGTGAGCTCAGATAGTTGTTCTTGAAATGAAGATTATAGATTCTCTGTAGGGCGGCCATAGGTGTCACTAACAGGTGGACTTATTTCACATTGGAACAAACATGCACATGCTAGGACCAAGACGTTCTGTTGTAGTTTTAGTCCCCAAGTTCCTAAAAATTCACACTAAGCTGAAAGAATGGCTTTAACGGGAGCTTTTCTTTATTTATTTATTAGGGACCATGGCATGGAAACTTCCCCCGCATTGAAGTATTCAGGATTTGTATCCTGAAAGCTGATATCCTAGTATATCGTGACAATGACAGATGACCAGTGGCACCATCAAATAACACTTGCAATCTGGACTCAGCTCTCTCTTGGCTGGAGAGCAGTTTCTTGCACATCTATGGAAGAAAACTCACTGGATTAAGCTGTGGGGGGAAATTATTTCCTTTGCCAAAAGAAAGGTCAATACTCCTCTATAGTTTGGATGATTTATTACCCTGCCCTGTAGGTTGGCTCCTAGGAAACTGACTCACTACTCATGGAAGTATTGTATTCAAGAGTCCTATGCTTGACATTCTCTGACATGGCAGGGTGATTTTTCAAAATCTTTAGTGTCTATCTTTCACTTTTTCCCTAAGCGGCAAA
Source organism: Paguma larvata (assembly GCA_030068075.1). Taxonomy (NCBI): domain Eukaryota; kingdom Metazoa; phylum Chordata; class Mammalia; order Carnivora; family Viverridae; genus Paguma; species Paguma larvata. The sequence goes on along the minus strand of CM057826.1, from coordinate 33,269,292 downwards.
GAGTTGACAATTGCACTGGCTCTTCCTCCATTGCTGCTTTCTGTATTACCAAATTAGACATTTGGGAAACACACCCAAAGAGAAGTTCAACTGATTTAAAATTCCTCTTGACATCTTTTATGCTACTTTATCCTTCAGTGACATTATGGACCTTTCTATACTGGCCAAGACACTGGCAACATTTTAGGCTAAAGTTTTCATCTTAAGGCATAGCTGGTTTGTATTGGCCGCTTCCTTGGCACTGGTGCCCTGAGGCATGGTCATGCTCCAGTGAACATCAGCATCCTAGTGTGGTTAGAAACAAAATGCTTCAGGGGACCTGGGTGGCTCAGTCAGTTAAGCATCTAATTTCAGCTCAGGTCATGATCTCATGGTTCGTGAGTTTGAGCCCCACATTGGGCTCTGCGCTGACAACTTGGAGCCTGGAGCCTGCTTCACATTCTGTGTCTCCCTCTCTCTCTGCCCCTCCCCCACTCATGCTCTGTCTCTCTCTGTCTCAAAAATAAACAAACATTAAAAAATTAAAAAAAAAATTTTTAAATAAATAAAACACCCTTTTTACTGGGAGGTTAAGAAGTACTGAAGCATGCTTACAGAACCTCTCATCCTCATTTCTAGAATCTTCCTTGGTGTATCAAGAACAAGAGTAACAATCTACCTATGTGCTTTTCACTGTTACTTAGATTCAGTCACCTATCCCTGTATCCACAGAAGTAGAAATAACCTATGTCATCATCACCATCATCATAACACCAATAATCATAGCACCAGTTGCTATTTACAAAAGACCTGCTCGTGTGCCTGGCACCACACTAGATGTTTTATTGTATTATTTCATTTGGTCCTCAAAATAGGTTTATGAAATTCGTATTATAAACCCATATTTTACAGAAAAGGAAACAAAGTGAGAGAAGTGAAGGAATTAATTCAAGATCACCCAACTAGCAAGTGTTTAGGTTTAAAAAGTGTGAGCCGTTGAACATTCCTTTCACCCCCTTGGAGAAACAAACCATATGAATCATAAATTATTTGAAACTTCGGAAAAATGTTTTCTTAGACTATTTATAGACCAACCATGAAATTATTAGGGAATATAATCCATGAAGCACAGAAGGCCAAATGGATAGCACAAGATCTGCCTCCAGTCCAAACAAGCCGGGTACCATGTTTACAAGCCCATTGCAAGTTGCTATTTGATAGGCTATGCAAATTAAATTATGGCCAACAAAGTGTCCATAAGCTTCAGGTCTTCCCAGGAAGGTGGGGCACAAGGGGCACAGTCCACAATCATTTTTACACCCATAATTTACCCAGATATTAAAGCTAGTTCAACCTCCTTGAAAACGTCCTATTTGTTTCAAGGAATCCAGCAAAATTCTATCCAACTGAAGGCTTAGCAAAATGCCTACAACTAATCCATGGCCTGTGGGTTCATTGGGAGCTAGTTTGGGAGGTCAAAGCTTACACACAAGGGAAAACAAAACATGTGCAAATGTAGCTGAATCTTTCCTCCCAAAGCATACTGAAAAACTCATGTAAATATACAAATATGCTGAGCTGTATTGTGAAAGGAGCCATTTGTTTTACTAAAACAAGTTGGTATGGTGCAAGATTTTTCTTGGCAAATAAACAGAACACAGTGGAAAAATTTGTAAACAACGGGGTTTTCTGGCAATTTTTTCAAAACTGAATGAACGGTCTTTCCAAAAGGTAAAAAAAAAAAAAAAACCCTTCCTTCTTCTCAATCTCCCATGAGATACTACTCACATATAATCACTTTAAAAGTCAAAGCAGATGAAGAAATACAGCCCAATGATCAGCAGATCTTGTTAAAAGGACCATTTGGTCACTAGTGAACTAACCTGCCAAAAGTTCAACTTGGGGAACTACGTAGGCCGAGCCATACTAGCCGGAATGAGGTCTCTCCATGACGATCATACACGAGAGTTCAGGAGGTGAAGAAATCACATCTCTTCCCAGAATTCCTCTGAAGTGTAGTCATTGTTACAGTGACGGAGGTTCAAATAAAGGAATTGTTTTAATTACCAAATATCACTATAGAGACCAAATGTTCCTGCTTAAACACAGGTTTCATTGGAAACGTATTGATTGATGGTCAAAAATATAGAGGAAAAAAATTTCCCCAGAGATAAGGTATGTGATGTTGGCTTAAGAAAACTCTGCTTAGTATGGTCACACCTCCCTCCTGAGCAGATTCCAGACCAAGTAGATGAGATCTGTCTTTAACAACCCGCACGTCTTTTTTTCTGCTTCGCCATTCAAGATGGCCGAACACCTACACACTGTTTTGAAGTCATTGACTCATTTCACTCCTTAACATGCTCAGAAGTACATTTACCTCATGCATATGCTAAAGATGCAAAGTCCTGTGAATTAGATCTCTTCTTAGATCTATTTGTCTAAAATATTTTTGAAATGAGAATTTTATACCCTTTACTACACATAATTGTATAAAACTCTGCATGAAAAGTGTACATTGGGTTTTGCGATCCAATTCCAATTCCTCCTCCCTAAGGAACTGGTAGTGATCCTTAATTATCATGACTAAGGGACTCATTCAGGTAGAATTCTAGATCCTTTACTTTGTATCCCACAGTAGGCTTATTTCATCTGGTATGTACTGTGATGTATCCTTTCTTTAGGGTTTCTGTCATTGAATCTCATAGACATTGCATAAGCACTTAAAGCCTGTCTGTTCTCAACCGACTAACCACTGTTAACAATGTTAACAATCTGCATGTATATTTTTACACTCTCCTGCATGCTCATTTTAATATATGTTTATATATACATAATTTGATATACGTACTAATATAAGTGTTGGGAATTCTCTTTGTTTTTCAAGGTTCAGGCTACATACATATATGTGGTTTTTTTCTCACTTAAGTGTTTATCATGGAAATCCCTCCAAATATCAATTTAGTTCATTCCTTTTAATGGTTGTTTAATAGCTCATAGTAAGTGTTTGCCAGAATTTAATCAACCATTTCTCTGTTGATGGGGATTCATTTTATTTCCTGGGTTTTTTCCCACTTAAAACAGTACTATCCAATTAGAAGGAAAGTACAATGGAGATATATAAAAGCTTAATCCCTCCAAATATTAATTTAGCCCATTCCTTTTAAAGGTTACTTAATAGTTCATAGTAAATGTTTGCCAGAGTCTAATCAACTATTTCTCTGTTGATGGGGATTTATTTTATTTTCTATCTTTTCCCAGTTAAAAGAGTACTATCCAGTTAAAAGGAAAGTACAATGGAGAGATATATAAAAGCTTAATCTGTATAGCTAAGAGTATATGAGTCCTACTCCAAATAGAACCCCAATGAGGGATTATACATACATACTTTCTGTTCTTTGGTCCCTCTCCTGGTCCCTTATCACCACCTATAACTGTGTAATGGTCCTCAGCTGGCCTCTCTGTTTCCACTCTTGCCTTCCACATTCTGTTTTTTCACACAGCAGCCAAATTGTGAAAATAGTAAGTCATTTTATTTCATTCTCTTGCTCGGAACCTTCCATCAACTCCCTTTCATATAAAGAACAAAGTCCGTGGCCAACCAAGTTCTACATAATCTGGTCCTTGGCCACCTTTCCAATCTTATTACCTGACACTCTCCACACACTCATCCCACAAACCAAATTCTCTTTATTGTTGTTCCTCAGGTGCACCAAGAAGCCTCCAACTGCTGATCTTTGCTCTTAGCATTCTTTATGCCCGAACCCTTCTCCAGAAGTCCTTGATTCCCTCCTTTACTCAATGCAAGCATCTGCTTAAAAGTCCTCCCCTTAGACCAACCTAACTATCATACTTAACACAGCCACCTACTTTATTTATCTCCAAATCCCTGATCACTACCTGACACTACATTACATAATTATATATTTTCCTCCATTAGAATGTAAACGCCATGCCTTGCCCTCTATAGTGTCCCCAGGCCCTGGAAGGGTGCATAGCATGTAGTAGGTGCTAAATAAATATTTGTCGAATATTAAGTGATCATTAAATTAATGAAAAGAGTTAAGAAGGGAACATCATGAGATAGGTACAATATATGTAGACTTTGAGTCTTTTAGGAGAGTTGTAGCAGGAGAGTTTTGCCTGGATTGGTTCCCACATGCACTTCATCTTATATCAGTACTTAATGTTACTAAATCTTCTCTACAAGCATAGACAGTTAAAATTTTCAATTAAAGTAAACAGTTGTGTAATGGCCCTAAGGATTCATTATGCCATTTGTACTGTTGCACACTGTTGCCTGAGGTTCCATTTAATTTCACTCTTTGTGGTCTCCCTGAGCATGAACTGCAGAGTTATTAGTGGAGACCAATGACTAGTGAGAAAAGTATCCCTATATGTGAAGGGTGTTTTTTTCTCTTTTGGGAGTTGTATGAAAAGGAATAATGGAAAATGGATGCCAAGTTGTATTATGTCTCCTTTGAATCCAATATAATTTTCTTTCCTTTGAATCCAATATAATTCAAAAGACGGATACTCCCATTATCTCCTATTTATAAGTATTCATAGTTTGCATATGGATTTGAGCTTCTGTGAAAAGAGGTAGTTTACTTGTATGGAACAAGCATTCTATGAAATGGGAAGTGTTTGAGGATTCTATTAAGCAGAATATGAGCAGACAGGATTAACTCTAACTATTTTTAATGGAACAGCCTATCTGTTGACTTGTTATGATTTTACTGTTGTTCTGGTCCCAGCGCTTTCCTTCAGAGGCAGCAAACTGAGCTGACTGTCTCCACTACACGCTTTGCAGAATCCAATTTCTTTTTTTTTTTTAATCTTTATTTATTTTTGAGAGAGAGAGAAACACAAAGCACAAGTGGGAAAGGGACAGAGAGAGAGAGGTAGACATAGAATCTGAAGCAGGCTCCAGGCTCTGAGCTATCAGCACAGAGCCTGCTGTGGGGCTCGAACCCATAAACTGTGAGGTCATGACCTGAACCAAAGTCAAACGCTCAATGAACTGAGCCACCCAGGTGCCCCAGAATCCAATTTCCTATTACTGGGAAGACTCAGAAAATATCCTAATGGTTGGAAGGAAGTATGTTCTCCAGATGGTAGAAAGACCTGAGATTCATATGAAAAAAATCAGCCTGTAAATCCCTTCACCATTACTACTGCAAACACAGTAGACTGTGCCTTTTCTAGCTTGGGCTCTCTCCCTTCATCCCTACTCCTACCTGAAGACATCTTATATGTTGATTTTGACTTAATTTCATCTGAACCAAGTTGTTGACAAAGATCATAAAGTGGAATACATAAGCTTATTTTTTTAATTTATCAAAGAGTCATATAGCTTATTATTTGTTAGACATTGCTCTAAGCATTTAAAAAGTTATCTAATCTTCATGTCAATGTTATTAGATCAAATCTATGGTTAATTGGTTTATTGATTTGTTCAAGTCACATAGCCAGAGACCAGCAGACCCAGGATTTGACCTAGCCGTTTGACTCCATGCATAAAACCATAGCTGTGCTGTCATACACCCCTCTTGCCTCTGGCAAAGTGGAGAGAGCCAACATCTCATTTACAACTTTTTCTTTTTAATTAAAACACCTATATGTAAAAACTGTCAATTAAAAAATGAAATAGCAACAAAAAGCAACCACTATTTTCTATTCTAAAGCACATCTACCACTTTTGCAAAACCAACTTGAGGAGGAAGCTTTGTATTTGAAGACAAAAATGAGTAAAATATTAGTGCTGGATTTAGTCCTGGATTTAGGTTACACCACAACTATTTGCCAGTGACAATTTTACTTGCATTGATAATTTAAAAACCTGTTCCAGAAATGGTTCTGTTTCACAGGAACACCCATTTATAAACCTTGCAATCTGTGGGTAACTCCTATAGGATTTCATTTACCCCAATTTTCACAAACAAAGTTAGGCTAGGTTTGTGTTCTCTATATACATTTGATTCTATGTAATTAAGAATATATGATCTCAGTGTTCCTATTATATCTAATATTATTTTATAGCAATTTTTCAGGATATTCTGTACTGTGGGGAATTTGTCTCATGCCATGCAATATGAGGCAGGAATTGAAAAAGAAATTATATGCTTTGAGAGAGAAAAATGTTAAGGAGAAACTGTTTGTAAAATATATAAACTAATGACGAGGAGTTGAGAAACAGCATCTAACTACAAGCTTGCATTTTACAGTTCTTCCCTCTCTCAATCTGCAACCTCAAACAAGATCTGTTCATTCCAAAAGGGAAAATTTGGTTACAGATTAATTGGTGGATAGTCTAGGGTGTTGTGGCTAGTTTGCCGTAGAGTAAGGACTCAGAAGTTTACACTAATTAAAACAACCCATAAGAAACTTTTCCTGCCTTATCAAAATGGTAATATTCCAAGGTGTACTTTTAAAGCAGGTGAAAAGAAATGTTTGAAGCCTGTATGGGAAAAATTATAAAGTTCTCTGAAACTCACAAAACACACTGTGTTGTTGAGGACTCCACATCATATACATGTCATTTCTCCCTACACTTATTTATAAGTTAATAAAATCCAAATAAAAATAGCTCTTGATTTTTTTCAAAAACTAGACAAGTTAGACATAAAGTCTGGAAGAAGAGACATGCAATAACAGTGAGCGAAAATCTTAAAACATGAGCAGTGAGAAGGCTTGGTCTTACCAAATATTAAATATACTTTAAAGCCCCTATAATTAAAATAGGGTTCATGGGGATGCCTGGCTAGAGCAGTCAGGACAGTGTGCAACTCGACCTCAGGGCCCTGAGTTCAAGCCCCACGTTGGACCTGGAGCCTACTTTAAAAAAATAAATAAATAGATAAAATAAAATAAAATAGCACTCATGCATGAACAGACCAATAAAATGGAAAATCAAGAAACAGAGCAAAGTACACAAAAAATTGAATTTATAATAAACACAGCATCACAAATAATTGGAGGAAATGAGTTTTTTAAGATTATTTATTTTGAGAGAGAGAGAGAGATCGAGTACAGGAGGGGAAAGAGAGAGGGAAAAACAGAGAATCTCAAGCTGGCTCCATACTGTCAGCGCAGAGCCTGACGCAGGGCTCAAACTCACAAACTGTGAGATCATGACCTGAGTGGAATCTAAGAATCGGAGGCTTAATTGACTGAGACACCCAGGCGCCCCAGAAATGAGTTTTAATAAGTGACTTGGAGACAACTAGAGAGTGATATAAGGGGTGGGGAATGTATCCAACTCACACCAAGTGAATTAGGGATCTAAATGTAAAAACAAAAACAAAAACACCATAAAAATACTAAACAAAAGCATGACTGAATTTCTGAATAATCTGGGCTTGAGGAAAACTTCCCTAACCATGACTCAAAACCCAGAAGCAATAAGAGAAAAGACTGATATATTTGACTACACTTTTTACAAATTTAAAAATAACGATAATTTTTTATTACGAGGCAAAAAACTCCATAAGCAAAGTAAAAACACAAATGACAAATTGAGAAGAGTATTTTCAATTTGTATCACAGAGGGGTTAATAATATCCTTTCTATGTAAAGATCATATCTATCAAAATAGTTTAGATTTTGCTGTAGAAACAAACAACCTGAAAAATCTCAATGACATGAAACATTATTTCTCACTCACAGTGCATGTCCATTATTGATCAGCAAGGAGTTCTATAATCATGTGGCCTCAAAGACCTAAATGATGGAGGCACTATCTCAGTGTATGCTTCCCTAATCGCAGAGGCAATCCCCCAAATTGAAAAATAAATAAGCATAAGGGCGCCTGGGTGGCTCAGTTGGTGAAGCACCAGACTCTTGATTTCAGCTCAGGTCATGATCTTATGGTTCATAAGATCGAGTCCCACTTGGGGCTCTGCACTGACAGCACCAGAACCTGCTTGGGAGTCTCTCTCTCTGCCCCTCCCCTGCTTATCCATGCTCTCATGCTCTCTCTCTCTCTCTCTCTCTCTCTCTCAAAATAAACTTTAAATAAATAAATGAATAAGCCTAACCACACAGAGAAGGATCATTTCAAGTATTTTAAAATATGCTATTTGTATTACATGTCAGTAGTGGGATATATTCTAAGGATACAAAGAACCACAAAAAAAATCTTAAACAACATTTAAATGTCTATCATTAGTGATAATTCATTGTTTTTTAATGTTTATTTGTTTTTGAAAGAGAGAACAAGTGGGGGAGGGGCAGAACAAGTGGGAGAGGACACAGAATCTGAAGCAGACTCCAGGCTCTGAGCTGTCAGGGCAGAGCCTGATGTGGGCCTCCAACCCATGAACCTTGAGATCATGACCTGAGCCAAAACTGGGTGTTCAACTGAGTGAGCCATCCAGGCTCCCCTAATATCATTGTTATTTTGAAACTATTACATATAATTCCAATATTATATATATTTGGAGAAAGTAAATAAGTAATACATTAATGTTATTAGAAATCAAGCTTCAATTATAAGAGAAAAGAAGTGTACCTATAAAATCAGTGATTAAATAAAAACCTTGTATCTTACATTTGAATATAAAATACCATAACGAATTCATAATTTACTTTTTTCTTTCCAACTATTTATTAAGGGCCTGGGGAAAATGACAACTCAGTAGTAATAAGCACATCTAGCACTCAGATCTCAAAACACCATATTCTAGGTTGCTCAAGTAATATACAAGATGAGCCCGAGGACCTGTCATGCCAGAAGTCAAGAAGCCAGGGTCATGCAACAAGGACATAGAAACGAACTCGAAGGAGCCCACTGGCTAAAGACCGCTCTCACAAAGGAAAGACATTTTTAGCATCAAATAAACAAAAACAAAAACATAAGAAACAACAAGTGTTGGTGAGGATGTAGGGAAAAAGGAACCCTCATGCACTGTGGGTAGGATTGTAGACTGGTGCAACCCGTGTGGAAAACAGTATAGAGATTCCTCAAAAACTTAAAAGTAAAATTATCATATAATTCAGTAATTCCACCACTGGCTATTTACATAAAGAATACAAAAACACTAATTCAAAATGATAATTCCACCACTGGCTATTTACATAAAGAATACAAAAACACTAATTCAAAATGATATATGTACCCCAGTGTTTATTGTAGCATTATTTACGATAGCCAAATATAGAGGCAATCCACTTATCCACTGATAGATAATTGAGTAAAGAAGATTGATATATATAATGGAATATTATTCAGCTATAAAAAGAATGAAATCTTGCCATTTGCAAAAACGTTGATAGAATGTTAATAATAAAAATCTATGAGTTTGTCAATACTGAGAGAAAAAACTACAACAATCACCTCTTCAGTCACTGTTGACTCTCTAAGGGCACCAACTCACTATGAAGAAACAATAAACTGATACTATAGGGAAATAATTAACTGCTTATCCTGTCTCTTTGGCACAAATTCCACCTGAGGGTAACCAAATTATGGTTGGGAGCAAGAGCACCAACTCTACTACAGAAAGAGTAATAAACCTATGCAGTCATTAATGGCTGCTAAGACCATTAGGTAAGGTTGCTGGGAACCTTTGAGACAGGAATCAGGCTGAAAACACCTAAACACACTGGTCTGTGTCAGCATCCTTAATAGTGAGACAACTTGACATTGTGTGCCTCCTCATATGTTATAGTAAGAAGTACACAGCACCTCCCATGAAGTAGTCTCAAAAATTGTTTTAATTTGAATACTATGGTCTCTAAATTGAATAACCGATTTACAGGAAGTATGTGAGACAATTGGGAACAAACTAAACAATGCCATGGAGATGCGGTCGGCCAAATCCAGAGTGAGGCACGTGTAGTAGCACCCATGACTTGGTTTCTTCAACAAATTAATGGCATCAAGGAAAAAGGGGATAAAAGGGAAGAGAACCCGTTACCTTCTGAAGAAAATTTAACAGACATTTTAACTAAATGTAAATTAGGCCTTATTTATATTTTGCTTCCAACAAGCCAACTAGAAAAGACATTTTTGAGAAAACTGGGAAATTTTTAAATGATCTTAGATTTTAGATTCTATTAAGGAATTGATGTTATTTGTGTTAGATATGACAATATTGTTGTGATGATATTCTTAAGCCCTTAACTGTTAGTAACACATACTAAGTATTTATAGATCAAATGATAATGAAGTCTGGAATTTGCTCCCAATCCTTGGTGGGAAAGGGAAGCAAGTCAAGGCATGGGGATATGGGGGCAGAGACCAAACTAGGAAAAACCGTTGACAATTGTTGAAGCTGAGTGATGGATATATTGGAGGTTAGTACTAGTTGCCTTTGCTTTTATGGATTTTTGAAAATGTCCCTAATAAAAATATTTTTTAAAACTCTTGGTCAAGTTCAGGTGTGACATTGTCAATTATCAACAGCTCTGCCCAGAATCCATCTATCTGATCTTCCGTGGTATGTTTAAGGAGTATAGATCCCCTGTACTTGATAAGGTCACATGATGCTCTGCTCATCTTCCATCCTCCTTACTCACTGAGTATCCCATTTCTACGCTGTCTCCAGGCCAAGGAAATAAAGGATTGAATAAAGCCCTAAAAATTAATAGACAACGTGAATCGGCTGGTTCCACAAGCTAATGACATCATAAAAGCATTTGACTGAGGGCCAGCTTGGGTTAAGATAATATTGGGTTAACTTATATCAGATTGAGAAGTGTGTTTGTTGGGACTCTTCATGCAGATGTTCGAGAACAATGACAATATTTAGATACCAAAGCTGAATGAAAAATGAGACATTTCCAAGATTCATAAACTGAATTTACAACCCCTCTCTGGCATCACTGCTTTCTCTATGGACCACATCACAGAAGGATCTGATTAGAAATAGAATACACAGAGAGGGTATGTGACGATTTTGCAATCCTCTGATGCTTCAGGGCTAGCAGGCTGGATGTGCAAACAACAACACTATCAGATGATCCCCAAACAACTTTTTAAATCCCTTTATGAACTATTTGGGACCATTGAGAAAAGAAAATTGTGACACAAAAGTCAGTTGTAAAGACTATGTTATGCCATTTTAATTGAAAGAAACTAAACTCCTGAAAAATACTTCTGAGCATAGAAGGCACACAGATTTGGAGTTGGGCCAACATGCATTCAAATTCTGCTTTCATCACTTATCCACGTGTCTGTCCCATGGGCAGGCTGTTTAACTGCCCACGCCTTACTTTCTTCATTTGTCAAGTGGATATGAAAATGCCTTGTTAACAAAGCTATTGCAAGGATTAAAGATAACTTCACACACACACACATGAGTGTTTAGTAAAGCACATAATGAGGACTAAATAAATTGTAGCTATTACAGTTACATGAGTTGGATTGATGAAATGTTCTAGCCATTTTAGAAGGGAGGCTCCAAAACAACTTTGCTACAACACTAGAAAAAGGGAATTCAATAAACCATTTTAAAGACTATTTCAGAAGCATAACAAGACAAGAACACGTTATGGATCATTTATCAATGCTGAATACATGCCTCCTCTGATGTGGTAGAAACAGATCTCTAACTCAACTTACAAAAGCCAAAATTATATTACTGAAAATGCCATGGGGGAAAGGAACTGGTGGTCGGAGCAAACTTGAGTTCTCCGCTTCCTATCACTCATGAAGTTCCCATTGGTCCATTTGCCTCTTCGCTTTGATTACTTCTCAAGTCCCACCCAGCCTGGTGTGCTGTTCCCATGATTACGGTTCACCTTGTATGCTCATCCATTATCTCACCTCTAAAATTTGTCATGTAAATACTTTATTGTCCGTTTTTTATAATAAACTTCAAAAATTTATTAATAAGGTCATTTCTAATGTGTGAGAATCTGAGTAGGCTTTTACTTAGAGCTTCGCAAACCTACCATTTAAGAAACAAACTCATTGTGTAATCATACCTTCAATTAGCTTTGGCATTCACCAAACATTTTTTATAAGTTTGTAGTGATAATAACAGTAATAGCTAATATTTACTGAGCACCCACCATGTGCTAATAACACTACGTGTCTACAATACATTAAAAAGCATAATCCTAATTACACCTGTATAAAGAAGGTGCTATGATTATGTCCTTTGTATAACATGGAAACTGAAACTTAGAAAAGTTCATTTCTGGAGTTCACATAGACAGTACATGGAGAACCGAAATAAGAGCTCAGTAAGTCAGGATCTAGAATCCTTCCTATTATTCCTTTCACCTACTTGTATTTAGGATTCTGTCCTATAGTTACTGTATAAGCTTTTACTATTATTTTTCAAATAAAAAAAACACAAGTCTCAAACCAGTAAAGGTAATGTCTCATTCATCTGTGTGTCCCCAGTGCTTTAACTTGCACCCTGGCATATATATGGACAACCTTTGATGAATGAATAAATCAATTGATTTCACAAAAAAATGTAAAATTTTAGTAAAGTTGTGAGATTTTGCTTTATTTTGTTTTTACCATAAGGTCTAATCTCTCTTTCTTTTTAGTTTTTATTTAAATTCCAGGTAGTTAATATACATATAATATTGGTTTCAGGAGCAACACCTGGTGCTCATCACAGGTGCAGTCCTTAATCCCCATCACCTATATAACCCATCCCTCCCACCCATCTCCCCTCTAGTAACCCTCACTTTGTTCTCTATAGTTAAGAGTCTGTTTCTTAGTTTGTCTCTCTCTTCTCTCATTTTTTCCCTTTGCCTGTTTGTTTTGTTTCTTAAATTCCACATTTGAATGAATAAAATCTTTCAGTATTTGTCTTTCTCTGACTGGAATATATATAGATATAGATATAGATATATAGATATATAGATATATATGGAATGGAATATTACTTGGCCATAAAAAAGAATGAAATCTTGCCATTTACAACAACATGGATAGAGCTAGAGAGTAATATGTTTTATTTTGTTTTTTAGCCAAATCTGAAAATGTTAGTATTACCCATTTTCCAAAAGACTAACATGTTAATTACTAAAAACATTCTGATCTATTAACTTAATACAAAACCCCTAAGGGGCACCTGCCTGGTTGAGTTGGAAGAGCATGTGACTCTTGATCTCAGAGTCATGAATTTGAGCCCCACATTGAGTGTAGACATTACTTAAATAAATAAAATCTTAAATTTTTTAATTTTTTTTAAAGTTATTTATTTGTTTGAGAGAGACAGACACAGTGTGAGCAGGGGAGCAGCAGAGAGAAAGGGAGAGAGAGAATCCCGAGCAGGCTCTGTGCTGCCCGATGTGAGGTTTGAATTCACAAACCATGAGATCATGACCTGAGCAGAAACCAAAGCCAGATGCTTAACTGACTAAGCCACCCAGGCATCCCTAAAAAAATTAAAAAAAAAAAAAAAGAACTTTACATGAGCAATATTTAGTAGCCTAGAAGTTTTTAGGTTCTTCAAAGTCAACTCTCTTCGCCTCTCACAGATCTCTAATTCTACCAAAATCCAACTCTCTGCCTACTCTGTGCATAACCTGAGTAACCCAATGTGGCTAGAGAAAAGCAAACCAACAGTAGGTCTCACTTTACACTTATTCCCAGTTACCTACAAATGTCCCCTGATAATGCCTGGCAATTCTTATTTCCCTAATCCATTCACTGTTCTGCTGTCCTAGAAATCCATTCCACACAGCTCAGACTGAACTGTAAATACCTCCTCTCATCTCAGTTCTAAGCCTTACTTCCAACTTCATTAAGAAAATAGAAGCCATTAGAAGAGTACCTGCTGGGCACTTAGGTGGCATCAGTTAAGCATCTGACTTTGGTTCAGGTCATGATTTCATGTTTCGTGAGTTCAAGTACTTGATTGGGTGAGCTCGAGTCCCACTTCAGGTAAAAACATGAGCCCCACTTCAGGTGAGCCCCACTTCTCTCTCTCTCTCTCTCTTTCCCCCTCTCTCTCTATATATGTATCTCTGCTCCTTACTCACTTGTGGCCTCATTCTTGCTCTCAAAAAAAAAAAAAAAAAAAAAGAGTACCTTCCACCTCTTACCCCCATCACTTGTACTACCCTTGTATCCATCCTGCCTTCCTGCCTGTTAGAAACAGTGAACTGCCCATGGTCCCTTCGGGGGCCAACTCTTCCACTTGTACATGGTTCCCATCTGCTTTTACTTAAATTAAGGTCATAGCTTCTACAGTTGCTCCTACTCTCTTCTGAATCACCAGTTTTATTCTACTGGATCAGCATCATTGTTTTCTCTTCTTGAAACACTTTCTTCCTTTGCCTTATGAGACATCACTCCCTCTTGGTTCTTTTCCTACCTTAGGGACTGTTATTATTCAGTCTTCTTTGATGATTTTTTCTTATCTTTCAAAATGCTAAATGTTGGAGTACGAAGTCCTCATCTGTTCTCTACCTGTACTCATTCCTAGGTGAGCTCAAGTCTATGAATTCCATATATACCTTCATGACCCCAAGCCCCCATCTCTCCCCTGAACTCTTGTCTCTTATATATATCATTTCCACTTGGATGATTAAAGGCATCTCAAATTTAATATGTCCAAAACTGAACTCTTGATTTCTGGTCCCAAAACCTACTCCTCTCCATGCTGTCTCCATTCCAATGAATGGCAACTCTATCTTTCTTCTTATTCAAGACAAAAATCTTGGAGTGATCCTTGACTTTTTTCACCCCACATCCACTCATTCTGTCAGCAAATCCTGTTGGCACAATCTCATCTCAACAACAAGTATAGAATATGATGACTGCCCCTCTCCACTGCCCACATACTACCTGGAACCACTGATGTTTTACCTAGAGATTATTAGCTTCCCAACTGGTATCCCTGCTTCTACCCTTGCTCACCTTTAGTCTGTTCTCAATAGAATGGCAGAGTGATATTTTTACAAATGTAAGTCATCCCTTCCTCTTTCATTTCCCTTTCTTTTCCTTCCTTACCTCTTCCTCCCTAAAAATTGGATTCTAAAGCCATCTGGAGAAGCAGAGCAAGGTAGACATCGCCTGGATTGGGGTAGTGGTGGTGGCCCAGAATGGGGCAGCAGAGCCTTGAGGAGATTAAGTAGAGTGTCCACAAGGAGGGCTTCCTGTCATAGGGAGTCAGAGCCTTGAGGGGAGGAAAAGTAGGGTAAGGATGGCATCCATAGAGAATGGCGGCCCAAGATAGGGAATCACAGTTCACACAGAGTACAGAGAGGACCATCATGAAGAAGAGTCCAGCATGAGACATCAGAGACCAAACATGGTAATAAGGACATCCATGCAATACGGTAGTCTGATGTGGGGTGTCCAACAGAGGGGCGTCCTATGAAAGATGAAGGAGTCCACATGGGTGTGGGGAACCGACAGGCATGAGGCATTAGGCTCAGGATCCCAAACAGGGAGAAGACCTTCACAAGGGAGTGTGTCCAGGGCTTATCAGAATCCAAGTGAGATAAGAAGGATGTCCATACTACTATTACTGTCTGGACACTAGAGGGTGTCTATACAGGTAAGTGGCCAAGCTGCAGAAGTCAAGACCTAAGCAAGATGAAGAGGATGTCCAAGCACAGGGGCAGTCCAACAAGGGGAAATAAGAATCTGAGCAGAGGATGTATCCATGCAGAGAGGCAGCTGAATGTGGGTGTCAAAGTCCAAGCAAGACAAGGATCTACCTAAGAAGGGCAGGTAAGCATGACATATTGGAGCTCCAGGGAAATAACAAGAGCATCCACCAGGAGGGTTCAACAGCAGTATTAGGACTCTGGATACCAATAGGGGAGCTGGTCAAACAAGTAAATATATTTAGGGTTATGGAAGCAAATGTTCTCACTTCTGAGTAACAAATACAGAAAGAGAAAAAAATAGAATCAGATAGGAATTAATAAATATTGATGTGAACTCATTGTTTTCAATATATCAAGAGAAATAAATATAATTATAAATAGATATATGTGTGGTTGTGTGTATATATGTGTGTGTATGTAGCTAGATTTTTAAAAATTAAATAATAAAGTGTTTACAAGGAATAGGTCAAAAACATAAGGGCATAGAACTGGTGTAGCCACTCTGGAGAACAGTATGGAGTTTCCTCAACAAGTTAAAAATAGAACTACCCTACAACCCAGCAATTGCACTACTAGGTATTTATCCAAAGGATACAAAAATGCTGATTCAAATGGGCACATACACCCCAAAGTTTATAGCAGCACTGTCGACAATAGCCAAATTATTGAAAGAGCCCAAATCTCCATTGACTGATGAATGGATAAAGAAGATGTGGTATAGATACACAATGGAATACTAGTCAGCTATCAAAAAGAATGAAATCTTTCCATTTTCAACAACATGGATGGAACTAGAGTATATTATACTAAGTGAAATAAGTCAGTCAGAGAAAGACACATCATATGATTTCACTCATAAGTAGAACTTAAGAAACAAAACAGATGAAAACAGATGAACATAGAGGAAGGGAAGCAAAAATAAGATAAAAACAGAGAGGGAGACAAAACATAAAAGAACCTTAAATACAGAGAACAAACTGAGGGTGACTGGCAGGGTGTTGGTTGGGGGTGTGGTCTAAACAGGTAATGGGCATTAAGGAAGGCACTTGTCCAGAGGAGCACTAGGCATCATATGTAAGTGATGAATCACTAAATTCTATTCCTGAAATTATTATTACACTCGGTGTTAACTAACTTGGATTTAAATTAAAAAAAAAAACACATATAAGGGCATAGAAAAGTTAAATTATCAAAAAAGATATATCATGCAAAACTAAAATAAAGAGTAAATCAAGAGCCGAATTTTGAAGAACTTAATATGACACACTAAAGACTCTGGATCTAAGCACTATGATGGGTTGGGTAGTAAGAGATGCAATCTAGTTCATGAGCAAGACCAGTTCGTGGGTGAGAAATTCAGTCGCTATGGCAATTGGGTAACACAAAGAGTGCTAACATTGAGATGATAACCATAACACTTTAATGAAAGGAGTACATCTCATTCAACTGTGAAGTTAGGGTCGATTTTTTGTCTGAGGGAGGCCAGTAACTATTCATGAAATCTAGCACAAGGTGACATTTGCTTGGTAAATTCACTAACCCCAGAATCTGTTTCTCAGAAATAGTATCCCAAAGTTTATCAGACTCAGGAAAAATTACTCTGACAAAACTCACAAAATGCTGGTTTATAAAATCAACACGCTGATTCATTAATACCTAGTGAGAGAGAAAAAAACCCCAAACACTTATGGGTCAGGCTGACCAGCCTATTGTCTCCCTGTACCTACATTACCTGACGATGATCTAATGAACTTGGAAGTTATATGGTTTGCCTCTGCTCCCTTCCCTCTATCTTCATTTTCTGCCCTTCTTTGCCTTGCACTATGAAATACCAGCCCCAATGGCCTGCGTACATGCCCTTACCCTTCTTACCAGAGGCTTCAATTTGGGTTCAGCTATTGAGAGGCACCAGCAGGAAATTAGGGGGTGGGAAAAGTGAAAAGTTGGGATGTTTCTTCCTTGCTCTCTCCTTGCTTGGTTCCACTTCTCTTGGCAGGACCCTCATCTCTCAAGACCACTGGGATTCTCATCATCTACGCTCCAACTCCACTGACTGGGCCCTGAGCCTGGAAACACCACTTCCTCTCCCTTGTGTCTTCAGCCTCCAGATAGGTAATAGTTTCCAGTTGTTGCTAGTCTCTGTGGACCACCTCAGTATCCACTGTTTTTTCCCTCAACCTGACCACACCTCTGTAAGTCTCTTCATTGGAATTATCTGGGCTGAATTGTCCTGCAATTTGAATGAGTAATACAGTGTGTGTGAAACACCAGCTTCAGAAATTACTCTTTGTATGACCCTCAGCAAATTCTTAACAAATTACTCTTTGTCTAACCCTCCATCTCCTCACCTGTAAAATGGGAAATAATAATTCTATTTCATAGAATTATAAGGATTAAATGAAACAATATCCTTAGACCAGTGGTTTTCAACTAGGGGTAATTTTGCCGCCCTAGAGACACTTAGTAATGTCTGAAGATAGTTTTGATTATCAGGACTAGGAGAGGATGAGAGACTACTACTGACATTTAGTAGATAAAGATCAAAAATGCTTTTTAATATCCTACAACACACAGGACAGCCTCCCACAACAAAGGCTTATTTGGACTAATAACATATTAAA
This sequence comes from Paguma larvata, assembly GCA_030068075.1. Classification (NCBI taxonomy): domain Eukaryota; kingdom Metazoa; phylum Chordata; class Mammalia; order Carnivora; family Viverridae; genus Paguma; species Paguma larvata. The sequence continues at coordinate 33,251,161 of CM057826.1, read as the reverse complement.
GATGCTGAGGCTGAGAAACCGTGGCTTAACCTAATACCTAGCTTACAGTGTGTGGTCAATAAATATGGTCCAGAAAGAGAAGGAGGAAGAGGAGAAGGGACGATGTTGTAAAAGGCGACGAGTTCACTGCAGCAGCTTTCTTGTTAGGTGAATGCCAAGCCATCATGACCCACTCTCATCAAATGCACCCCTAGTCTCAGCCACCAGCTGTCTTTCTACATGGACAATTAGTTACAGGGTGACTAATAAGAATTATAGACTGGTGGGCCCTGGAATGGTACTCAAGCACCCGATTACAATGAAGTTTTATAAAACAGGGAGAGTGACCAAACCTCCCTACAACTGACACGTGGCCAGCATCTTCCGTCCAATGAGCAACTATCACAGGCCTGAGAACAACCAATGGTTGTTACCAAGGTAGGCAGTTCATTCTGTCCACCAGCCTTGAAATAGTGAATCATCACAACTCATGTCTAACAGACCAGGTGTGTATTTAAAAGGGACCTCAGCACACTATTTTAACAGGTCCTGCAAATAAAACCTGGGAAGCTGAAAGACTTCTGATGATCCTTCAATCCAGGCGATGGTGTGGCAAAGCTAAGAATGTCCGGGCACAGGAACAGAAGACGCCCTGATGACGTCCTGATGAGTGTATAGTCTCAGTGATAGTGAAGCCTTTTTCAAGCAAAGATTCAGCTAACCACACTTTGGCAGAACAAAATACAGGAGCAAGGCTCTGCCGACAGAGGCTGGAGCCACAAACCAGAGAGCAATCTGCCTGTATACATGATGTGGAAAGAACTGCTTGTCGGATGTTGGTTTTTCTTGGCCACAACACACATGTGGTGGTATCATCTTCAAATTATGAAGGACAGTTTGATTCTTGACTACCCAGGCATGCAAGGAACCAATGAAGGATAATGCCCTACACTGACAAGTTAATGTCTCAGCAGGGAAGACCAATTAGGAAATGTGTCATTTAGGGTGCTGCCTATACTTTCAGCATCAATTCCAACACTGTCTTTGTTTGAACTGACATCCCAGGATGATGGATAAACGCTGAGGCTCTGGAGTCAGACAGAACTGGCTTTGAATACTAGCTCCACCACTTGCTGACTATGCAATCTAGAAAAAACTATTTAGCTCCTCCAAATACCCATTTCCTCAGTGGTGATAATGGCAATAATGGCACCTGGGGATGATAATAAGGGCAACTTTGTAGAGTTACAGTGAGCATTAATTGTAACACTTCAGGTAGAATTTCTACCATCCCCCTAGCAGAGTAACTCTTTAGTAAATATAAGCTGTCTTGTGGCCATTACCTTTTTTTCACATATTTTCTCTTACATTTTAGCACAAAGGACACAGGTCCTGTCAATCATGTCATATGATGACAACTGTTAAGCTGGGATCCAGAGGTCCACATATACTACACATAGAAATGTAAACAAAAGCCGTGATTGGGAATCTGTTCATGATACTTCTTAGATGTGGGACGTAGCCTTCCTTCAGTTTTGATCTATCTATTCAAATGGTTGTCCTTTCCTTTTTCATCCATGTTTCCATCGTTTGAGGAAGAAAAAATATTTCTTTTCAATAATTTCTTCCCCACACACTTTTCTTTCTTTGCTGTGATACTTGCCAACCACCATAGCAACCGTCAGGTAGTGTCAGCAACAGAAGCTCCCCTGGGGGAAGTTTGCCATCAGTCACCGCAATCATTCAATCCCAGGAACTGTAATGAGAAATCAAAACCGTCTTTTCCTGAAATTCATTAGAAGCTAAGCGATCACAACCACCACACATTAGGACATAGAGGCCTTATGTTCACTTTGGCATCACCTAGACTAAAACTGGAACGATGCAGAGATTGGCAGGGCCCCTGTGCAAGGATATAATTTGTCCCTGAAACAAATACTTGGTAAAATCCAAGTGAGTTTCATAGATAAAGGCAAAGTAGGAATAGGTTAGAATACTGGAATGAGAAAAGAAGAAGGACAGAAGTGCAAACTTAATTAAATTGACATTTTCCATGATTGTCTTGTGACTGGGAATATATCAGTCTCTATTAGTAAGTGAAACATGATGAGAAATGTCAAGAATGTTAACATTTTTTGAGGGCTTACTATGTGCCAGGCATCATTTTAAGTCTTTTATACACCAATTATTTTATACATCAGATGGAAACTATGGTACCTTCATTTTGCAAGATGAAGGAAAAGAAGTTTAGAGAGGTGACATACCGAGATTGAATAGGTAGGAAGGGGCAGATCTGGGGTAAAGTCTGAGCGGTATGAATCCAGAGCCTTCTCTTTCAACTCCTACACTTTAATGCCTCTAAATTAAAGGAAAGGAATATTGCCTATCACACACCATTTAAAATCTAGACAATAGCCCATTTCACAAAGTAACATTATGAAATAAAACAATTACTCTCATAATGTAACAATTTAAATGGTTTTGCTTGCAGCCAAAGATTAATGTTGTATTTTAAGCAGAGGAAAGAGAAATTTTTAATTCACTAAGTTTGGACAGTTAGCCCACAAAACATTGAGAATTTGATGATTGTTCTTAATGGTTTTTTTTTTCAAGAGTTTAATATTTTTACCAAAAAGGAAGATGAGATGTTCTCCAAGTACTCTAACAACTGTAAAGGGCTGTCTTAGATTTTTCTAATTTTTCATAGCCTTATTCTATTTAATTCACAAATTTCCCCTTGCTTCCCCTTCACTGAATAAACCATAAATTCAATCTTTTTTCTAATTGGCTCACAAGCACCATCTAGTGAAGAAGCAGAATAATTACAGAACAGTTCCTGCAGATGATCCCAATTTAATCTATACTAATTAAGCCTAAATGAGCACCATTTTGCCATTGTTCTGAAACAGAATGAGATTTGTTAAATGCAAATATTATGGCTAAGGTTAAAATTTTATGTATTTTTGGGGCACCTGGGTGGCTCAGTTGGTTAAGCTCAGGCTCTTGGTTTTGGCTCAGGTCATGATCTCCTGGTTCGTGAGTTTGAGCCCCTGCATCGGGCTCCATACTGACTGTTGTATTTTGAGAAAAATGAGAGCATGAGAGACACAAGTTTTCAGACCTTGGTAAATGGTGCCACAATAATAAGGAACAGAGAGAAGTTTGATTTCTTCAAATGTTATTTTCCTTTCTTCTTTGTAAAAGCAGAGTGAACTCTGGCCGGGAAAGGCAGAAGAGCACACTTTATAAAGAACCTCTCAACTGTTCTAACATGTACCCAAGTGAGACCTGTACATGCTATTTCCAAGTATAATTTCACAATATGCCTTGAGACTGCTAAATCTGTTGTCAGCCATCTTTGAGAAATCAAGACAAACAAGAGAAATGCTGTAAGATTGATAAAGGGCAAATTTATTCCTGACCTTCCAAACATGGCAAGCAGTAGATACTGTAAAAGATGGACTGGAAATATGCTGATCATCCTCAACTACATTCTAGAACACATTATTAAAATCTCAGACTACAAACATTTTACAGGGAACAGTGCGTAATGTGAACCATGATTAGGTCACAGGAAACAAGTCCTACCAGAACTAGCTCATTTCTGTTTTTGTATGTTCATTAGGTTAGTCAGTTCCTTATTTCTGTGTATTTTTAGAAGAAATTTGACAAAGCTTTTAAAGATACCCTCCTGGACAAAAAGTGAAGAAATGTGGATACCATAGATTTATTGCTATTTGTACCTAAATTGTTCTGATTAACAGATTGATGTCATACTTGGAGAAGAGTCTGTGGCATGTGTCATTCAGTTTCATCCTACGCTCTATGAAATAAGGGAATTATTTTTCTCAGTGAATTCAATGAAAAAATCGATGCCATACTTGTAGGTAACACAAAGTTAGAAGCAACAGTCAACCTCCTGGATGGCAAGGTTCTGGATCTTCATCCCGAAGGAAAGAAAATGGGCCCAAATGAATCAAGTTCAAAAAAAAATAGAGTACAAATTGGAGAGAAATTGATGGATTATCAGCATGTGTGGAAAAGATTTAGGGGTTTTAGTTAAGTTCAATATAAGAAAATGAAGTGTCAAGGAGGTAATGGGCTCATAGACCATGTTAGTTACAGCAGTAGTATACTAGCAAGGAGTCGTTTTCTGCAGTGCTCGGTCTATGGTGTCAAATATTACAGAGATGTCCAAGAAAATGAGTTCTGAGATTTACACTGAGTGATAAGGAGGTCAATATTGACTTTCAAAAGAGTGATTTCAGCTAAATAATTAGGGTAGAAGACAAAAACAAAGGGTTCTGACAAGTGAAGAGGGTGTGAGCAAAAGTAAACTACCCATTTGAGAGCCTTGATTGGTAAAGAAACAACCTTTTAAATAGAGAAGATAAACTAATGTTGGATTAATGTTAAGTTCTCTTGTTTTAGAAAACTTTGATAATTTTATACAATTTAGAGCAAAAAACTGTAATTAAAACTGAAGAGTCTCCTTAGTCTCCTTAGATTATTATACAGCTTCAGCTGTGCCCTGCCTCTAATAGTCAATACATTTTTATATTTTATTTTAATTTTACATTTATTATATAAACAAGTATAGAAAGACTAACTTCGGAGTAATACAGATAGTAGAATGTAGTTTGTCAGAATTATTAGGCTCATAAAAAGGAGTCTAAACTGTGAGCAACTGCAGAATGAAACACAATTTTCTGCAGAAATTGAAATCAGCTGTGCTCTAAAGAAGCAACCTCTGTAGGAAACATGGAGCAACAGAAGTCAAGAAAGATCTCAGGTAATAGCAAAGAGGAGGGCCAGAAATAGAGGCAGACAGTGCCTAAACCAGTCTAGACTACAAGCTTCATAACTTTCTAGAAAGGAAGGAGTGGTTGTTAATACCAGAACCATGATGTGTTTTTGTAGTTGAATTATTTGTAGCTTATAGTGTGGATATATTTGCTTAAATACATAAGGTCTACAGCTACACCATTAAAAAAGAAAAAAAGGAAGAAAAGAAAAATGCCAGAGCAGGCTGCACTTAGAAACAAGTAGTCCATGTCCTAGGAGTAAAGCACAGGATCCTTCTCATGACACCACACCAAATGACAGATTCTGCATTTCCAGAAGGTGAAGAAGTCTTCTGGAAAAGTCTACTGTCAAACACATGCATGAAGTTAAGCAAATGTCAACTTGGTACATTAAACTGTACTTCTTTGCTTGTTTAGTATCTCAAAGAGCTCACAATGTACAAGTAGTTCTCAACTTACCAAGATGCTGTTTTCTAAAAGTTAGTTGGCAAATCGGTTGTAGGACAGCATTGTATTGTGGTTCTGAGTAGAGCCAGACTTTCCATTTCAAATTCTGACCCCATCACCTACTTAATTCACTGACTCTGAGCCTCTACATCTGCAAAATGGGATCCCTACTCAAAGGATTGCTCTTTTGTGATTAATGAGTTATCACACTGAAAGTTTTTACAGTCATGCCGGGCACATAGTGAGTATTCAAAATGGTAGCTATTATTCTAATTAGCATGCTGATGAGAATAGGAACACAGTTAAGTATTTCCCAGAAGAGAAAGATCATAAGCTATGGAAAAGGCCAGGAGAAAAATAGGTCACCAGGGATTTGGTAAATGTATAGACATACCTCTCTAAATGCATAAGAGAAGACTTCTTTAGGGGCATCTGCGTGGCTCAGTTAGCTTAGGCATCTGACTTTAGCTCAGGTCATGATCTCACAGTCCATGAGCCCGAGCCCCATGTCAGGCTCTGTGCTCAGAGCCTGGAGCTTGCTTCAGATTCTGTCTCCCTCTCTCTCTGCCCCTCCACCACTCATGCTCTGTCTCTCTCTCTCTCTCTCTCTGTGTCTCTCAAAAATGAATAAATGTTAAAAAAAATTTTTTTAAAGAGAAGACTTCTCTCTAGGTGGTTAGCCAAACACATTTAAATTCCAAAGAGCACACAGGGCAAAAAATTAATTAATTAATTAATTAAAATGCTGAATTACATTTTAAAATTCAGTGACCAGAAGACAGTGGGAAATGCTGTAGATCTTTCTTCTTGAAGCTTTACAGTGAATGTCATCAGTCCCTGTGATTAAAAAGAGAAAAATGCCACCGAATTTTGTTTAATCCAGCATTGCCTAAATTTTTGTGACCATCAAAACCATTTTTCTCTTACCTGCCATTATCACCACGTTTTTGAGAGATGCTTCTCCATGTCATTACTTTCCCAGATATTCTAAATTGAAGAATAAACAGCAGTTATCCCTAAGGAAATAAAAGTGGAAGCTTTTGATTTCACAACCCTTTGAGGATTATAAAAATACTTCATAAATTGAATCCTGGCTAAATCATGATTGCCATTCTTGCTCAGCCTGTTCAAAGTAAAATAGCGATATTGAAATAAAACGTAACGCTCCAACACTTCCTTTTTTCTTTTCACGTTAGTAAATGCACTATAAATGACTCTCTGTTTAATTATTACATACTTTAATGAAGCTAAATGTGAGAACTGCAGTGTATTGAAGCATTGTAGTTCTTTTTATGGTGATCGTTTTGCAGTGTTTACAAATATTAAATCACTATATTTTACACCTGAAAATAATATAATATTATATGTCACTTATTCCTCAATTAAAATAAAGCATTACAGTTCTTTCTCAATAATCCAAAATTGTTTAATTATAAAAGAAAGGAAAGCTTTTAACTATTATTGCATGGAAAAAACAGGAATACTATTTACAGAAGCCCCAAGACCTTTTTACAACACATGCTAGTTAATGTTAATTCTTTCTACTTTTCTTATTTCTGGGAATGTTTAAATCCAGGGGTAAGAATTTAAACAGATAAGGCATTGTAAGGGAGTCCACAATGTTCTAGTAAGCCATAGCTTCAGCATAGCACCCTTAATTTTTAATTCCCCTTCTTGAAACATCTCATAAGGCTTTTTAAAATGCCATGTGTCTGCTTCCTTGCCTAAAATAGTACTAATACAACCAGTCCAGGCACAAAAGTGGCTAAAGTAAGAAAGGAAAAGAGAATTCAGTTGTTCAGAATCTCAGTTCACCCAGTCATTCATTTCTTTATTTAATAAACAGGTATTAAATACACTCCATGTGTCAGAGTATATTCTAAGTATTGAGAATACTCCCCTGGGAAAAAATAATCATGATCTCTATCTCCTTAGAGCATATAGTCCCAGGTAATGTAACTATAACATAATTACAGATAAAAAAGGCTGAATTGAAATTGTTCTGAAGAAAAGGCATTTAGTTCTATGAGCACCTGTAATAGGAGAATAGACTTAATCAAGGGGTTCTGGGACACTTTCCTAAGAAACTGTTAATGGAGTCAGGAGCTGAAGGAAGAGAAGTAGTTAACTGGCTGACGAAATAAGGGGGAAGACTTGCAGGCAGATATACATGTGTGGGCAGGGCTCCCTGACAAGGTAGAGCCAGTTCCTCTCTGCCTCTTCCAAGGTAAGCAAACAAACAAACTAATCCTAGCTCCATGGTGATTGACAGAGGATAATGTTATGTGTCCAGGCATAGCTGTACACTCATCCTTGGAGACGGGAATTCCTCGCTTAGCAGAAAAAAAATCATTCTTTAAATAACGTTGAAGTCTCATGTACCAGGACAGACTGAGAAGGACGATATTCTGGGGTAAATGGGGTTTCTAAGTGTCTCCCAACGCATGCTACCTAGAAGAACGACCACCCATGCTTGAAAGAGAAAAGGGGAAGTAGAGACAGTGAAAAGTAATAAGAAGGAATTTAAGGAAGGAGTAAAAGGAGCCATAGTCATAACTAAGTCAATGCATAGTTTTTTCAAAAAGGAGGAAAGAAGAAGAATAAGAAGAAGAAGAAGAAGAAGAAGAAGAAGAAGAAGAAGAAGAAGAAGAAAGAGAAGAGAAGAGGAAGGAGAAGAGGAAGGAGAAGAGGAAGGAGAAGAGGAAGGAGAAGAGGAAGGAGAAGAAGAAGAAGAAGAAGAAGAAGAAGAAGAAGAAGAAGAAGAAGAAGAAGAAGAAGAAGAAGAAGAAGAGAAGAAGAGGAGGAGGAAGGAGAAGAGGAAGGAGGAGAAGAAGAGGAGGAGGAGAAGAGGAGGAGGAGGAAGAAGAAGGGAGAAACAAATTTGTTATTAATGCTTTGTCATTGCTGTTTCAACCTTCATTGTTATATAACCAACCACCCCCAGAAAACAATCTGTTATTCCACAGAATTCTGTTTATTAGGAATTCTGGCAAGGCTCAGCTGATGATTCTCCTGTTCCATGGATATTGTTCATGCAGCTGCCTTCAGTTGGTAAGTCCAAGACATCCCCTAATGCTCCAAGCCTGTCTCCAGATTGCTTCTCATGACTCAGCCCAAGGTTCCTTATAGTATGGCAACAAGCTCTCAAGAAGGAACTTTCCAAAAGGCCAAGCCTCAATGCATAAGCTCTTATCAAGCCTCTGTCTGCATATCACTTGCTAATGCCTGTTAGCCAAAGCGAATCACAAGGTCAAGCCCAGAGTCAATAAGGATTGATTCACATGTGCAAGAACAAGAGCTCTTACGATTTCTAACAGTGGTGTCAATCTTTCTCTGTATGTGTGCCTATACTATAACCAAAACATCATTACAATTTTTAGCCTACTCCTTCTATCCTACCTATAAACTTCTCTCCATTACCCTCCCCCACAATGTATGCCAAAAAGAAGACGGGTTTTACAGGTGTTTAAATCCCCCCTAGCGGTAAAGTGTGCTCTTTGGAAAAAGCATTGAAATATATGAAAGAATCATTAACTGAATTCATCATTCAATCCATTTGTAAAGGTGTGAAAGGTGAGTCATCTAATTTTGATATTTATTAGGAGAAATGGTTGAAATTATTAAACGAGACCTCTGATCACCTGTAATTTCAATGACATATGCCATTCCAATTCCCTATCACCATTAATAATCCCAAATCAGTTATGTGAGCATCATGGCATGTGGTGAGGGGACTGTACCAGTGAAGTTTCATTCAGGGAAGCGGAACCACTATGAGTGATAGGAAAGAAGAGACTTACTACGAATGCAAGTTTACACAGTTGTGGGTGCCATTGGCTCAGTTTCTGGCCATGGGCCTGAAATGACTATCAGTGGTCAGGGTTGACACCCAACATGAAGTGGGGGAGAGTGAGGACAAACCGGAACCCTTGTCTGTCTCACACTTAACATGGATGACCTGCAGAGGCCAGTGCACTTGGCCAAGACCACATACATGGGCTTTGCCCAGAAAGCTGAGAAGCTGAAGAAAAAAAAATCCAAAAGGAGTGAGAGGAGCTGGGGTCCCAGCTGGTGTGCAAGGGCAACAAGTGGACCTGGAGAGCAGTCCTGTGATGCTGCAGCAGTACCAGCGCCCTGAACAAGCCTTCATAGTGCTACGGCTGCTGCCTGGCCTCATCTTCCAAATTTCACACAGTTTCTCTTGGGACTAACCTAGAACCAGACAAGGAAGGAAATTCTAGGCACTGTACTTTCAGATTAGCTAAACTGGCACGAAACCACACTAATTATAGTTACCACTCATCAGAAACAGGGGTGCTTCTTGCCTGATAGACTCATCAGAGATCAACCCAGAGACAAAGAAAGTCCCAGACCTTGGGAAAAGGTTCTAGTATTAGTACTACTGAATTACCGGGCCCAGTTGCAACTGACTCAATAATTTTTTGGTAACTTAAGCCTTCTCTAATGCAAAGAATAGAGTTCCTCCTTCACTGGTGCTCTGACGGAGATGGGGTAGAGAAGAGATTGTGAAAAATACAAGCAATGTTACATTTTAGTTTGAGAGCAGTATGGGGAAAGAGACATTGGCAAATGACTATTGAAAGGCAATAGAAAAGTAAAAAAATAATAATTTTTCTCACAATAACCTAGAAAATGACAGTCCTCTAGCATAAGAGACTTATTTAAAACATTAATAACTATGAATTAAAATTTGTATTGTGTTAAATATTTGAAGAGAATTACTTTCTTTTGAAATGTCTTGTGTCAGTGAATTTTCACATGCTATCTCCTCCGTTTAAAATACTTATGCCGGGGCTCCTGCGTGGCTCAGTTGGTTAAGCGTCCAACTCTTGGTTTTGGCTCAGGTCATGATCTCAAAGTTTCGTTTTTTTGAGCCCCGCATCCAGCCCTGGGCTGGCAGCATGGAGCCTGCTTGGGATCCTCTCTCTCTGTCTCTCTCTCTGCTCCCCCCCCCAACTTGCACTGTCTCTGTCTCTGTCTCTCTCAAAATAAATAAACTTTAAAATGCTGCTCCTTCCTTTTTACCTAACTATCTCTTATTTATCTTCCAGAACACGTCTCTGCAAAAGCTACCCAGAATTCCCTACTCTTACCCAGGCAATGATAATTATTCTCTATGAGCTACTTCCATAACTTGCAAATCATTTAAATTTTGCACTTCCACCAAATTATAATTTTATTGTTCTTCTATGCATCCTGTACTTCACAGCAAGGGATCACGCCACATGTTTCTGCTAATTGGCACAGCACATGGCACACAATATAGATAGGAAACCCAACCAAATCAACGGTGGAAGGAACAGAAATAAAAACGTTTCAAGCGAAAGCAACTTCTTATATCACCTTGTAATCTAGAAAATGTCATTAGTGCTACCATTAGCTATTTTTTTAAACACTTTATTCATTTTTGAGAGAGAGAGAGAGACAGAGACAAAGCGTGAGTGGGGCAGAGGCGGAGAAGACACAGAATCTGAAGCAGCTCCAGGCTCTGAATTGTCAGCACAGAGCCCGATGTAGGGCTGGAACCCACGGACCATTAGATCATGACCTGAGCTGAAGTCGGACTCTTAACCAACGGAGCCATCCAGGCACCCCATACCGTTAACTTTTTTTATGGCTTCTTTCAGTTTGAATGGCAACTCCTTACCCCACATTCCTTCCAAAAATCTCAGGCTGATGATCTCTGATTCTTCCTTCCTTTGACATCTCCTCCCTCTACTTGGAATCTAAAAGAACTACCGTAATTTGGGTTTCACCCATCTTGTGAATGCTCCCTTGGTCTCTCTTCAGGGGCTTGTCCACCCCATCTTCCCCAGGCTGAGCAGTGACCACTTCACTTCCTCTCACCCTCTGTTCCACCTGGACAAACACTCTAATCCCCCAGATTCCGGGACATTAGGAACACTTATTATGCAAAGCTCTGCCTAATTGCTCCATGTTGCCCCTTGCCGTCTATTCTAACTTCATACTCAAGTGGTGGCATGAAAATATTAAATCATAGCACTTTTGAATGTACTTGTTATCTTCTTTGTTCCATTTTTCTCAATTTCCTTTATTTCCTTGGGGGGTAAGAAAATAGTATCCCAGAGGAGCAAAAAGCTTATGCATAAATTAAGAATCATGACATTTATTGAAATGACCATGCACTTGTAATTTAAGAAAAAAAAAAATACAGTTAATTGGCAGAAGATATAGTTCTTGTTCCATCTGCCACAGTGTAATTAGGGGAACATTGTGATGTTTTGTGCTCCGATTTCCCCAGTGAAAATAACAATTAATAACATACACAGAAATAGCTATCTGTATTAAAAAAAAATACTTCTTCAGTACAAAAAAACAGAGGGGTTATAAATGCTAACCTGTGTTCTTTAAAAAGACGATAATTATCACAAGAGCTGTTTTTTGACCTGTCTTTGTTTCAGATGTGCTCCGACTATGAATGACTAGTTCAACTTTTAGCTATAGATTTAGTACTAAAGTACTGCTCATAAAATAATGGAGATTAGATGATAGAGCACTTCACATTCCTCATAGGGCAGAGGACCAAGTGAAAAAACTTCCCCCAAACAACTCAATGTCTAAATTTTTAAAAATAAAGGTCTATGAAGCTCACGTTGAGTTAGTCTTACGAGAATAATTAAATGGCTCTTTGAATTTCTTTGCTTGAAGTATTTGAATCTACTCATTTTAAATTACTTAACAGAGCACCTACTACTTTCTTTGTGGAAATAACATTAATATTCTTTCTTCATTCAAAGGCTAAAAGTTGCACCCCAATTATAAATCATAGCAGGAGAAATTTGCCAAAATATGTTGAGATGATCATATCGTCCACCCTTCTGTATTTCTTCCCTCCCATTCCATATTGCTTTAAACAATCTTAAAACTTCTTTTATTTCACTTAGACCAAAGAGGAAATTAGAGGTCGATGTGTAAAGATATTAGTAAGCAAGACTGGGTAGGAGGAATAACACTTCAGAGGATGCCAGACTGGATGGATAAAGACCAAGGACCCAACTCACTCCATTCAAATTTCATTGTAACTCACCTTGCTCTCCACCCCACTTTGCCTCTGAATGAAGATACACCCCCATGAGTAGAAGGAAACAGAAACACCCTGAATTAAGGTCAAGTTTCTATCATCAGAGAAAATGGGAGTTTGATAAAGGAATTCAGGGGGCACCTGGGCGGTTCAGTTGGTTAAGCATCCTACTTTGGCTCAGGTCATGATCTCGAGGTTCATGAGTTCAAGCCCTGCGTTAGACTATGTGCTTACAGCTCAGAGCCTGGAGCCTGCCTCTGATTCTGTGTCTCCCTCTCTGTCTGCCCCTCCTCTGCTTGTGCTCTGTCTCTCTCTCTCTCTTAAAAATAAAAATAAACAGGAGGAGCCAAGATGGCAGAACAGCATGGAAGTTTTTTTGTGTCTCTCATCCCTGAAATGCAGCCAGATCAACACTAAACCATCTTGCCCACCTAGAAAACTGATCTGAGGATTAACACAATAATCTGCACAACCTGAACCACAGAACTCAGCAGGTACACGGTGCAGAGAGGTGAACTGGGGGAGAGAGAAGCCACGGGGCGTAGGGAGCTGTTTTTGCTTGTGGAGAGAGGACAGAGATGAGGAGGAGAGGAGTATGGAAAGCATCCCCCTCCCTCCCCCTCCTCGCCCAAAAGCAGCTGGAGAGAAAAGAAAGAGTATGCAAGGGACTGAATAAGAAAGGGAGAAAGGAGAAAGGAGAGGGTTTAAATTCCATTAAGACTCTACCAACTGGGAAACAGAGTCTGAAATGCCGCAGCTAGATACCTGGTGGTGCTCTGGTGGGAAGGGCGAATCCCCAGGAACAGAGACCGAGGAGGTCTAAGGGGTCCTTGGGCCACACAGGGAGTGGTGGTTCCTCTGCTGGGAAGATACTTGGTAGAGGCTGTGTGGCCACCCCACAGGCAAAGGTCCCAGCGGACGACCCTGGAGAACAACCACATTCGCTGGCTGGAACAAGGACGTTAAGGGGGAAACCTGGCGCCAGATGTGTGTTGTGATTTCCATGATCCCTGAACCGCTGCTGCTGCTACACCATTGTGTGAACTTTTTCTGGGGCGGGCTGAAACCCAACTGCACTCTCTGGGCATCGGCAGCTGCATGGTCTTCCGAACATTTCTGGGGGCAGGCTGGCACCTGGCCATTGCTCAGTAAGACCCTCCCCCAGAGGGTCAGGACAGGTCAAAGCCACAGTCCCTCAGAAGTGAGGGGTTGGGAAACACAGCCGCATCTGAGATAAAACTCAGAAGGGAGGTGTTGCCTGACAGCCTGACAGCTTGGTCACTGATAGTGTAAAAGCGGGGAGTGAATGGAAGCCAGAGAAAAGGAAGGGTGCTTGATTGCCTGTCCGGGAGAGTACCAAGTTCTGATACTGGAAACTGGGTAGTTGGGTGACGCCATTTTCGCCCCTCCCATGCAAGAGCATACACGCCTACCGGCGCCACAACAATCCACCCCAGTAAGCTAAGCAGCGCCATCTAGTGGGTAATGGAGCCATTACACTAAGCGCCACCTAACTGGGGCAACCTTGCTCTTTAGGAACACCACAAGTCTCTCTGCCTGCTTAGTTTATGGACTATAAAGTGCTTCATATTTTGACTTCTAGGGGAAACCAATGTAATTTCAATCATATTTCAGTCTGTTCACTGGTCCATTTATTCCGTTTTTTTTCTTTTTCTTTTCTTATTCTTGAATACAAAAAGAGAAAATTTTATTTTTATTTTCCATTTTTATAAAAAATATTTTTCTTCAATTTTTCCTACTATATTTTTTACTTTTTTGTAAATTTAAATTCTATTTTACTTCCATCATTTCATTTTATTCTATTTTATTGTATTCATTTTTTCACATTTTCAAACGTTTTCCTTTTTTTCTTTTTCTTTTTTTCTTTTATCTTTCACTTTTTTCTCTAATCTATCAAGTTCCTTTCAACAACCAGACCAAAACACACCCAACATCTAGCATCCTTTATTTGATTTTTTTGTGTTGTTTTAATTTTTTTTACCATGTTAATTTCTTTTCTTCCTTCAAAATGACAAAATGAAGGAATTTACCCCAAAAGAACACCCCACTTACGGCAGTGCACAGATCATCTAAACAGAAAATCAATAAGGAAGCAATGGCTTTGAATGACACACTGGACCGAATGGACTTAACAGATATATTCAGAACATTTCATCCTAAAGCAGTGGAATACACAGTCTTTCAAGTGCACATGGAACATTCTCCAGAATAGATCACATACTTGGACATAAATCAGCCCTCTACAAATACAAAAAGATCAAGATCATACTGTGCATATTTTCAGACCACAACGTTATGAAACTCTAAATTGACCACATGAAAAAATGTGGAAAGATAACAAATACTTGGAGACTAAAGAATACCCTACTAAAGAATGAATAGACTAATCAAGAAGTTAAAGAGGAAATTAAAAAGTACATGGAAGCCAATGAAAATGATAACACCACAGCCCAAAACTTCTGGGATGCAGCAAAGGCAGTCATAAGAGGGAAATATATAGCAATCCAGGCCTTCCCAAAGAAGGAAAAAGGTCTCAGACACACAACCGAACCTTACACATTAAAGAACTGGAAAAAGAACAGCAAATAAAACCCAAAACTAGCAGAAGACAGGAAATAATAAAGATTAGAGCAGAAATCAATGCTATCAAAACCAAAAAAAAAAAAAAAAAAAGAACGGATTGATGAAACCAGGAGCTGGTTCTTTTGAAGAATTAAAAAAATTGATAAACTCCTAGCCAGTTGGATCAAAAAGAAAAAGGAAAGAACCCAAATAAATAAAATCAAGAATGAAAGAGGAGAAATCACAACCAACACAGCAGAAATGCAAGCGATAATAAGAGAATATTAGAAGCAATTATACACCAGTAAAATGGACAATCTGGAAAAAATGTACAAATTCCTAGAAACATATAAACTACCAACCCTGAAACAGGAAGAAGCAGAAAATTTGAACAGACCCATAACCAGTAAAGAAATTGAATTAGAAATAAAAACTCTCCCAACAAACAAGAGTCCAGAACCACAAGGCTTTCCAGGGAAATTCTACCAAATATTTACAGAAGAGTTAACACCTACTCTCTTGAAGCTGTTCCAAAAAATATAAATGGAAGGAAAACTTCCAAACTCTTTCTATGAAGCCTATACCTTGATTCTAAAACCAGATAAAGACCCCACGAAAAAGGAGAACTACAGACCAATCTCTCTGATGAACACGGATGCAAAAATCCTCAACAAGATACTAGCCAACCAGATCCAACTATACATTAAAAAAATTATTCACCACTACCATGTGGGATTTATATCTGGGATGCAGGGCTGGTTCCATGTCGACAAACAACCAGTGTGATGCATTGTATCAATAAAAGAAAGGACAAGAACCATACGATTCTCTCAATAGATCAGAGAACACATTTGACAAAATACGGCATCCTTTCTTGATAAAAACCCTCAAGAAAGTAGGTATAGAAGGATCAAACCTCAAGATCATAAAAGCCATACATGAAAGACCCACCGCTAACATCATTCTCAATGGGGAAAAACTGAGAGCTTTCCCCCTAAGGTCAGGGAGAAGACAGGGATGTCCACTCTTGCCACTGTTATTCAACATGGTACTGGAAGTCTTAGCCTCAGAAATCAGACAACACAAAGGAATAAAAGGTATCCAAATCGGCCAGGAGGAGGTCAAACTTTCACTCTTCACAGATGACATGATACTCTATGTGGAAAATCCAAACGATTCCACCAAAAAACTGCTAGAACTGATCCAAGAATTCAGCAAAGTGGTAGGATATGAAATCAATGCACAGAAATTGGTTGCATTCCTATACACCGATAATGAAGCAACCGAAAGAGAAACCAAGGAATTGACAAAAGAGAAATCAAGGAATTGATCCCATTTACAATTGCACCAAAAACCATAAAGTACCTAGGAATAAATCTAACCAAAGAGGTGAAAAATCTATACACTTAAAACTATAAAAAGCTTATGAAAAAAATTGAAGACACACACAAAAAAAATGAAAAATGTTCAATGCTCCTGGATAGGGAGAACAAACATTGTTAAAAGGTCAATACTACCCAATGCGATCTACATATTCAATGCAATCACTATCAAAAAAACACCATCATTCTTCACAGAGCTAGAACAGACAATCCTAAAATTTGTATGGAACCAGAAAAGACCCCAAATAGCCAAAGCAATCTTGAAAACCGAAGCTAGAGGCATCACAATCCCAGACTTCAAGCTGTATTACAAAGCTGTAATCATCAAAACAGTATGATACTGGCACAAAAACAGACACTCAGATCAATGGAACAGAATAGAGAACCCAGACATGGACCCACAAACATATGGCCAACTAATCTTTGACAAAGTAGGAAAGAATATCCAATGGAATAAAGACAGTCTCTTCGGCAAGTGGTGCTGGGAAAACTGGACATGCAGCAAAATGAACCTGGACCACTTTCTTACACCACACACACAAAAATAAACTCAAAATGGAAGAAAGACCTAAACATGAGACAGGAAGCCATCAAAATCCTTGAGGAGAAAGCAGGCAAAAACCTCTTTGACCTCAGCCACAGCAACTCCTTACTCAACACATCTCTGGAGGCAAGGGAAACAAAAGCAAAAATGAACTATTGGGACCTCATCATGATAAAAAGCTTCTGCATGGCGAAGGAAACAATCAGAAAAACTAAAAGGGAACTGACAGAATGAGAGAAGATATTTGCAAACGATGTATCAGAAAAAAGGTTACTTTCCAAAATCTATAAACAACTTATCAAACTCAACACCCAGAAAACAAATAATCCAGTGAAGAAATGGGCAAAAGACATAAATTGATACTTCTCCAAAGAAGATCCAGATGGCCAACTGACACATGAAAAAATGCTCAACATCACTCAGACCAGAGAAATACAAACCAAAACCACAGTGAGATACCACCTCACACCTGTCAGAATGGCTAACATTAACAACTCAGGCAACAACAGATGTTAGTGAGGATATGGAGAAAGAGGACCTCTTTTGCACTGCTGGTGGGAATGCAAACTGGTGCAGCCACTCTGGAAAACAATATGAAGGTTCCTCAAAAAATTAAAAATAGAACTACCCTACCACCCAGCAACTGCACTACTAGGTATTTATCCAAGGGATATAGATGTGCTGTTTCAAAGGGACACATGCACCCCGATGTTTATAGCAGCGCTATTGACAATAGCCAAAGTATGGAAAGAGCCCAAATGTCCATTGATGGATGAACAATCAAAAAGAATGAAATCTTGCCATTTGCAACTACGTGGATGGAAATGGAGGGTATTATGCTAAGCGAAGTCAGTTAAAGAAAGACAAATATCATATGACATCACTCGTATGAGGAATCTAAGATACTAAACAGATGAACATAAGGTGAGGGAAGCAAAAAATAATATAAAAACAGGGAGGGGGACAAAACATAAGAGACTGTTAAATATAGAGAACAAACAGGGGGTTGCTGGACGGGTTGTGGGGGGATGGGCTAAATGAGTAAGGGGCATAAGGAATCTACTCCTGAAATCATTGCTGCACTATATGCTAACTAACTTGGATGTAAATTAAAACATAAATAAATACATAAATAAATAAAATGCACAACCAACCATTCAGGCAGAGAGCATTTTTAGTAGATTATGCTGAAGTTAAAAATAATAATAATAATAATAAATAAATAAATAAAGATAAAAGTAAACATAAAAAAAAAGAAAGGAATTCAGTTCAGTTACAGAAAATAAAGTCATATTTTGGTATGTCTGAGTTTGTGGCCTGGGAGAGGAAAATTCATAGCAAAAAGCTTTGGCCTCACTGGTTGTCAGGTGGGAAGTTGTTGAAGGTCAAAGCGGGCATGGAGGTCCACAGGTATGATTCTGGAGAGCAAGATACAGAAAAGGTTTTGGAAAATCTGCTCCAAAGACTCCTTCATTCTTCTCCTAGGTAAGAAGCAGCCCCAGGACTTAAGGTTTTGTGCTTGAGGCAAATGGCAGCCTCTGCTGAGAGAGAGAAGGGTAGGACAAATCATGACTGGATAGCCAGCAACTTTTGTCAGATAAAACAGCTGTCACTTGTTTCCTGAAAAATTCCCATTTCTTCATCTCACTTTGTCAGTAGTTGGTATCTTCTTGCTGAAATTTCAACTGGGTTTTGAAAAAAATATATTTAAACAGTTTAGTATGTTTATGTTTAGTATTCCTAAACATGTTTAGTATTCCTCCCCTTCTTGAGTGCCATCTTCCTTCAGCTACTTTTGTTTAACAAACAGCAGAGTGGTTAAGAGGACCTGGCTGCCCGCCGCATCTAGGTTGCCATTTTCGATTGGAAAAGGCACTGAAAACCCACAGGATGTGGACAGGATGTTGCCTGACACAAAATGAGTACTCGTTAAGTAGTAGCTACTGTTACTATTACCAATTGAGTTACTAAAATGAATTAGGAGGCAGAGTCTATCTATCGGTAATAAAAAAAAAAAAAAAAAAAAAAAAAAAAAGAAAAGCTCAAGATTAAGTTTCCAGATGACGAATCCTAAACAGAAGTCCACGTGAACACACACAAACTGCACTCCCCTCCCTCCATGCCACATGCTAGTAGACTTATTAATAAAACGTCTTTGTATTTAACTTAGCCAAAGGTAAAACATCGCAGAAATGTAAGCATGACCAAAAGTGAATGAATGTTTTCATTAAAGAAAACAGTAACACTTTTCCTGGCGATGCCATCATCCAACTACTTGTCCTGTGTTCATCATTAAAATCCACCCATTGGTGCTTACACAGAGAGTATTCTGGGTGAGACGCATTACAGCAAGGATCAAATCCAGTGCAAGCACTCTCAAATTCTTACGTACAGAGTAAGATTTTCATAAGATTTTCTATTATACTCTTTGTTCTATTGCTCTCATTTACAACCATGATTCTAATCTTTATATGATCATGTTTCCAAGTTACTATGATTATACCCAACACTAACGAAGCACTCATCCCCAATCAGATGCAAGGGTGTGGACCTAAAGCATGTCCAAGCTTCCATGCTCATATATACCCCAATGGGACAAAAAACGCAGGGCTGGCTATAATTTGCAAGAACAAAATTTTCCATGAATCAGTAAAGGCCTGAAAGTTTTAAAAGGCCTTTTCTAGAGGGAGTGATTTCTGAACCAAAGTGTTCGAGTAAACTCAGAGAGCACTGTCAAAACATTCAGAAACAAAGCTATATGGGGCACCTGGATGGCTTAGTTGTTTAAGTGTCTGACTTTGGCTCAGGTCACGATCTCACAGTTCGTGAGTTCGAGCCACACATTGGGCTCTGTGCTGACAGCTCGGAACCTGGAGGCTGCTTCAGATTCTGTGTCTCCCTCTCTCTCTGCCCCTCCCCAGCTCACGCTCGATCTCTGTCTCTCAAAACTCAATAAGCATTAAAGAAAAAAAGATTACAAAAAAATCCATGACATCCTGTTTCATCCCTCTGGGGAAGAAGCTATCGCCCTACTGACATAACACAAGGTGGTTAGTCAGTCACACTTTCCATTTCTCTATAGAGGTTTAAATGTGACCTTTCAGTTCAAACCAGTGTCTACATATGTGTAGCAGAGAACTAGAATCACAAGGTCCGGATAATAAACCAGGCACAGACCCTGCCACATTAGTATAAGCCCTGTACTCTGGTGGGAAGTGCACTCCCCAACTGGGAGAAAGAAGGCGGCAAAGGCAAGGCTGGCTGACAGCAGCTCATGGGCTTTTGGAAAATCAGGTCCAGAGAAGGGCTGATTTAGGTAAAAGTTCACTGGCTAAATCCAGTTCTACACCTTACTGGAGAAATTTCCAAGTTTTGCTTTTCCTAGAGTAAGCCAGAAACAAACTCGGTGGATAGGGGGGAATAAAAAAAAAAAGTGGCCTTATTTCAATTTCTGAATGGTCCATTTCCATGGGTTTTGACTATGCCCTACATCAAATCACATTGCTGCTGTGTTTTTCACCTTCCCAAATGCAAAAGGAAAGATACGAGAAGGTTCCTACCTCTTTCTATTCTCTCTTTACAATAGAGGAAACAGGAACACCTCAAATCCCTTGCCCTGAGTTCTCACTTCCTTTTTCATGTCTCTCCATTGTCGGGGGAAGGAACTAGCCACCCTCATCCCACGTGTCACCTGCGTACCCCAAACCCACATCAGTTCAATTCTTCTCAAAGTCTGTAACAACCACTTTGACTCCCCACCATTCTATCGCTGCCACTCGTACTTCCCCCAAACTCACAGTGACCTCAGGTGAGCTGGATCACTCTCCCCTCCCCATTGCCTATTGGAGTTATCTCCAATAACTCCACACAACAAAAGCCCAAGTACCCAGATCTCTGATGGGCTGCTTTGGTCTATGGGTGAAATTTGAAATATCCAGAAGCAAAGTGGACTCCGTATCCTTTAGGCTACCTTTTCATTAGTATTATTCTTCAGAAATAGGCTTTTGAAAAGAATTGGAAAGCAGAGTTTAAAGCTGTGATCTTTGGCAAGAATATGAAGTACAAATATTTTACACAGAATGAGGTAGTCATATGCTTTCACAATCACCATGACAGAGATGTAATATCTCTCCACTAGAGTCCAAGCTTTTAAAGTTCTCCATAATCATAAAGTAGCCTTTCTCTACCCATTCAATATGATTTTCCACTCCTCCCCCAAATAAATTATCTACCAAGATCCAACTATCTTTTCCTACCACTATCTTAACTAACAGAGTGTGAAATAGTCAACATTCTAATTACGGTCTCATCATCTACCTCACTATTTTATCCAAAATATTTCCCTCCAGAATTAAGGTATACACCATGCTAAATGTCTATACCACCACTTAAAGAGCGAACAGTTCAATTCCTTAGCCCAATATGGAACTTGTAAGAGATAAGTTTTAAAAGCAATCTTGGGGTGTTGGGTGGCTCAGTTGGTTAAGTGTCTGGTCTTAATTTTGACTCAGGCCGTGATCTCAAGATTCATAGGATCCAGCCCCACAATGGGCTCTGCACTGATAGTAGGAAGCCTACTTGGGACTCTCTCTTTCTCCCTCTCTCTCTGCCCCTCCCCTGCTCACATTCTTCCCCCCTCTCTCTCTCAAACTAAATAAACATTTAAAAAAAAGTAACAGCAATCTTGAGTGCTTCAAAATTCAAATGTTACCATTTCTACTGGTTTACTAAACTAACACTTTAAAAATTTCACTTAGGGGTGCGTGGGTGGTTCAGTCAGTTGAGTGTCCCAAGTCTTAATTTCAGCTCAGGTCATGGTCCCAGGGTCATGAAATGGAGCCCCACTTTGGACTCTGTGCTGAGCATGGAGCCTGCTTGTAGTCTCATGTTCTTTCCTCTGCCCCCCTCCCCTGCTCGTGTTCTCTCTCTCTCTCTCAAATTAAAAAAAAAAAAAGTCTTGCTTAAAGTTTTGTGGGTTTTTTTTCCTCCTTGTTAACTACACTAATTCATCTTTCCTTTGGGAATCTAAAAGAGCAGCTGGAACATGCAAATTGCTGCCACTGGCGTGTAGAGTTTTGGTTGTTTGTTTTTCTCCTCCGACCATTCTGACCCAATAATATTTGTTGGCAAAGACTCTCAAAAACTGGCAGGAGCTATAAATTAGATATTTGAACTATTCTCCCCTAGCTATACAGACGAGCTGTCCAACTTTCCAGTACTAAAATGCTTTAATTCACAAGACGTGTGCCTTAAGGGACTTGAAAATTTGCCTCTAAGTCAGATGAACACATGGGTTATGAGTTATTAATTATACATAATAAGGCTTTGGGATAGGATAAATTGAACTAAACCCTAAAGCTGACTGATAGATAATATATCCCATATTTGTGTTGGATGAGAAAACAGCAAAATCTAAAGATTAGGGCCATGACTTGGATGGAATCAGAAAGGCCAAGGCCCACTATCCAGAGTCATTACCAAATACCGAACTGTTTTTCCCTGACTCCACAAAGGCCTGAATGCCCAGTGCAGAAAGATTAGTCCTTTCTCTCTGTCCTCTCTATTCCAATCCCTAGAAAAAAATACAGAGCAAACGATAAAAAGATTTATATGCTGAAAAACTGTCCAGAATTAGACAGGCAGAAACATACATATAATGTATTAAAATTTATACATTCACTTATATATATTGGTTACCTAGATGAGTAATTTAAACACAAACTCCCAGTTTAAAACAAATGAGAAAATAACGGATAGTTAAAAAGGCCTAAAAGACACATAAACATTAGCATTTCACTGCCTATGAGGAATTCTTTTTTTTGGTAACAGACTGTAGGGTACAATGGATTTTTTAAAAAATTATTTCTAGTTGAATATCTATATATAGTGTGAGCAATACAAGAATAAAAATAAGTCATATCTTCCAGTTGTATGACTTGGCAGAAAAAAAGAAGAAGAAAATAGGATGGATAAAAATTATTTCTGTTGGTTTTAAATATTTTTTAATGTTTATTTATTTTTGAGAGACATAGAGACAGAGTATGAGCAGGGGAAGGGCAGAAGGAGAGGGAGATACAGAATCTGAAGCAGACTCCAGGCTCTGAGCCATCAGCACAGAGCCCGACACGGGGCTCGAACTCACAGACTGTGAGATCATGACCTGAGCTGAAGTCGGCCGCTTAACCAACTGAGCCACCCAGGCGCCCCATACTTCTGTTGGTTTTAGACTTCACCATAAATAATCCAAGGCCACGAACCTTTGGGAGTATTAATTTAAGAAATTTTCTATCTCCAAATCATTTAAATATCCTAAGCAATAAAGTAAAATAAAACCAACTGGAGCACAGTTTTTAATTCGAGCAACACAACCAGATGACAAAGGATTAGTGAGCAGCAAAGAATGAGGTCCTAAATTTTGAAAATGTAGAAAAAGATTTACTATAATAACAAAAATAAACAAATCCAAGTGTCATTATTTTTAATTTAAGCGGAATCCAGGAATTATCTCATAAAAAAAAAATCCCAAGTTGCAGCTTTCCAGATATACCCACAACTACTTTGGGAAAAGGGAAAGGGCATAAAGATACGATTTATTGTTTTCCTAGTAGAACTTTCATGATGTAATTCAGACTTGAGGTTACTAATGACCTGAGATCCATTAGCAAATTGCATTTATTACTTAAAAATTAAAAAGGAGTCTTTCCTGCCTGAAAACACATGTACACACCCACACAAACACACACAAGCAGATCTTAATCTCAAGCACAGCAAAACAGAAGTTGATTACCAAACCAACAGATATTGTGAGTTGTAAACTGAGTAAATATGAGTATTACAGTAAAGAATTTCACACCAGTTCATTATTTTTCTGGTTTAGACATAGTTTTTATGGGCTTATAATTATTTCAAGAAACTTAGTACCAAATTAGTTATATCGAGAGACGGACAGATACTCCAAGCATTCATCACTCAGTCATTCACCTGTATGCAGCTTTTGGCACAGTAGCGAAGTCACAAAGAAAATCTGCACTTTTACTGCAAAAAGACTTGATCTTTACTGATTTTTAGATAAACAAAGAGGTAGCTAATAAAAAAAGGGCCACCATTTCTCTCAAATGTCATCAATTACATAAGACCTCAAGACGCATTCTGATTTGGAAAAAAAAATTCTTGCCAACAGTTAAGAGACCGAGTAATTTCATCTATTTCCCAGTGGCAAGTCTTCCCCAGATGGTAGTAACCCGCAAAACTGTTCACTTTAGCCTTCTGTCACCAGAGACAATTGCTACATCTCTACACAAACATGATGAACTCATTTTATTAGTCAAATAGTTGAATTCCATTCAAGCGCACTTAATACAGTAATACACATTATAAATTGATTAAAATTAAAAACACCTCTGATTGGAAATGGGGTTTTTAAAAATACAATACTGATTTCAAATTATATGTTTCACTGGCGTCCTGATGAAACATACAAAGCAAATGATTTCATTGTTTCCAGCATCTCTGAAAGATTATCTAGTCCCTTAAGGTATTAAAATAGAAGTGAGAAAATATATCCCTGAAATCTAGAATTGGTAATACAGTTTGAAAAGTAGAAGCCAATTTGATATGGTTAATTCGGATCATGGTTAAATGGTAAGAGGATAGCTTAGGAGTTGACACGAGTCTCCAATTAGTAACGTTTGTTGAAAAAACATGAATGAAGGTACCTGTAATGTTTACAAGGTCAGAGTGTTCAGATCCAAGTATATAATGTAAGTCCTAAGATCCTAAAAACTTAATTTCTTAAAATATTGCTGACCATTGAGGAAGAATAAAAAATCCAAATGGATTACATCTAAAATGAGGCTGTTCTTTCTCTTTTTACAAAATACTTTTGGAATTCATAACACAAAAAATATGCACAGAAAGACATTCAGAATTTTTCAATCTTTTTTTTTAAATCAAGGGATCACTGCATTTGAAAAATATCCCTGTTTGCTTTGCATTCTTCAGTTTCCTTCTCTTCCAAGAGCCTTGCTACAGATGTCTATCAGCTATAAATAGAGATACTTTATTTGCCTGTTCCCACAACAGAAGAGGTGGCTTTGTCAGACACCAGCTTGGTCTTGAAAATTACTTCTGGTAGGATTCTCTCACTTTCGCCTGCAACGCGTCACATGTCTTCTTGGCATCGCCCAGAAGCATGGCCGTGTTGGGTTTGTAGAAGATTGGATTGTCCACTGCGGCATAGCCAACACCCAGCGACCTCTTCATAACGATGACCTAAGGAGCCAAGATTAAGGGACAAAATGAGTGTATTTAACAGACCTGGCCGAGACCTGATAGGCATGCCCACACTGCCCTGCCCTAACTTCAAATAAAGCATGCACCACTACTAAGTCCTGAGTACACGGATTTCTAGAATACACGGGAGTATTTCTTTAATGCATGTATACATTGTATTAACTTTAATTTTTTAAATGGGCCTATCCTCATATCCATGAGAGAAAAATCTTGTTAACAATAAATAGTTTATGAATGATCAGATTACAAGTGATTTTCTTCTCAGAGCTCTTCTCTATAAAGACTCTGTAACATTTTCTAGTCAGAAAAATAAGCATCTTTCTCTGAATGGGTTAAAGAGACCAAACCTAGTGCATGAGCTTCTGCTACAAATCCTAAGACAAATGTAGTTGAATGGGGAAATGGTGTGATTCTATTCCACCACTTTAAAGTACATCGGAAGGTTCCAGGGGTGCCTGGGTGGCTCAGTCAGTCAAGTGTCTGACTCTTGATTTCAGCTCAGGTCGTGATCTCACAGTGTTGGGTTCAAGCCCCAGGTCGGGCTCCATGCTGACAGTCCAGAGCCTGTTTGGTATTCTCCCTCTCCCTCTCTCTCTCTCTCTCTCTCTCTCTGCCCCACCGTGGCTTGCTCATACTCTCTCTCTCTCAAAATAAATATATAAACATTAAAAAAAGAAGAAGAAGAAGGTTCCTAGACAAAAACCCAAGGAGCAATCTAGCCCATCACAAGACAGAAGTAATAAATAATATTATGCTCCTAACAAAGCAAAATGGAAGAAGCAAGCCTATCTCTAATATTGATGTATTACAGTCATTTACAACTACATGGATTATGGATGGTGCTATCCTGTTAAATAGCAAGTCAGTCCTTAGGAAAATGAAAAGCCTTTCTGTGGTAGTCTAGGTAATTTATCCAAAAATGATGGGGCGCCTGGGTGGCTCAGTTGGTTAACCGTCCAACTTCAGCTCAGGTCACGATCTTGCAGTTTGTGAGTTCAAGCCCCATGTCGGGTTCTGCCCTAACAGCCCAGAGCCTGGAACCTGCTTTAGATTCTGTGTCTCCCGCTCTCTCTGCCCCTCTCATGCTCATACTCTTTCTCTGTGTCTCAGTAATAAATAAACATTAAAAAATTAAAAAAAAATTTATCCAAAAATGAAAGCAATCTAAATTTATTCACACTCAACACAGCCTTAGTACAGTTTTCTTCAAATTCTTCAAATTCTCCAATTTGATGACCAATGCAATAATTTTTTAACTACATATAACAAGAGCACATCTCAATCACCACCAATTTCAGACTCCCATATTTACAATGAAGAGAAACAAAATTAAAGGGAAATGTATTTACATAATTACATAATTCTGACTGTTAAAATGCAGATCTGACCTAAGGCTGGGGACAACACCTGCCCCCTACTGAGGCAAGGGACAGGTACAAGCCTCTCAGTCTCTGTGACCCAGCAGTAAGCCTCCACAGAGGTGACGTGTGTGAGCAGGCCTTGCTTCCTCATGCCACACTGTAATTCGGACTTCTAAATCACCTTTCTTCTAGACACTCCATAACAACAACAAATTCCCTTTCGAAAAAATTAAACGAAAAAATGTGCTCATCTTCGTATACGAAGGCGATGATACTGACTCACTGTCCCAGAGGGAAGCCATCTGCTTCACTGGACTCTCTCTGGAAGTCAGCCAGACTCATCCCAAAAGCTCACGGCTCTTTTTTCAGCTGTGGCTACAGATTTTGTTAATCCGTCCACATAGTATCATTTGGTTCTAATGGTGACCAGGGCATTCACTCAGGTTCTCTGATGGTCACCGAACAGACAGAAGCTGGGTGTAGAGAGCCAGGCCCTACACCCACTTGAGCTCCTGCGGCTCCTAAAATGTATCGGCGCTCCTCACTGAGTGAACCAGGACAGCTCTGTGCGCATGTTTGAAGAGACATCTGATTACGAGAACGCGACACAAGTCTGAAACTTTACCTGCTTTGATTTCCAGACCTCGAGGACTGGCATGCCTGCAATAATAGAGTTGGGGTCTTCTTGAGCTGCTGAATTAACAGTGTCATTAGCTCCAATTACAAGGACCAAATCGGTATCTACGTAATAAAGGGAAAAAAGAGAAAATAGAAGACTCAAATAGGCCATTTTCATTTTTTTCGGGCAAATTATAGTGATCTGGACTTTATAACAACAGTAACAGAAGTTAACATTTATAGGATGCTCATTTGTGTCAGGTGCCGTATAAAGAGCTTTATCAGAGAGCGTCAGTAACTTAGCCAAAGCCACACAGCTAAAAAGCAGTAGGTCCTGCCTGTGAACCTGAGCGTCCTGACCCGAGCATACATTATTGTGCTTTCCCTCCCCGCGATGGAGCTACCTAATCTGACTTTACAGTTTTTTTATTATCTCAAAATGACCTTGTCGGTTATATTACTTTTTGTAAGACTGGCATTCCATTTGCAACTTTTAAAATGACCACATAAGATGCTATTTGATGTCTCGGAGAAAACGGTCTACAGTTCAGACTGTATTAAAGCTGTGCCCATAATTCCTGGAACTGGCAGGTTTCACACAGTGAAATCTGAAAGGGGGCATAAAATTAAAACAGTCCAAACTCCCTCTTTAAGGACTATAATATAAATTACTTTAGAACTTTGCCAAAAATGCCATATGAATGTAGATATATGTATAACTTCATTATTTTTCTCTAATAAACAATATTTTTTAAGTTTACAGTGGATACTTGCCAGAGGGAACTGGTTTAATTTTAACAAACATGATCTTGGGCCAGATGTCATTAACATTCAACATCTACCCAACGACAGCCATAAAGTACAGCACCCTATCTAGTGAAATCCTAGTTCTTTAAAGAAAACAGAAAACGACTTCATTGATTATGAATCGGTACAACTGGAAGCCAGTAAAATCTCAGACACTGGCAAGCATCAGACATTACATTAGCAACAGAAGCAATTTTACAAATGAGGAACCTGAGGCTGGGACCCAGTGCAAACAAGTGAGACTGGGGACCTAGATCCCAAAGCCAGATCTCTTCCGAGTCCCTGTGCAATGAGCCCCGCTGCCTCCCAAGATTTTCACTGCCCTTCGGATCTCTTCAAAGGCACAAAAGTACCCCTGCTGGTCACAAATCTGTTGCACCTTATTCAGTACTGTCCTTCATTGCTTTCATTCAACTGCACCCCTACTAGGGGTAGGTTACTCTTCATCGGACTAATAGGTCTTCAGTAATCCCACGATTTATGTTCTAAGACAGGTGTTGCTTTATTCAGACTAAGAATGTTTAAACTTCAGCACCGCCCCTACCACTTACCTGGGAAATCATGGTTGATCTCGTCCATTTCCAACACAATATCATATGGCACCCCGGCCTCAGCCAGCAGCACATTAAGCTGACCGGGCATCCGGCCCGCAACTGGGTGATTCCAAACCTAGACACGAAACAAATGAACAGCTGGCCTTACTTGATGGGCCAAAACGTACAGAGACCCTAACATCACCTCCAAATCTGCACACTTTGTTCTTGGCACCTCTGCTGTTCCTGGTACTATCTGATCTCCACAGGCAGGACTAGAACTAGTCCAGATATACGATCGATCTACAAATATTGAAGTTGGAGGTTTAATATCTCAGTATACACAAATGATAACTCCTTTCAAAAATTAAGTGTAACCTTAGAACCTGACTCTCCATATGTTTTAAGTACAATGAATTTCCAACATTAATAAATAAGATCACCTTACATTTAATAAGCATTATGTTCTCTCATGATACTTTCTGATAAAGCTTGAATCTTTAAAAACCTATGTAAGTCAGCCTGAATTAAACACTTGCCATGAAAAATCAACATTATTCCATCAAAAGCTGACTTCACATTCAACTTAACCTCTATGTTCAAAGCTGGAGAAATAAAATATTGTCATGGACAGGAGTTAACGGCCTACAATCTTTCAGAGAGTTATATGAAACATTACTCCGCATCCTGGAAGAAATGTGATAGCAACATGCTGGAGTGTTCCAAAGACAGAGTGATACACAAATCAGAGCTCCGCACTTTTATTAAGGCAAAAGAAACTGAAGCATCAAGCAATTTCTTTTGACCACAACCATAATGGGATCCTTGGAGTCATTTAATCCAGGCTCT
The DNA here is from genome assembly GCA_030068075.1 of Paguma larvata. Classification (NCBI taxonomy): domain Eukaryota; kingdom Metazoa; phylum Chordata; class Mammalia; order Carnivora; family Viverridae; genus Paguma; species Paguma larvata. The sequence goes on along the minus strand of CM057826.1, from coordinate 33,221,898 downwards.
GGCCCACAGTATTGATCTCTGTCTCCTCAGCACTGGGAACAGTGCTTGACACACAGGAAGGGCTCAATAAAAAGTGAGTAAGTGAGTGAGTGAATGAATGAATGAATCCAGTGAAGAAATGCATTTTATAGTAGTTCTTGGCAGGGATCCATCCAACCTCAGTTTAAACACTTTCAGTAACCAGAAACTTACTCCTTCCTGAGGTCTATTCTATTACTGGACAATCTTGATAATTACATCACACACACACACACACACACACACACACACACACACACACACTCATATTCAACCAAAGGGAACCCCTGTCTCATTGCTTTCCATGGTCTGTAGTTATGCCATCTGGAGCCATAATGAGTCTACTCCCTCTTTCCTATGTGGATTCCTTTGAGCTATCCTAGGATGCTTACTAAGCAAAACGTCCTCCATTCTTTCAACTACCCAATGCTGACAGATCCACTGCTGTCCAAGTCCCCTGTTTCCAGCTCAAGTCTCAGTCCCCCAAAGTGAGTACGGTGTGCTGGATGTGATCTAGATACCTAAGGCACAGCAAGAAAATCCCATCCTTAGATCTTCCATTCGCAACGCCTAAGTTGGCCTTAGCTTTTAGAGCTGCCACAACACACCGCTGGCTCATACAAAAGTTATGTCATTTAAGACACAGAAACTGCTGTCAAGTCAGGTGTCCTCACTGTTAATACAGGTCCCGCCGGGGACAGATTAAAGCAGCACAGGAATTGACCCCTCCCAAAAAACACGGATCTGAAAAGAGCTTTAAAATGGCCATTCATATTGCCCACATAGCTGATAAAGGGTTTTCCCACATCCTTAAAAATGATAATGAAGAGTCTGAATTACTGGAGGAGTTTGTTGTTGGGGGGAAAAAAGACATCAAGGGACAGGTATTCTCTTTAATCAAATTTACTTTTAATCTTCCTTCTGGGATCGCCAAATGCCCCTAAATAATAATTTATGTTTAAAAAAAAAAAAAAACAGAAACCCAGGGCTAAAAGGAAACAAAACAGTTACCCCTAAGCAGTTGTACAACAGATAATCATTTTATTTCTTCTCTTTTTTAAATATATTTTCCCCAATTTTCTATAAGAACGTACACTCTTGTGGAGGAATCAAACCATGTGATCAAGGGGCTTCGGGGAAACCTCAAAGGCCTAGGAGGACAGTGAGATCAGTGACCTTGGCCCAGCCAGGATCTTCCCAGCTTCACAGTCACTGAAAGGAGGAGAATGTACCCTTTTCATGGTGGAAAAAAATTAACTTCATTTAAAATAACATAATACTTCATGCTGTTATATTGTAACACCATTTACAAGTGATTTCTCATGTATCATTTCGTTCTATCCCTAATCATCTTTAAAACTCTCCATCAAGAATTAGAATGTTGGGGAGCCTGCATGGCTCAGTCAGTTGAGTGCCCAGCTCTTGATTTTGGCTCAGATCATGAAAGCGGGGTTGTGAGATCGAGCCCCACATCAGGCTCCATGCTGAGCGTGGAACCTGCTTAAGATTCTCTCTCTCTCTCTCTCTCTCTCTCTCTCTCTCTCTCTCTCTTTCTCTTTCTCTTCCTACCCCCACTCACCTCCCCAACTCATGTACTCACTCCCTCTTTCTCTAAAATGAAAGAATTAAAATAAATAAAAAGAATTAGAATGTAAGAGCAAGTGATTCAAACCCAACCCTTCATTAAATAAGCAGAACTTCAGAGCTTTACCCCCACAGCTAACAAAAAGAAGCAAGAATGTAGTAAGGGGGGGCTGCTGGCATATAGTTAGGCACAACGGCCAATGCTGGCTCTTCCTGGTGTGCTATGCAGTTTGTACAACTTTTTTAATAAACAGTTACAGCTGGGATTCAAACTCAGGTCTTTCTGCCTCAAGAGTCTGAACTTTTAACTCCATACATTATAGTAGGATAAGGGAAGTATATATTTGAGAGGTATTTTTGCTTAGTTAACAGCTCGGGTTTTACAGTTACGTCGCTGCTGGGCAGGTTACTTAAGGACTCTCACTGTCTCAGTTTTCCCAGAGTAGTAACCGGCTGTTACTATCAGCCCACATCCTGCCAAGGGCTATATAAAACTGTGTAGAAACGGCTTGAGAAATACTTATTATTCTCTGCTTGAATGGGTAAAATAAGGAGTTCTAAAAATCCAATTCACAGTGTTCTTTGAGAATAATTGAGAGCCCAGGAAGTTTCAACAGTGCTACAAGCTATAAAATAGATAAATAAATAAATAAATAAATAAATAAATAAATAAATAAATAAATAAATAAATATCTGCATGAACAAACAGACCCAGGAGAAAAATAGGTCTCGGTATGCAAAGTGTCTACAACAAGGTAAAACATTTACCAGCACCTGTAGGATGCTGGGGAAAAAATTACTAAAGGTGGGAGTGGGAAATCACCTGCACAGAAGGTACTATTTCATCTATTTAAACTACTTCATCGTCCTTCCCCTTGGTGGGCTAGCTGTAGTTTTATTCTAGTGAAAATAAAGTTAAGGACAGTCATTGTTTCACTCCAGTCATCAGTTCACACCACACCACGGTGACCCACGCTCACCACCTTGTAGGGTTTTAAGCTCTTCAACCACAATTTCTCCTGTAATTTTGGGGACTGTTATAGTTCAACACCTGAGAAATATTTTAAATATTCTCTAAAAACAAGATTGCTTTCTTTTTATTTTCAAAAAAAAAATGTTTCTTATTGAGAGAGAGTGTGTGCATGGGTGGGCGGCAGGAGGCAGAGAGAGAGGAACAGAGACTCCCAAGCAGGCCCTGCACTGTCAGTACAGAGCCCGACGTGGAGCGCGAGGCCCACATGACCCTGTGAGGTCACTACCTGAGCCAAAATCAAGGGTCAGACACTGAACCGACTAAGTCGCCCAGGCACCCCAATTGCTTTCTTTTTAAACTAGGCACTTAATGTCATAGCCTATACCAAACCAAAGTTTTCAATTGCTCCTGAAAACAAAAGTAATCAGGCAAAATACAGACAATTTATGTTCCCACTCTTCATGTGGTAATGCAAGCTGTCTTCAGCACCACAGTTGTTTCCAAACTGCCTCAGAGAAAGCATTTCTGCAATGTTAAATGGACTCTCTGCATGAGGTACCTACTTTAAGATTTTAGTATTTTTTTACAGTGGCAATAACATAAGACATTTGAAAAAAAAAATTCTCCAGGAACCAAAGTATATGCTCAATAAATCAGACTTATTATTACTAAGACTCAAGTATGAACATAAATATCATTTTGATATTTCAGAAGCAACATAGTACTTTAGGGGTGGCCGGCTGGCTCAGTTAGTAGAGCATGCAACTCGTGATCTCATGAGTCTGAGCCCTATGTTGGGTGTGGAGCCCACTTAAAAAGAAAGAAAGAAAAATAATAAAATAATATAGCCTTTTCCAGCTTCTGGAGGCTGTCCCCATTCCTTGGCTTGTGGCTACATCCCTCTGACTTCTGCTTCCGTTGTCACATCTCCTTCTCTGACTCTGACCCTCTTCCTCTCTCTTATGATGACCTAGTGATTACATGGAACCCACCTGAACGATCCAAGATAGTCTTTCCATCTCAAAATCCTTGCCTTCAGTCGACAAAGTCCCTTTGCCATGTGAAGTAAAGTTCACAGTTTTGGGGGATTACAAGTGGACATCTTTGGGGCGCCTGGGAGGCTTAGTTGTTTGAGCATCTGACTTCAGCTCAGGTCATGATTTAACAGTTTGGGAGTTCGAGTCCCACATCTGGCTCTCTGTCATCATCATAGAGCCCTCTTCAGATCCTCTGTCCCCCTCTCTGTCTGCCCCTCCCCCAGTCATTCTCTCTCTCTCTCTCTCAAAAATAAACATTAAAAAAACTTAAAACAATAAAAAAATAAATTAAAAAAAAGAAAAACAAGAGGATATCTTAAGGGCCCTGACTCAGCCTTCCACAAACTTCCTTTCTAGTCCTAAAATTCCAGGAACTAGGGTTTCTATTTTAGCCGAACAAACCAATATACAGTATGTAAATTACTTTTGGATTTCAATTCTGTATCCCTCCTTTATCCTAGTAATGTTTTTATTTTAATTAATTTGTTTTTAATACCGCCCTTGCTTATCTTTAAACTAATCCATCTGGCTATCATCTTTATGCTTTAACTGACATGTCTTGGGCCAGATTAGAAATCAAAGACCTCTAAATGTATTTGCTGTTATTGTGATATTTAATTAGCTACAGACTGCATAAAGACATTATTTCTGTTGAGCTAGTTGTGACGGGTAAACCACCACAAAGCTAACCAATATGTTACGCTGAATATCCCAAATGATAGATCATTTTATATCTGTTAGCATAATAATTTATTACACCAAATAATTTATTATACCAACCTTAAGATTCTAAGATTGGAGAAAAACACATGTAAGGCTCTTACAAGAAAATGCCAGTGTTTTAAAAGAAATAACAGAACACACTAAATTTTTAGAAATATACATATGCATACTGATAAGTCAGTGTGAGTTGATAACTATTCTGGCCCATATAACTGGCTAATCTCCAAAGTCTGTATTAAAGTTAATTATACCAGACACTGGTTTGGCCATAACCAGTAATTTCCAGGGATTGATGGCCAAAGCTCATCAATGTTCCATCATTATGTGAAGAACATCCAGAACTTCAAAATGCAAAGCCTACTAGCCTTGTAGTTCTTCCCTTTGAGCCGTGAAAATTATCTTTATTGTACACATGCTTAATGAAGCAGAATCAGCTGTCCCTGTCTACAAGATCCTACAGAAGGAAAACAAATACTAAAATGAGATCACAAAGAGATCTGCCAAGGTGACTGCGTGGCTCGGTTGGTTAAGCACCTGATTCTTGATTTCAGCTAGGGTCATAATCTCGCAGTTTGTGGATTTGAGCCCCATGTTGGGCTCTGCGCTGGCAGCGTGCAGCCTGCTTGGGATCCTCTCTCTGCCCCACACATTTGCATTTTTCAAATAAATACACATTTCAATGATCTTATATAAAAATAAATACACATTATTTTCATTAAAACAAATGTTAGTTCGATGCCAACATTTTCTGGTTGGTTTTCTAATTTTTACCTTGAAATTCTAGTAAATATCAATATAGTCCAATAAAAGCCAGAAGTCCTTTGTATTCACAACTACGACATCAGAAGACTAGAGAAATTATGTAGTCAAAATAGACTGAGGCTAGTAATTGTGAATACTGGACTCACTGGGAACTTGTCATAACTAATATTCAAATACACACTTATTAGATAAAGTCAAATTTTAAAAGGCCACATTTAACCCTTCTACCAATACTATTAGGCAAAAAAGCATTGTTTCCTCAACTGACAGACACAACAAATGTTATCATTAAGTCAGGATAATCTCTTCGATTATCTTGAGGCAAGAAAAATTTCAACACTTTTTGCTATTTTTTCCTCTCTCAAACATGAAAATGATAGCCTTCTGTGAAACATTATAGAATAAAAACTAAAGCTTCAGTCCCCGATTAAAGATAGACCCAGGAATAGTTCAAAAACAGTGAAATGATCGACTCAATCTGATCTTCACAGTCTTTTAAACTAACCAAGAAAGAATAAAAACAAGTAAGAGTGTATACAAGGGCTACTTGTAAATATTGCGTGAGCTGGATAGAATTTGGTAATGATGGAATTCAAAAGACACCCTATTTCTCAAGTCTTTTTTATAACACATGATGATATATAAAGCCTATTATTATACCTTTCGCATTTCGTGTTCTAAAGGGGACACGACGATGTTTGTTCCCATGATCGTGGGCCATGGAGACAAGACGTCCTGACCAGAGTGCATTATAGCGGTTGGCTCCTGGACGTGGGGGACTAGCAGAGAGTATAAAACGTTCATTACATGGATCCTACCACAACCTTTCAAATTAACTACATTTTCCTTCTTGCATTATGGAAATATCTAGACTTAGTTTAGCAATAAAACATGAAGAAGAACCAAGTATCCCTATACGACAGTAAGACAAAGAAACTACAGAGACAACTGGGCCTCATCCTACAGTATTGAGTGTTTTTCCCATTTTGCAGCTTCTTACTATTATAAATCTCCAAAGGCTCTTCAGATTAAAAAAAAAAAATCTTTTTACGACCTGCAACAATTTGGTTATACATTTTCCCAGTCACTGGGCAAAATGTTTTCAAACTCAAGATGTCCAAAGGCCTAATATCCTTTCTTTTACTGTTTTATTTATTTTTTAAATATAATTTATTGTCAAGTTGGCTAACATACACTGTGTACAGTGTGCTCTTGGTTTTGGGGGTAGATTCCCATGATTCATTGCTTACATACAACACCCAGTGTTCATCCCAACAAGTGCCCTCCTCAATGCCCATCATCCTTTTTCCCCTCTCCCCTCCCCCCTCCATCGACCCTCAGTTTGTTCTCTGTATTTAAGAGTCTCTTATGGTTTGCCTCCCTCCCTCTCTGTAACTGTTTTTTTTTTCCCCTCCCTTCCCCCATGGTCTTCTGTTAAGTTTCTCAAGTACCACATATGAGTGAAAACATATGATACCTGTCTTTCTCTGACTGACTTATTTCACTTAGCATAAAACCCTCCAGTTCCATCACAGTGCTGCAAATGGCAGGATTTCATTCTTTCTCATTGCCACGTAGCATTCCATTGTATACATGAACCACATCTTCTCTATCCATTCATCAGTTGATGGACATTTGGGCTCTTTCCATAATCTGGTTATTGTTGAATGTGCTGCTATAAACATTGGGGTACATGTGCCCCCATGCATCAGCACTCCTGTATCCTCTGGATAAACTCCTAGTAGTGCTATTGCTGGGTCGTAGGATAGTTCTATTTTTAATTTTTTGAGGAACCTCCACACTGTTTTCCAGAGCAGCTACACCAGTTTGAATTTCCACCAACAGTGCAGGCAGGTTCCTCCACATCTTCGCCAGTGTCTGTTGTTTCCTGACTTATTAATTTTAGCCACTCTGACTGGTGTAAGGTAGTATCTCAGTGTGGTATTGGTTTGTATTTCCCTGATGATGAGTGACGTTGAGCATCTTTTCATGCGTCTGTTGGCCATCTGGACATCTTCTTTGGAAAAGTGTCTATTCATGTCTTCTGCCCATTTCTTCACTGGATTATTTGTGTTTCAGGTGTTGAGTTTGGTAATTTCTTTCTAAATTTTGGATACTAATCCAAAATTTGAGTATTTTATCCAATATATCATTTGCAAACATCTTTTCCCATTCCATCAGTTGCCTTTGAGTTTTGTTGATTGTTTCCTTTGCAGTGCAGGAGCTTTTTATCTTGATGAGGTCCCAATAGCTCATTTTTGCTTTTAATTCCCTTGCCTTTGGGGGCACCTGGGTGGCTCAGTCGGTTAAGCGGCCGACTTTGGCTCAGGTCATGATCTCGCAGTCTGAGTTCGAGCCCCGCGTCGAGCTCTGTGCTCAAAGCTCAGAGCCTGGAGCCTGCTTCGGATTCTTTGTCTCCCTCTCTCTCTGCCCTTCTCCTGCTCACGCTCTGTCTCTATGTCTCAAAAATACATAAATGTTAAAAAAAAAATTCCCTTGCCTTTGGAGATGTGTCGAGCAAGAAATTGCTGCAGCTGAGGTCAAAGAGGTTGTTTGTTGCCTGCTTTCTCCCCTAGGGTTTTGATGGTTTCCTGTCTCACATTTAGACTGTCTGTTTTTTTTTTTCCATTGGATACTCTTTCCTGCTTTATCAAGGATTAGTTGGCCATATGTTTGTGGTCCAATTCTGGGTTCTCTATTCTATTCCACTGGTCTATGTGTCTGTTTTTATGCCAGTACCATACTGTCTTGATGATTTCAGCTTTGTAGTTCTTTTACTGTGTTTTATATTTTGAAATTACACTGACTGTGTTCGGGAATTCTGCCTTTCCAATACCATCATCCCATAATTTTCCTAAATATGTTATTCTAAACTCCTAGAAAGTTGACAAATTAATGAGAAAAAAGACATAACAAAAGGAAATTTTTTTTAATTTTCATTTGTTTAAAGCCTATTTATTCCTCTTTTTAACCATGAACATTTATAAATCCAATAAAACCTTTAGCGTTAAAATAGAGAGCTGGGACGCAGGCCGTGGACGGCTGGCACCTGCTAGTCAGCATTGGGGCTGGGCCGTGGCTGTGGGCCTCACCCCTCTGTCCTGAGGCTACTTCTTCTCCCTCTTGGGGTTGCACGTGAGATGAAGTCATGTTTCCATACCAGAATCAATTGTTGGGAGTCAGTTCACCATTTTTTTCCTCATTCCTCTATCTCGGGATTTCTAGGATATTTGTCATTTATCATCCAAAGATCTCCAGTAAAAGAATTTTTTCAAGAGCGCTAACAATGATGATATTTCTCAGGGAGAATGCCATTCAACTCCCCGAACAAGAATGTCTTGATCTGTTCAGGCTGCTATAACAAAATACTTTAAACCGGGTGGCTGAGATCTGGAGGCTGGGAAATCTGAGATCGAGGAACTGAGAGGTTTCTGCAGTGGTCTGGAACTGAACCTGTAACATCTCTGAGCAAGGGAAGCCATAAGGCAGTGGGATAAAATCTTCAAAGAATGGAGAGAAAAGAATAGTCATCATGGAATTTTAAAAGAAAGAAAATCTCCCATTAACCTCTCACTAAAGAACCTTTAAAAGATATGTTTCAGGGTGCCTGGGTGCCTCAGTCCAACTCTTGATTTCATGATCTCACAGTTGAGATCAAGCCCCATGTTGAGCTCTGCGCTGACAGCATGGAGCCTTCTTGGGATTCTCTCTGCCCCTTTCCTGCACATGCGCTCTCGCTCTCTCTCTCTCTCTCTCTCTCTCTCAAAATGGATAAATAAAAAGAAACAAAAACTTTAAAAAAATATATAAAGATATGTTTCATTTGGTATTTGTCTTTCTCTGACTTATTTCGCTTAGCATAATACTCTCTAGCTCCATCCATGCTGTTGTAAATGGCAAGATTTCATTCTTTTTGATAGCTGACTAGTATTCCATTGTGTATCTATACCACATCTTCTTTATCTATTCATCAGCTGATGGACACTTACTGTTTCCATAAGTTGGCTATTGTAGATAATGCCACAGTGAACACTGCGATGCATATAAACCTGTGAATTAGTAGTTTTGTGTTTTTGGGTCAATGCCTAGTGGTGCAACCGCTGAACCACAGGATAGTTCTATTTTTAACTTTTTGAGGAGCCTCCACCGTTTTCCAGAGTGGCTGCACCAGATTGCATTCCCACCAACAGTACAAGGGGGTTCTCCCCTTCTCTGCATCCTCACCAACACTTGTTGTTTGGGTTGTTCATTTTAGCCATTCTGACAGGTGTGAGGTGGTATTGATTTGTATTTCCCTGATGATGAGTGATACTGAGCCTCTTTTCATGCATCTGTTGGCCATCTGTATGTCTTCCTTGGAAATATGTCCATTCATGTCTTCTGCCCATTTCTTTTTTTTTTTATTATAATAGTTCATTTACAAATTGGTTTACATATAACACCCAGTGTTCATCCCAACACGTGCCCTCTTTAATATCCGTCACCCCCTCTCCCCCGTCCCTTACCTCCCTCACCTCCCTCACCCTTAACTGGCATTTCATTTTTTGGGTGTTGACCTTTATGAGTTCTTTATATATTTTGGATACTAACCAAAATAGACTCTTACTTATAGGAAATTGATGGTTACCAGATAGGAGGTGGGTGGGGGGATGGGTTAAACAGGTGATGGGGATTAAGGAGTACACTCGTGATAAGCACTGGGTGTTGCATCGAAGTGTTGAATCACTGTATTATACACCTGCAACTTATACAATACTGTGCTAACTGGAATTCAAATAACTACTTAAAAAATAAAAAACTAAATTTAAAAAGAGTTAAGATAGACCTTACAGACTCTCCAATCCAACTACTTCCTCGGGCAGGACTCCTTTATTTAGAATTACATCTAAATGTACGTGTGCACTGTACTGTGTCACAGAGCAGGCTACGGGTTCCACTGCAGAGTCCCTGGTGTGGGCGACATACACCTCGAGGACTTTTGTCTTCTACGTTTGCACATGGCAGCGCTCCGTTCTGAGGAGGGTCCACGAAGGTAACAGAAAGATCTGTTACTACATCCAATTACTTCTGTAACCTGATTGCGCATTTCACCTGTCAAAAATATGGTGGGATCTGAAAAGGCAGGTCTCTTTGGTTTCTCACGTTCTGATCAGAACTTCTGACTGATGGTTACAAGTCAGAAGTACAAGGAAAAGTGGTGTTTATTTTTTTTTTAAAGAAGTAACTGTAGTACATGCAGTGGAGAATAAAACCTTCTAAAACATGAAGCAGGGTAAGTGTGACACACACCAGCCTTCCTGGTGAGAAGGCTGGGACCAGCTGGGCAGGGTTAGCTTAGCCATCTGAAGAGAAACAGAGCAATGAAGTGGGACAAGATCTTTCCTGCCACCCTCAAAAACTGACTGACGGGAAAAGCTGTGGAGTCGACTTCCTGGCAAGGCTTCTTAGGCTGAAGGATAGACACCCGCCTTTCGAAAATTGTGAAAGCCCTTCGAAGCAGTGCTTCAGAGGAACTCACTTGTACAATTCTGAATGAAAAGAAAATGTTCATTTAATTTCCTAGAACTTTCCAACAGCCAGAACTAGAGAACATTATGAACCTTTCATTCTTTTTGTGAAGGCAAATAAGGGCTGAACTGCTACTCGGGTCTGAAATCTGGTGTTCATCTATGGCCTTCCCTTCTGGAGGAAAAAAATTATGAATGTTAAAGAGCTTACAAAAATGTCTCAGGGGCACAATTTTTCTAAGACAGAATAACAGAACCTGTCCTATGACTATGAGTGAGAAAGTGTTTGACAGAAGGCTACAGTCACATTTTCCATGTGTGCAAGTGCCCTGTGACGCTAAGGTCCAGCCAAAGAAGGAGAAGTCACCTAAGAGGATCAGGTCAGACGGCAGTGCAAACATCAGTGCCGTCCTCGGGAGAACCGCGTCACAATACCACCCCGTCCGCACCAAGGATGTTTTTGTACGTTGTGCCCAAATCTGGCTCTTCCATCACTGAACCAAATCTAGCAACCGAGCCCAGAATAGAAAAGTATGACTACTGACACGCTTTCTATTTCAACATAACCAACAAGACTGTGAAGAATGATATCAGAGGAAAAAACCGAAATTCTATTTTTCACTAATGTTCTAAAATATTATATTCTGCAATATTCTGACATATTGCAGAAACTTGGTAAGAATTACACATAATTTCATCTTCCTGTCTGAATAACTCTAATGATGTTGTTGAACCGCTGTTGGAAGGCAACAGCCAGTGAGCCCCATAAGGTGGAAATTGTCAGCAAGAAAGTGAAGAACTGAAACACGAAATGAGAAAAGGGCTTTTATTTATTTATGCTCCACCATATTTACATGAACCTCATTGGAGAATATCAGCTCAAAGAGTTTATTATGACTGTTAGAACAAGAAGTCAAAAAACACCCTGATGGTCAGAGGCACCAGTTTCATGAGTAGTACGACTCTCTCCCTCAGACCACCAGAATGCCTGTGACAAAGGTATCCAAGAAATGAGTCCTAGAAGGGTATGGCAGAAGCTTTACAAACTAGCTAAAAGAAAGCTAAAGGCTTTCTTTCCACCACACCAATATGCTGTGAACGATATAAACAGAAAGCCAAAGATAGTCTGGCCAACAGTCAGAATCTGCAAGGAATGGGGTCTCTTTCTAGAAGCACAACTGACACCTCTGATCTGAGAAATTACAGACAATTCTATACAATAGCCTGAACACAGATGTGAGTCAATGTATATACACTTTCCTTGGTTTTAACTCCCTTCCAACAAAAGTTTCGCTCATAAGGCTAACTACACAAATAACTCCCATCACGCCCACCTTCCTGCCACTATGTTTTTCAAAAAGGCAGGCTCGGAGCAAAGTGCAAAGAAATAACACCATATTCTTTCAGAAAACTTGAAGCCCTGGCTAATTTATCACCTAATAGTACCAGCTGTAACTCCGAAACTCTGATACAATTTTCTATGCTATCGTTGTTTGTCATCATTTCAACTCCATCTGAACGGGAGACACACTGGGGCTGCAAGTGTCTCCAAGTCAGAATATCTTCAAGCCTATGAAATAACCTCCCCGTGAATGTACACTTCACCATGAATACACAGAATTTTCATCCAGGTACTCATGGATATATTCTCAGGACCTAGAACAGTGCCTGGCACAAAACAGTATAAAACTATTTTTTCAGTGAATGGTCATTAACATGAATAGTCATGTCTAAAAAGAATGTATTGCAAGTTGTCACTGAAATGCTAAATGATGTCTTCTTTCTTTATTCAAATTATGGAATATTTTATCAGGCCTAATTAATATCTATTCTCTTCAGAAACATGTGTCTTTATTACTTTACAAATCTAAATTTCCTATCTCTTCCTGCACCCCAATACATAACAAATCCAAGAAGGCTGAACTCTGTTTACTTGAATTACATGTAATCCATGAAAAACAAGAAAATCCAGTTAGATGGACAAAATATTTCATCTTCAACTATCTTCAAAGAATGGATTCCTTAGCAAAAAATAACATATATTTAAACCTATAGCCATGTCACACGAGACACATGAGAAAATCCAGCAGGGATTAATTGCAAAGAGAAAAAATAACACCTCTTTCTAAGAATTACTCACTGGGAACACTATCTCTGCTTTATAATGAAAAGCCCGTCACGTCATTCCAAAGATTGGGAAATAAAGAGAAAAAAATGTCTGCACTCTTGTAGCGTAAGATTTTGGTAATAAAATGCTTTTAGAGATCAAGCATAAGTTAGGGAAGGTATAGAGGTGTTCTGGCCAACCGGGAAGCAACAATATACTGGCCACTGAAGAAAGTCTAAGTCAGTGAACATTCATGACGTTCAGAAATGAGCTCTTGTCATGAAATGTCATGTGCTTCATTACGTAATCTCGGCTCCCGGTGAGCATGTTATGACTATAGCCAAAGGAAAGGAAAACAAGAGTGTCTCTAAATCAATCAGGGGCCATGAAGCCAGACAGACTGTATGACAGATGCGATTTTTCTTGGCACCACTTGGGCATAACTAATTGATGACAATCGTATGTCCACACTGGCGCATTTCCACAGGGTATGTGTGCGAATATGTCACCACATCTGGATGCTAGGCACGCTGGGGTCCTGAGGCACAAAGATCTACTGACACCAGAGGCCCAGCAGCTGTGCTCAATGAACACCGTGGGAGCTCCAAGGAGTGATGAAAGGACTAAATTACTGCTAACTGTAAATACAGATTTATTTCATTAAAATGCGAGGTAATGCTGCAGCCATCTCTTGTGCAAACAGGCATTTGTCTCCTAAAACAAAAAGAAAGGAAAAAGAAAAAAAGAAAGCCAGCGTCTACAGATATACATATTCCTAACTTTGTCAAGAAAATCTGCATCTTTTATGATGATACACAGGAGACAAAATCAACAATTTCTATGACTCCCTTTCAGTAAAAACAACAACAACAACAACAACAAAAACAAAAACCCACTCAGAAACTAAAAAGGAAAAATAGGATAATCTGCTATCACCGTGTTAGCAAGAACACTTCACTTCCATTTAACTCAAACATGAGATTTGCACACGAAGCCCATGGTGAAAATACAATAGATCACCATAAAAAAATGAACTGTGGGGGCGCCTGGGTGGCTCAGTCAGTAAAGCGGCCGACTTCGGCTCAGGTCATGATCTCACGGTCTGTGAGTTCGAGCCCCGCGTTGGGCTCTGTGCTGACAGCGCAGAGCCTGGAGCCTGCTTCGGATTCTGTGTCTCCCTCTCTCTGCCCTACTCCTGCTCATGCTCTGTCTCTATGTCTCAAAAAATAAATAAAAGTTAAAAAAAAATTTTTAAAAATGAACTGTGATATACTGACACATAATTTCATCTTTAATATGAAATCGATCAATGAAAGTGGCTAATTTTCCAAAACTCACAGAGAAATAAGACTGAACAATTTTACTCTGACCCTACATGATAAATTATTAGTAAGTTTATTATGAATAAGTGATTTAAACTAGGACAATTACATAAAACAACAGAACTCTCTCTCACATAAAATCTGATACTCTGCTCACAAAATTACTTCAATAAAACACAAATTATAACTGAGAAACCATATATGTTTAATTACATATCTCTCATAAATCTTAAGTAATTATTTTTCCCATGCAGTGTGACAGAAACCAACCTAAAATAGCAATTTTTGTTATGTCCTCATTGATCAAAATCACATTTTAATTAGGTCAGAAACTAAAATTTCATTTGTCTCATCTCTTTTTTTTCTTATCATTTTTCCATCTCTTAGTCCTCTCCCCTCATATGCTGCTCCTATCAAACTACCCAACAGTCATGATGCTCCCCAACTTTGTGTCCACCTCACCCTGGACTGATTCTCCAAGATGCCTGGTTAACGTAGGCTGGTCCGTGGGTAATGAGAGAGGTATGTCAGATTAATCATCCACTTCCCAAAGGAGAACTAAGACAGGAAAGCTATCTTTCTCTACTTCGTTAAGATTGCCACTCATGTCCTGAACATTTGTGGCAACAGAAGGCGTTACTAATACATTAGGCTTCTCAGATGTGGACTGAATTAAAAAAAAAACAACAATTTCTTTTTAGGAAAATCATAAAAGATTCTTTAACACATCCTTTCCTTGCGTAGGTCTGCAAATGCTTTAACTGGCACATATATGATTGAAAGGACAGCCCTGTACAATACTGGATAAGAAAATGGGAATCAGTGGGTAAAATGAGGCTTCATGAGTGAAAATCAAAACACAAAGCCAGTGATTTTCTCATCTTCGATCTTCAATTCCTCTAAGACTATACTAAACATGGAGACATCTACATCACAGAAAAACTGGTCCGACCACAAAATAGTATTTGGACTCTCTGTATTTGAAAAACACAGACTAACTACGGATCACAGGAAGGCAGAGAGTCGGGAAGGAGTGAGAGAAGGAAGGAAGAGAGAAAATGTAGCTGATGCTAAAATGTTAGATCCCTTCTGCCATCATCTAAGTCTCTTCACCACTGGTAATAGCTGGGACATTCAGGATTCAGTCCCGTGTAGACACTCTGACTAGCTCTGATTAGTTCTAGGCACATGGTTTATTTAGGCTTATGCTTATAATCTTCCCCAAAAAAGTGTAAGACAGACATCTAAAAGAAATTTTCACGAACAGATATTAACAGTTTTGTCAACAGACATTAACTTTTGGGTGAACGAACTAACTTTATTTAATAATAGAGTTGGCTTGTCTCTCTGACTTATGATACTATGTCAATGAAACTGCTAGAACAGCCTCTCTACCCAAAAGGCAGCAGATATTCCTCCCAGGGATAACTCCAGACAGTCCCTTCACTGACTCCCAATAGCAGAGTTCCAGAATAGGAATCCAAAGGTGTATAAGACAGATGCAAAGTACTGCAAGGGTTTGTCACCGCCCGGCCCCATCTTACATCCCTCAAACCCTTTATCCAAGGTCATGGGAATAATCTAGAAATGCAGAGTCCTCAACTTCCCCATTGTGCTCAAGATCCTCCCAAGAGCATAGTCTAGTGCCCAAATGCCAAGTAGCAAGGCCAGTACTGCCCTAATCCATATTACAAAAAGTATATGGCTTTAAGAAAAGAATATTTTCAATAGTCTTTTCCATAAGAATGAGAACAGAAGAGTGAACACAGTCCAACATTAACCAGCCCACAGGATCACCACTGGGTCCCACTCACTCTGCAAAGACCTCTCATTTGAGATGTTTTTCTCCAGTCAGTGTGAACAACGGAAACCAAAGAGTTACAACTTGATGTGGTTCTAATGCTTTGTGTGACCTCCTTCCCGAAATCCAAAAGAAATGGGATTTCTGTTTTAACCCATTAATAAAAATCCTGGAATTTGGTATAATAAAGCTTCTCTTCCTAAAATGAGGCTGTATTTAGGTTCTGTGGTATTAGAGACAGCGCAACTAGGTAGCAAGACTAAGGCTAGAACAGGCTTTTTACAACTCAGTTTCTTTACCTAGAATTACATACATAAAACTCCACTGTAAGAAAGTCATCTAAACGCGAGTCCTCTATTTTCCTTTCCTTTCACACACATGCTGCAAACCTGGCACTACAAGCACTGACCTGACTTTCTTGCCTTGTTCGGAGAGCATCTTCACCAAATCAGCGATGGGGTACTGCGCTTTGGCTGCGCAGAGACCATAGCCTGCAAAGAACATTAAGGACACAGAAAAATGTGATTTTTATTTTGAAATCTTAAAAACCACAATTTCTCCTTTGATCAAAACATATTTTTAAAAAAATTTTTAATGTTTATTCTTGAGAGAGAGAGAAAGAGTGTGAGCAGGGGAGGGGCAGAGAGAGAGGGAGACACAGAATCTGAAGGAGGCTCCAGACGCTGAGCTGTCAGCACAGAGCTCGACACAGGGCTCAAACTCCCTGACCTCAAGATCATGACCTGAGCTGAAGTCGGGTGCTTAACCAACTGAGCCACCCAGGCACCCCATGAAAACATATTTTTATGCTAAAAAAAAAAGGTAATCTGTTAACAGGACTAGAAATGAAAGCAAACTTCTAGACTTGTCAAATCAATAGGTTTCCTTCATAGAAAACTCTTATGATAGCATGATAGAGTTAAAAATCCTAACCTGAAGCCACTATATTACCTGTAATACCACGGAATCCTGTAGTATGATTAAAGAAGTACTAAGCTAAACCTGAGAAAAATTAGGGATTGGGGCCGGAAGATTAAATGACTTGGTCAATGTCATGTCAATTGTTAGAGGCAAAATTAAGAACAAAAATGAGGTGTTGTGACTCTCAGATCAAGTTCTTTCTACTAGGTCATGTTACCTCATCTTACTGGACACCACATGATTCTCAATGATTTTTTAAATATTTACTGTTGAGAAGAAAGATTAACATTTACTAGCATTAACTGAGTCTAATAAGTGAGCTAGATACTTTCATGTACTATTTCTAATTTAATACTGACAGTAATCCCAAAAATTATCGTTGAGAAAAAAATAACCAAGACCCAAAGATGCCTAAAACATTTGCACAGAATCACAGGATGACATGGCTAGAACCCACTACATCAATTTGTAAGATCTCTATATGATCCCCAAAATACTAACCTAAGCCAAGGATTCGCACCAGTTTTTACTTGGTAATCAGAGGGCTGCTTCTATGTTTCCATTATATTTTCAAAAAATAAGTTCCAATTCAATTTTTTTCCAATTATAAGAAACTGTATAAATATAATAAATTCCAACAGCTTTTGTAGGTTGTTTATCTTTCGCTTTTGGTTTTTTACCTGGAGTAATAATAATGCTATTAGCTTCACGAATCATGTCAATTGCATTGTCAAGGTTGATTTCCGTATGTGTGCCAGAAATTTCCATGGGTTTTCCACCAGCTGTTGAAGTGGTACCATAGCCTCCAAGAATCACATTAGCCAGGGAGCGATTCATTGCCTGAAGAACAAAATTATCAACTGTGAGAGTTTAATCCACATAACTTTTTGAAAGGGTTATGAATCCCAGGTATACAATATTCACAATCATTTTAAGAGGCTTTTATTTGATCATCTAAGAAAAAATCACATGGGTCACATCTATAAAGTCAACTGATATGTTTTCAATAAAAGTTAATTTTAAGAAAGAATTTAATGGAAAATTACCAGTAACATTAAGAAATTAATAAAAAATCCAGATCCAGTTATTATTGTCTGTGTTCTGATTAAGCAAGTTCTACCTCCATATGTACATATATTTCGCCAGAGGGAAAAAGAATGCTATCTATGAGAAATTTTACAAGGTGACTCTATAGATCTCTCAGGTGAAGAGATCTACCAGCTGCAACAGCTGCAAAAGGGAGGAAACCAAAGAATAGGAATTCATATCATTTAGGGGTTTGCTGCCCTCTGTCGTCAAGAAAAAAAGAAATGCGGGAGTTGATACGGTCTTTTCCAAACCAACTACGTACAGTTCCAGGAAGCAGTAACAGAAGTGACAGGATTCATCATTAGGCTCTAAAATATATTACTTCCAAAAACGTAGATGAGTAAGCTCATACACCATTTCACTAAAATTGTATACCCACCCTTTTAACTAAAAATATAATCGTGGTACAGAAAATGAGAGGAAGGCATGCTCATGACAGTCATCCAACAATGCACCACACAAAAGCGACAACTAAATCATGTGACAAAATCACAAGTCTGGTTTCTACAATAGTTCATTTACAGACCTCTGAAGCTGTGGTGGTAAAAGACAAGAAGCAAATGCCTTTTAAGAATCCAAATCACTGCAGGAGTGCCTGGGTGGCTCAGTCAGTTGAGCATCTGACTCTTGGTTTCGGCTCAGGTCATGATCTCATGGTTCTTGAGTTCTCACCCACATCGGGCTCTGTGCTGACAGTGCGGAGCCTGCTTTAGATTCTCTCTCTCCCTCCCTCTCTGCCCCTCCCCTCCTTCTCAAAATAAATAAATAAGCTTAAAAAAGAAAATAATTCAAATCACTGTACGTAAGCAAAGCAGATTTCCAAAGCAAATCTTGCCATTTTCAATGACGTGGATAGACCTGGAGTATATTATGCTAAGCGAAATAAGTCAATCAGAGAAAGACAAACTACTATACGATTTCACTCATATGTAGAATTTCAGAAACAAAACAGATGAACATAGGAGAAAGGAAAAAAAAGAGAGAGAGAAAGAAACTATAAGATATTCTTAACTATAGAAGACAAACTGAGGGTTGCCGGAGGAAAGGTGTATGAGGGGTGGGTTAAATAGGCGATGGGTATAAAAGAGAGCACTTGTGCTGAGTGTTGGCTGTTATATGTAAGTGATGAATCATTAAATTCTACTCCTGAAACCGATACTACACTACATGTTAAGTAACTAGGATTTAAATAAAAATTTGAAAGATTAAAAGAAAACTGATTCAAAGGACTATTTCAGACATAGAAATACTTCTGTCATAGATAACTTTATTATTTTTTTTAATTTCTTTAAAGTCTATTTATTCTTGAGAGAGCAAAATGGAGCACGAGCAGGGGAGGGGCAGAGAGAGAGAGAGGGAGACACAGAATCCAAAGCACCTCCAGGCTCTAAGCTATCAGCAGAGAGCCCGATGCGGGGTTCGAACTCACAAACCACAAGATCATGACCTGAGCTGAAGTCAGACACTCAACCCACTGAGTCGCCTAGGCACCCCAGGTCATAGATAACTTTTCTTAAAGAGTGAAACACACAAAGTGGCTCCATCACCTGCATCACACAGTCCTGCAGTGGGACAGCTGTACAAGGACAGGACCCTTTTTTCTAACTTGGTGTAAAAGGAAACATTCTTCTCTTCCTATAAAACTGAATGGAGAAGAGAATTTCTGAGGACATTTAATTAATGTTTACCCACTTCTAATGGCATCTTCAGGAGAAAGAAAGGGAACCACACAGTAGTTTAACAATCAAAGTCAACTTGTTAAACACATATCCACAATTATATCACCATTAAGCTAATTCCATGTGGTCTCTTAAAAACTAAAGTATTTTTCATCCCTGAATTTACCATTGCAACATCAAATTTTCAACAAATGTTTAGGGTGTAGGGCTTTCTTTTGTTTCTTTCTTTCTTTCTTTCTTTTTTTTTCCCTTGCTCAAGTGATTAATGAGACTATCCTGGGCAGACTGAGCAGTTCCCAGCTTCCAAGACAAAGTATTCGCAACACTATCCAAGACTGCGCCTTTTAAGTTATTAAGCCCTGTAATGAAAATTGTATGCTACATTAAAGAGACCCTTAATTCACATACACCCAAGAAAACTATAAGAAATAAACCTGAAAACAAAGGAAAGGTCATAAAATAGACAAAACTAAAGCAATAATAACATATATTCCATTTACTATCATCTCTCATTTCAATGCTTTGTGGGTGTTAAATAATTGACTGCAAAGCAAAAAAAGAAATTATTTTTGGTTTTGCTTTGATGCACTTCATTCTGTTCTATTTTCATTTGGAAATAAGCAACAAAGTACAAAAATCAGAAAATTCGGTCTGAAAATGCTATTCTCCTTCTGCGAGCCTTCTGCTTCCCAGGCAGTTTGGACACGATCTCAACGCAATGGACTGTAAAATCATGAACAGGTTAATGTCTATTATGACATCTAGACATAAAGTAAATTATTCATTTGAGCTGGTTGTTTGGACATTATGGACAGTTTTCAGTTTAATATTGGGTATTGTATAACCACAGCATTTAGCTCAGAAGACACCGAAAGAAGAATCGTCAAAACAAAAACCCAATTTTAGGGATTACTGATTAACCACTCGGAGAGTATTTCATTCCCTCTCACATTATAAAATCACTCTGTTCTGGTTTGGACTTGCATTTTCCCTTTAATAAATAATAAAATAATGAGGCTACAACATACTAGTAATATTAATAGATATTGATATATGATAGTATATCTTTACCATATGCTATCCAGAAAAGATTCCAAAATATGAAATGAGCTGACAAATATTTATCTAATGTTCATGTAGCAATTATTATGCTCCTTTGAGTGTGCCAGGTACTAGGTCAGGCTCCATAAACACAAAGGCAAACAGCGTAATGACGTCTTTAAATACCTTGCTTGTAAAATGAGAATAACATCTCCTACCTCCAGAACGAGTGTGGGGATTAAACGAGCTAATATTTGCAAAGCACCCAGCTTTCATACCCAATCATGAACAGCTATTTCATTTTTATTTTTATTAGGAACCATTCTGAGCTGCTAAAGCACCGGCCATGAAGAAACAATTTTTTTTAATAATAAATGAGCACAAGCCAAGAATCAACGAAGATTGACATGAAACGTCAGGAATCGGGGCAATGTGGAAGGAAAGAAAATTTCTATCTTCAAAACTGAAAACTACAGCAGGCTCGTCTCTGTTGTTGCCTCGTTTGTTGTGTAATAAGACAGCGCGCTGAAGAGTATGTGGGGAAACCAGCTCCCCATGCACCACTGTTGAGAGCTAAGACTGGAGAGTCCTCTACGGACATAAATTCATCAATATTGAGGGCCAACAGAAAGCTCTTACTCCCTCTGACCAAGGCATTGTACTTACAAAAAGGTCACCTAAAGGAAATGATCAAAACGCACAAGGAGGTATGCAAAAGAAAACAAAACAAAACACTAATAATACGGACTTGGATAAATTATGGTATCTATGTGATACAACACGCAGACCCTGAAAATTATTGGAAAATTATTGGTGAGAATATTAAACAACATGGAATATATTTAAGCATAGGCATATGGAAAAAGACTGGAATCAGAATATTAAAGTTTAAGAGTTAAGTGGTAATGGCATTGCAAATGATTTCATTTATCCTTTTCTACTTTCTTCCAAATTTCCCACACTAAACCTCTTTTATTTTTGTATTTGAAGAGTGTTTTTTAAAAATTTAAAGCTTCGGCTGTCATGGAATCCAAATTAATTCGAGTTGCTATTATAAACAGAGTATCAGTCTGAGCCAGTGTGACACTTAAGGTCGCAGACGGCTATAAGAACACGGTATAGCCTTAAACGGTGCACGAATAAAAAAATATCTGTAGAATGCTGACAGTAAATGGCATGCCTGATGTGGTAGAAATAGAAGGAAAAAAAAAAAAGAAATACAGAAACCAGATCAATGAATATGAAAGAAGAGAAAAGAATAAGACAAAGGTGATATAGTTACAGAAGTACACATAGAAAAAGTATTTTCAACAAGTGCCTCTTACTACCTTATTCTAGTTACTGTCATAGAACTGCTACTGTAAGTTTCTGTAGTTACTATAACCAACTATAATAAAAGAAACTAGATGAAGCAGGAAAACGGGAGGAAATAAAAAAGACACAGACGGAAATTTGGAAAATACTATTGATACATTTAAGAACCTAAATAAAACCATTTAAGAAAACAACAGCAACAACAATGATAAATGCAAGAAGGTACCCATGACGATGCTCCAAGAACTAGATATAAGGCCTCATCACCTGTCCCCAAATCAGTATGCCACTGGTTTTGTTAAAATTTAAATCTCCCCATGTAATTTTAAAACCAGTGTTTTGATTTTAAACCAATTTAAGTAATGATGAAAACCTGCTGCCCCCTCCTGGTCGTTCAAATTCTCCGAATGAAGCAAAGTCCAACTAAGAGAAAAAAAAGTTCACTTTCAGATGCTAAGTGAAATAAGTCACTCAGAGAAAGACAAATACCATATGATTTCATTAATATGTGGAATGTAAGTAATAAAACAAATAAACAAAGGAAAAAAAGAGACACAAACCAAGAAACAGACGCTTAACTCTAAGAACAAACTGACAGTTACCAGAGGGGGAGGCGGGTGGGTACGGGTGAAATAGATGAAGGGGATGAAGAGTGCGCTTACCGTGGTGAGCACCGAATAACGTGTAGAATTGTTGACTCACTACACTGTACACCCAAAACTAACATAACGCTGTATACAATCATACTGGAATCAAACAAAAAAAATCTTTTTTTAATTTCATTTTTTGAAAAAACTATTTCTAATACAATTGAATACATTTTTCCTTCTTCATAAACATGGTTTTTATCTTGTAATTTCTTTAATGTTTATTTATTTATTTACTTTGACAGAGAGGGAGAAAGAGTGCGAGCAGGGGAAGGACGGAGAGAGAGGGAGAGAAAGAATCCCAAGCAGGCCCCGAATTGCCAACAGTGTCTGCCACAGGGCTCGAACTCTTGGACTGTGAGATCATGACCTGAGCCAAAATCGAGAGTTGGATGCTTAACCAACTGAGCCACCCAGGTGCCCTAAATATTTGTTTTTTTAAAACCTCAAAGCTTGACACTTTTTAAGCAGGAGACACAAGTCTCTATTTTTCCAAATTCCCTGAACAACCTGGGAGATTTAATTTTAAAACCTCTTCCTTTGAACTTGGGCTATCAAATCCTTTGCTTTACAATATGGCCAAAGAAAACTAATTTTTTATTATAAAAGATAATCTCAGCAATCAATTTACATAGAGATTTTCAATGAAAACATTTGGGAAATTCTGAGTTATAAAATAAGTGTCTTTTTTTTTTAATGTTTATTTATTTTTGAGAGAGAGACAGAGTGCAAGCAGGGGAGGAGCAGAGAGAGAGGGAGACACAGAAACCGAAGCAGGCTCCAGGCTCTGAGCTGTCAGCACAGAGCCTGACGTGGGACTTGAACTCACAGACCGTGAGATCATGACCTGAGCTAAAGTCATATGCTTAACCGACTGAGCCACCCGGGCGCCCCAATAACGGTCTTTTTCAAATACTGCCATAAAAGAATGGAGGCGGAATAAATGTCCTTTTCTGCCTGAGTCATTAGTCAGCAGAGCCACATTCTGATGTCACTCCATTTCACACTTGCTCTTTCACAGTCATTCAAAACTGTGATTTAGAGAATAGTATCTATCATCCGAAAATGTTTTCTAGTCAACCTTTTAATTATTTGCAGGATTATCTTCTTGCCATCCAGAAGAGAATTAGAAACAAAAAGGAAGCTAAGAAGTATTTGTTTTCTTAATTTTCTTTTTTTTTAAAGATCATGCTGACCACAAAACTTCAAGATAGGCACTGTCACAGATGACCAGTGGGAGTGTAAATTGGAGCAAGCTTTCTGGAAACAACACGGCAATAAGCAGAAAGAACTGATGAAAATGAGCATACTCTTTCACTTCAAAGAATCAATCTGAAGACAAAAATCAGAAGTGCCCAAGATATATTTTCTACAAAGAAAAATTAAAACTCAAACAACATAAAAGGTACAGCATTAGGGAAATGTTAAATAAATTTTATATATCCATGTGATGGATTTTTATGACGTCACTTAAAATAGTAGTTAAAAAGCATTTTTAATAAGGAGATGACAAGAGGGGCGCCCAGGTGGCTCAGTCAGTTAAGTGTCTGACTTCGGCTCAGGTCATGATCTCATGGGTTCGATCCCCGCTTCGGACTCTGTGCTGACAGCTTAGAGCCTGGAGCCTGCTTCAGATTCTGTCTCTCCTTCTCTGCTCCTCTCCCTCTCATGCTCTGTGTGTCTCTCTCTCAAGAAAAAAATAAGCGTTAAAAAAATAAGGAAACGACAAGAATATTAGTAAGACGAAAAGAATAAAATGTAAAACAGTATACAACACGATCAGACAAGTAAATACACAGATATGTAAATAGAGAAAAAAAGAGAATAAAGGAAATAAACCAAAATCTTAAATGCTTATCTCCAGATGGAGGGAGTCAGAAGATTTTTTATCTTTGTATTTAATTTTCCTAATTATCTACATTTGCAGTCTTACAAATTTATTCAAATGAAACACTTTGAGATTTCTACTGAAGAAAATAGGAACGGACATAGTCGTTTTAACCGCAAATAAAAGAAATAACAGACACATCCCTAGTCTGAGAACACCGCGTCTCTTTTGCGCGAACGCGTGTCTTACCACACACATGATGTAGGACAGGATGGCGCCCGAGGAGCCTATGAGCGCGCCCACGATGGTCAGCAGGTTGTTGTTGAGCAGGAAGCCCTCCGCGCACAGGGCCCAGCCTGAGTAGCTGTTCAGCACAGTAATGACGACGGGCATGTCCGCACCCCCGATGGCAGCTGTCAAAGTCACACCCTATGATGAAAACCAAAGCAGCACTCAAAATTAATACAATAAAAATAAAACCTCTGACACTGGACATCTTGGCTCTTAGTCATTCTGGTTTTCCAATTAACATACTTAACCTTGAAGTTCTGCTGCCAGTAATGACCGAGTGCCTCCTACCTGGTCAACTCTCCTGCAGATACAACAAGTGTAAACACTGAACCACCTCTCCGCCCCAAAATATCCCTAAATCCCTAAAAGGCAGTGATGAAAAGCAGGCAGAAACTAGAGAGGGGTCTGCACTTGGAAATAAAGTAACAGCACCAAGTGAATTTCCCAGTTTTCCCTGCCTAAGGGCAGGCATCTGCGGGTGCAAGAGAAAGAGATGAAACTGAATTACAAGCCCACAGCCTTAGTAGTTTAAACATCCGAGGACAGGATTTAGGGTGACTAAGGCAGCTGGAAAGTCAGAAGGCAAACTGCAAAGGAGCAGGCTAAAGAGAGGGAGCCCCAAATCTCTGGCGGACTCTTTATGCATCTCGTTACGCATTATGCATTTCTCCTGTTAAGGAGAAAGTAATAATAGATTTCAGCCATCCACTCCCCCATCATAAGTGAACCAAATTTGAAATATGAAGGCATCCGAGCTAGCTGCCTACAAAAATAAATTAAAAGATAATGATCAATATTCTTTGGAGGAATACAACAGAATCCAAAGTCTCTCTACTGCACCCCCAAATCACTCAACACAGGAAAGGAAAAAGCATGATGGGAAAGATTTTTGCTTTTTGTTCCACATACTCCTACATACTTTGAGGTTAAGATGTGTGTTTAAGAAGTGTGAATGTATTCACAGGCTACTTAATTAAGTCAAAGCAATTAAAATAGTCCACAAAATATTTTATTTCACTCTGACATTCTCATAAAAGCATAAAGTAGCTCTTAAATATCAAATTCATCTCTTCTCAAAAATAGTAATTCTTAAAGTTTTCTGTTTCTATGCTATTGGCTTTATTTTGAGACTTTTTTTTCCCCTCTTCTCCTTTACTGGATAAAAAAATACCAAAACTATTTTTCACTTACTTAAAATAAAACAAAAATCAGTGCTATATAAGGCAGAAAAAAATTGGATTGTCAGTAGTCATAAAAACAATTTTAAGTTATTTTTCTGACTTCTAAAGTTTCTCTGTCAAAATCAGTCCTCTTAGGATTACATAAAAGTAAGTATTATTTTAACACTGTAAATCTTGAATCAAGCAGCCAATGTGTTTGATAAGCAATTACTATAGATCTAATTTTGTGCTAGGCACTACAAATTATTTTAAAAACTTAAAGCATTAACCTTGTCTATAAGGCTGACTCCAGACTAGACAAATGAGGCATCAGTGAATAACAGAGAGCCGTTTGCAAAGGCATCATACACTGATGACGATGAAATGCTATACTGTAGCATATAGACAACTAGAGAATACTATATGTATCAATCTACTAAACAGAAAAATTAGAGAGGAAGAGGACTAAACCTACCATGAAAGGCTTTGCTGAACCCTCTCACTGAATACAAAGGGTTCATTAACTGCATTTCATTTTATATACTGTAGTTATTTAACTTGGAATCAAAGCTTCCAATAAATGTTAGCAAAACCAATGAGCCGAGAGTACCTTCCAGTTATTGTGTAAAACCCAAAGCATTATTCTGTGGGCCCTGTCACAAGAGGGAGGCACCTAGCGAATAGAATTGAAACACTTGGCTAATTAAAATTTCTATTCACCAACACATTGATCCGGTGAAAAGACCCCAGAACAATAAATGTGTCTCATGACAACTTTGGAAGGAACCACTCCATGGAGAGAAAGAGTGATTTTCTTCTTACACTTTTCTATATTTTCCAAATTCTAAAAAGAACACATAATATCATTTTAAAACGTGTTCATTTCTTCGAGGGTCTTGAAGAGATAGAAATATGATTAGACCGTAATCAAACAAAACACTGCCAGTTCCTCGCGGACTACATGCTCCCCCTCTCTGACTTCTTACCATGACAGCAGAGAGCGCCGACACAGAGCCCAGACAGGTGATGCCAGTCGTAAAGCTAGGGTCCATCATGAATGGGATGATTCCACCCACGCTAGCGGCCAGCAGGCCTGCATTAAGTAAGTGCCTTCCAGGAAGCAGGAGAGGGGCGGACTTCAGAATACCTAGGACCAAGCACACGTCAGTCAAAACCTAACACGTGTCATAAAAAAAAAAAAACCTCACACACACACACACACACACACACACACTTGTGTGTCATTTAATCCTAAACTACCAAAATTTAATATCAGCATAAAAAAAGGACCTGAAACATAAAAGCAAATTAGGGCTCTTAGATGTATCAAACGTTAACAGAAGTAGGAAAAGTATGGCTCAACTTAACTGTTCTTTACTTTGATCACACAGCAATTTCTTCAGTCTTTGTCATAGGATCTTTAAAAATTACTTTTTTCCCGTATGACCGACACAGAAGTTGTTAAGTGTGGTTTCATTTATTTGAAACTTCAAAACAGAGTCCTAACACATTAGCATTTCTGACTCTATCAACTGAGCCCAAGGGAGCAGAGCCCTGGTTTGCTGGTTGTTTTTAAAAACAAAGCATGAGACAAGAACACTGTAGGCTTGAAGTTCGTTTGTGATTTTTAAGTTTCCTGGAAGTTTCCTATTTAATTTTAATGACTCGATTACTGAGAGGCAAGACCAGATTTTTATACCACAAGCTAGTTTCTATATAGACTCACTTTTTCATGAAAACACTGAAAACAGCCTACGTGAGGTTTGGGGTTTGTTTCCCCCACTTCTATTTTCCTGGCTGACTTCAGCAGTAGCACAAGATGCCATGCGAGAGCTATAAAATGTGTATCTGTTTTCAGAATAAGTACTGTACAGAAATCACACAAACTCACTCAACACACTTCTCTCTGTTCCGGAAAATGTGTAAAGTTCATTCATGTGAACGTTACAGAGGCATCTCTAAGGGTTAGGAAGATGTTGTTTTGTTCACATATATTATCAAATGTCAATTGGTCCCCCTCCACAAATTTCTCTGTGCTTGTTTCCTCGTTGGCTGGCTACAGAAGGAACAGCGTCAAAGCCTTAGGAGACTTGGAAGGCTCTATAAAAGAAAGCAATCGTGATGTGGAGAATGGGGGTCTTTTATATATTCGAGTGCTAACACGAATTCTTCACCTAACAGGTTCGACAGTTAAGCCATTTTCTGAAATTGAAATGGACCCCCTAAACAGCAGACATTCACCCTAAACAGTACAGGTAAGGGATGAATCACTTACCCTGCAGTTTCCCATAGGCAACAAGAGAGCCACTGAAGGTGACGCCTCCGATGTAAGTACCGAGGTAGGCCACGATCTTGGTGAGATTTGCGGCTGCGTCCGCAGCAAAATGTGGATATTCTACAATGTACTCGGCTATGCAAGTAAGCACCGCGGCCAAGCCCACTAAACTGTGGAAAGCAGCAACTAACTGAGGTAAGTCAGAAATCTGGATGCGTTTGGCAATCGTCAGTCCTGTTGGGAAATGAAGGTCAAAGAGATATTAAAACTCAACACACCTCTGAGAAGCAACTATAATAAAGACCACACCTGAACATTTATTCAGCCATAAAAAAAAAAGAGGGAACTATTGCCACTTGTGACAATACTGATGAGCCTTGAGGGTATCATCCTAGGCGAAATGAGTCAGACAGAGAAAGACAGATACCCTATGATCTCACTTGCATATGAAATCTAAATAAACCAAAAAACAACCAAGCTCATAGATACAGAGAACAGCTTGGTGGTTGGCAGGGGAAGGGGGACAAGCAATCAAGCAATATGGATGAAGCTTCCAGTCACAAAATAAGTCGTGGGGATATAATATACAGCATGGTGACTATAATTAATAATACTGTCTTGCACATTTGAAAGTTGCTAAGAAAGTAGATCTTAAAAGTTCTCATCACAAGGGGCACCTGGATGACTCAGTCCGTTGGGCATCCAACTCTTGATTTCGGCTCAGGTCACGATCCCAGGGTCATGGGATCAAGCCCCACCTCCGGCTCTGTGCTAAGCATAGAGCGTGATTAAGATTCTCTCTCCCTACCTCCACCCCGCCTGTCTCCGCTGCTCACACTCTCTCTCTCTAAAATAAAATTTGAAAAAAAAGTTCTCGGCACGGGGAAAAAATATTCTGCAACTATGTATGGAGACAGATGTCTACTGCACTTACTGTGGTTATTCTGCAATATATACAAATACTGACTCATCATTTTGTACATCTGAAACTAATATAATGTTGTATGTCAATTATACCTCAATTTTTTAAAAAGACCACATTTAAGGGTTTCCCATCATTGTCACTAATAAGTATTTATCTGCTTCCTCATATGGACTAAATATCCTCTCACAGGGACTATATAGAAGGTAAGGACGCTGGCTATGTACACCCTTTCAAAATAGCAGATTTTCTCAACACATCTAACCAAGGTCCAATTCCAAAAACCCAAACACACAGCACTAACACATGTCTCTTCGCTCACAACCTGCAAACACTCCCCTGACTAACGCTTCTTTAGATTACTTAAGGCTCCAGTTAAGCCCCTTACATCCCCCCTACTGCAACAATAACTCAAGCTCTCTTCTCCATAAGCCAACACTTGCTCCTGAGCACATAAGGAACAGCTGGAATTTGAAAAAGGCCTAGGTTTTCAAGGGAGTGGGTAGGAGACATGCAAATAGCTGGGGGTAGAGTAAATATGCAAATGAGGAGACTCGAATTCCTGAATGGCTCTAGGCAGGTGATATAGATGGAGGGCATCTCAGAGTACTTACTAAGATCCTGTCTAAAAGTTTTTCTGCCATGAACCTACAACACACTTTCCTTCCAGTTCCTTTCCAGGGACTATCGAGAAAGGACAAAGCATTCCTGGGGAAGGACAAAAGGAGGCCTAAAGCTAATGTTATGCTGGTAAATATATAACCACCAGCTCCTCGGGATAAAAACATGTGCCTATTATAAATATGTACATGAGTTTTCACTGATATAAAGGGATGGAGCACATTATTTTCAAATAATAAAACATTACTCTTTATTGTAAATTCCATGTAGCAATTGACTTTCACACAATGTATTTGTTGACTTTTACCAACTCTTGTATCTGTCACCAACCTAGTGGTTGCAACTGATGAATGAGTGTAGTTCCCATGGGAATGCTGGCTGACATTTTTGTCTGCATTAACAAATAAGACAAAACTGAAACAAGATGCATGTGAGAACCTCACTCATTATCAACGATGTGAGAAGCAGCTTCACTGAATTAGATGATAGTTTTCAAAACTACAAGAATATTCACTCACTTTTGAATTTAAGCTGCATTTTTTAATATTTTCTCCATCACTTTCTCAGGTCTAGACAATCAACAAAACAATAAATGAAACCCAGATATGTAGCATTTGTTGATTTCCACCGTGTAAATGCAACCACGATGGTCAATTTCTAACTACCAAGTTTATGTCACTGAAAATGGAGTTGGGAAGACATGAACGGAAGCCCACCTTTACCCAGGATTCCTCAAACAGATATAATAAACACGGGTAATCTCAAGAGCATAGAAAATAAGATTGAATAAATTAATTGGAAAGTTATAAATAATATAATTACCTTTGTTTCTAATATAATGGATTTTACTTTGGTGAAAAGTCATCATAGTTGGTGTAATTCTCATTCAAATACAAACGTTTTAAAACATTGAACACTGAGTAAGTACATCAACTGCATCAAAAGAATGAGCTACAAAATGTGCATGGGTTCACATAACGGCAGAACCCAGCCGAGTGCTTACCAATGGTACCGCCCAACGCCATTGCTCCAGACATTTGAGCTAACAATTCTGGGGATGGTTTCAGGCCTCCGAGAGTGGCTGCCAGGCCTCCGGCCACCCCAATCATGCCCAATGCATTGCCAAGACGAGCTGTTCCCTGGGTGGAAAGGCCGGCCAGGGCACCAACACAGCACAGACCTGAGCCCAGATACATGATCTTTGCAAACAAAAGGGAAGGGAAGAGAAGAGAGGGAGAGAGAGAGAGAGAAAGACTATCAAAACTTTCAGTCTATTAGCGGAGGGAAGACTTCTCTTGAGGAAACATGATTTCCTAAGAACAATTTTAAATTCAGATAATAAAGGGACCAATAGGACTTCTTCTTTGAATATTTCAATATAGTTTCCTACCCACTAGGGATATTAACAAATTAAATACCTTAAATTGTATTTGCAGTTATACCATTTAGATAAATTCGTTTCTTCTGGATTGGATAGCATGCACAAATGCATACAGAAGCACCTAAACTTAAAGAGAGTTATGGGATCTACGCCTGACCAAACGCTGTAAAGGAGCCAGCCCCTGATGCTGTAAACGCCACGAGCCATGCCCTACACTTTATTTATGTGGTAAGTCAGTCCCACGAGATTCACAGAAGTTGAAAAAATCATCATCCTCATTTTACAAAAGAAAACCAAAGCTTAAAGAGGTTATTACATAATGCTTCCAAGGTCAGGTCAGAAAATAGCGTATCTGGAACCCGGACATGGGTCTCCCTGACATACCACTCCAACTCTTCTCAAAAAAGATTTTGTTCAATCAACCAGGAAGACATGTTGGGGACAACGGAAACCAAGGGAGACGTGATTTTCCTGCCGTCAGAGCAGATGCAATCTCATGACAGTCACTGAAGAGCGATGAAAAAAAATACTGAGTTCAGAACAAAACTGAGTCTCAATTATAATTATATTGAGACATGGAACTTTCAAAGTTCAACTTGATTATTTTTGACTTTCTACATAATGTTTATTTTTAAACTGTCTTTTTTTAATGAATTGACACAACATCTTCTGCTTACAGAAGATGATGCACTGAACTTGTGGGGAGAGAAACAGAAAATTTTCAAATTTTTTTACTGATTATTTCACCGTATCCCTACAACGATCCAGCCAGGTACATAAAGAGGATACTAATAACCTTCTTGACTCTTCTCACGTGTAGAAAAACTGAGGGACAAACAGGGAAACCCATGTTAGCACATTCAGTTAGCAGGCAAATCTGTCTCCAGAACCCGGAGTCGGATCCTTAGGGGATAGGAATGCTCCATTTGACCGAGATGTTTCTAGAGTTATTGTTACATTTGCTAGATAGAGCCTGAATTTTGGTAATGATAATGTGCAATCTAGCTGAAAAGAAAACACAGTGGCAAAAATAAGAACCGTCGAAACAGCCTCTCACTTGTTCAATGTTATAGCCGCTGTAGAGGGCCGCTAAATACCCTCCAACGAAGGTGCCAGCAGGGAGCAGATACAGGTAGTTGTACTCGGGGGGGTCCGTGGGACGCTTGAACATGTCCAGCATTCTCTGGGTCACAAGAAAGCCGCCTTTTCAAAGTAAATAGACAACAGAAAGAGGTATCTCATTGAGCAACATGATCTTTAAGGTGGCACAATTTTCCTATTTTAAGTACATCTTTTTTACCTAAGGATAAATATATTAGGTAACATTTTAAGAGCTCAAAATTAAAAGGTAGGCTATTCCTCAAGCCAGTTCTGTTGAATGCGGGGAACCCTCTATTCAGAAAGAAGATCTGCGATCCGAGTGCAGCACCAACTATTTCTGCACGGATGCAAGTAGACAGGCATTCAAACGGCTTGGGGATGCAAGAGGTCGAAGGCTAATAATTTTTTCTAATAAGTTATTCTGTTTGTTAAGCTTAAGTGATGAAAGAAAAAAAAAATCCCTACCAACAGGCACCGGATTTCTTGAACATATTAACTAATTTTTAGCTACAAAATAGCATCAAATGAGTTTACACAAGCGATGGGTCAGGCTTTCAGTTTTCAGGAACACAGGCTAGGATAAGGCAAAAGGCTAAAATTTTACCTAAAAGCATACTCATTTAGAGATATTATGGGGATAGCTACAAGTCAACTTAATTCAAAACTACGCATTCAATAACTTTCCAGTTAACTTGTAGCAAGACAATATTTTGTTTGTTTATTTGGGGGCATGGGAGAAGAGGGTGTCCTTTTATCAAATGGTTTCTAAAAATTACAAATGGGCAAAATAATTTTTCTTCACAGAGGGCATTTATGGTCTGAGTGAAACCATTTTTAAAGGCACAATTAAATTCTTAAAACCCAAATGTCTAAAACACTCCAAATATCTATATCGATTTACACTTGCTTCTCACGTCTCCATTAAAAATAGCACTGGGGGCAGGGGCTACGCCCAACTGACTCATTCGGAAGAGCCTGGAACATGTGACTCTTGATCCCAGGGTCGTGAGTTCGAGTCCCAGGTTGGGTATAGAGATTACATACATACATACATACATACATACATACATACAAATAGCACCGTGGGTTCTTTTACCCCCATTGCCATCATACCTGCAATGTTGACTGAGGAAATAAATGTAGCAAGAGCGGCAAGGCCCTGAGAAGTGGTGGAAGGATACAAGTGTCCTCCCATCAGTGCCAGCCCACCAACTGCAGTCAACCCTAGGAAGAAAGAATGAAGATGGTGACTAGGATAGTGACACGGCCAAACCCAATTCATAGCTGCAGGGTCTCACAGGTGAACGTTCTCATACCGCACTGTCACTCGAGTACCATTGTGGGCGAAGAATTAACAAATGTTTTTCCCCTTGCATGAAAATCTGGCCTTCCTTGAACTCTCTAGTTCTGTTTCCCCGATAAAGATATAAATCGATAACATTATCAAAAAGGCACCGTTGGTGGATAAACTGCTTCTGAACGGGAAGGAACTGGGCATGAACTATAAGTAGATGATGGTGAAGCCATAACTTTGACCCTCCCAGAGTACCATGCCTCTTGGAATGAGACATGTTCTGTGCAGAGACCCCGAACACTGGGTCTCCGGCACTGCTATCGGGGCTGTGCACTGGCGCCACGAGGCTTCTAAGCCAGGGCAGGTCCCACACCTGTCCACTGTGGGTCTCGTTCCTCAGATCTGAACCATCACAGAGCGGCAAAGACAGCAGCTCCTGGACAGCCGTGTGGACTGCGGCACAGACCACTGTGAAGACACACCCCAGAAAGAAATGCCTGAAGCTACCCTGGCTGGCCAGCTGGGTTTCCTACTCCAAAGGCTTCATGGTGAACCTGGTGACAGGTATGGCACGCCGCAGCTGAATGTTTAGATGAATCTAAGAAGAGCCCCTAAAGGATTCGCAACTATGATTCCGTGAAACAGTGGTTTCCAAATTATATCACAGGAATCCTTTCTTTAAAGGAAATTATAGGGGCGCCTAGGTGGTTCAGTCAGTTGAGCATCCGACTTTGGCTCAAGTCATGATCTCACAGTTCGTGAGTTCGAGCTCCACGTCCAGCTCTGTGCTAAGAGCTGAGAGTTTGGATTCT
The DNA here is from genome assembly GCA_030068075.1 of Paguma larvata. Taxonomy (NCBI): domain Eukaryota; kingdom Metazoa; phylum Chordata; class Mammalia; order Carnivora; family Viverridae; genus Paguma; species Paguma larvata. The sequence continues at coordinate 33,187,688 of CM057826.1, read as the reverse complement.
GCTTCAGATTCTGTGTCTCCCTCTCTCCTGCCCTTCCGCTACTCATACTCTGTATCTCTCTCTCGAAAATAAAAATAAATGTTAAAAAGTTTTTTTAAATAAATCAATAAAAATAAAGGAAATTATAATTGAAAGTAATAACAATGGTTCTGCACTGCTTGAAATGGGACTGGCCCGAAGGCCTGACATGCTTGCTCGGCCTCTTACTTCTGGCCCCACCCTTGCCCCTGTGGGAGCCCAAATCACCACAACCACCGCCTCAGATGCCAAGCCATACAATTTATAAACAAAGACTTTACAAACTTCATTGAAAGAGGTTGGAGATTTGAACAAGCCCTGAAAACCTAAGATGAGGGAAAACAAGAGAAGACCAAACCTGAGATTGCATTAGTCACAGACATCAGTGGTGAGTGGAGAGCAGGCGTCACTCCCCAGACAGTGTGGTAGCCCACAATGCCGGCCAAGCCAAAAGTGGTCACCATCTGGGAAAAGGCTAAATTGGGCGCCGCAATGCCCAAACCCAGAATCCCAGTGAGACCTGTAGAAAGAGAAGAGTGTGAGCTGACATCCAATTAAGTATCTCGAGATTAAAAGCACACACACACACACACACGTGAAATAGTCAATGCTTTTAAATTCTGCACCTGATAATGAAATTTGCCAGTAATGAGACTTTTTTAGATATTTTGTGATGGGAGTGGGGGGGAGGTTAGAGGTATTATGAACAAACTCAACTTCCTGACCGCCACCTCCCAAAATAAAAACAAGATATAAAGATCTAGTAGGATTTATGAGTCACCTTAATAACAATCTCCCCATTGTCCTCTTCTCTGTTTTAACTTTCATTGACAATGCCACATGTGTTTATACAAATGTTTTTGTTCCAGAATTACAGCCCTATACAGATCTACCAAAGCATTTCTACTTGGGCAAGTCACAACCTTTCCAAGATAGGACTTTTTTGAAGCCAATTTCATGTCACTCAGATTTGGCTAAGGAAGAGGGATTTTAAAAGAGTAGGAAGGATTTCATTCACTCCAGCACCTCCCCAAAACATATGGCTTCCACCCACCCGGGACAGAAGTTTTGCAATTGCTCCTGAATCTGGACTGGATTGCTGGCCAGGGCGGTCAGCTCCAGCCTCAACACCAAGTCAGCAAACAGGGTTTTACAAAGAAAAGGAAAAAAAATACAAATTAAATTAAGAATGTGCAGAATACAAACAGTCAGCTCCGAACATACATCTTTAATTATTGCCTTTCCTAATAGCAAACATGTGCGTGGCTGTTCCGCAACAGAAGGAAGGGTTACCTAGTGGTCAGTAAAAACAACACTAATGGGGGTCCAGGGGGCTGGAATTCAACTTTCTTGAATAAGGTACTTTTTTTCCTTGATATGAACTACTTCTTTATAAGTGGCACAGCTAGAACATCTAGAAACTGACATTAATTTTACTTTAAATCATGTAATAAGACTATGATTTTAATTTATATTTCCTTGCCCATGTATAAAATTTCCAGGGTTCCAATGCACGGCCCATTAACCATATGGAGGGAGAGTTAGACAGAATATTGTTTTGTGTTCTAGCTAAACATCAGAGAAGCTGTACGGAGCTGTGGTGAATATGTTTTCATGAGGTGCCTGGGTGGCTCAGTCTAACTCTTGAGTTCAGCTCAGGTCACGATCTCATGGTTTGTGAGATTGAGCCCCACTTCTGGCTCTGTGCTGACAGGGTTAAAAGCCTGCTTGGAAGTCTCTCTCTGCCCCTCCCCCACTCACACGTACCCTAACTCCTTTGAGCTCTCTCTCAAAATACATAAATAAATTTAAAAAAAAAGAATATGGTTTCATAAGCCAGACTGCCTCACTCAAATTGTGGGTCTACTTCTCCCTAGCTGTGTGATCTCAGGCAAGTTACTTAACTTCTCTGTGCTACAGTATCCTCATCTGTAAAATTATTAACCCTCTCTGTCCTCAGCTAGAAAAAGAAAATAATAAATATATGCACCTCACTGAGGTCTTGTAAGGAGTAAATAAGTTAAGGCATATGAAGTATTTAGCGCAATGCCTAGCATTCATTAAAGGACTATGTTAATCGAGAAGCACTAAAATATCCATCTATTGTTGGGCATCTAAGATAGAAATCACATAGCTGAAGGCTTTTTTAATCAACTAATAAACTAATGTCTTTTCTATAACATATTTAATAATGTCGAATATGCTATTTCTATAGTCTTTGTAGCAGAGGAAAAAGAATAGAAAGACAGAAAAAGAAAGAAAAAAAAGCAAATCATATTCTTTGAAGAATGCTACTCATAGATTCCTAACGCACATGTAAAAGACTTGTTTTTATTATAAGGAAGAAGTTTTAGGTAAAGAAAAGCAAATATAAGGCTATCCTTTTACTCACTAGAATATGCTATTGTCATACCTATTAAAACGCAATAAACCTTGACTTAACATAAGACAAACCTAGAAAAATAAACCATCATACATGCCTCACTCTATTTCCTTACAAATCTCAATGAGAAATGGAAATGTACAATCTTTCCAAAAATCCTCTGCAGGTACAATATAATAAGCTGGTTTCTGTTCTTTTCTTTCTTTTTTTTTTTTTTTAACAAGTTTAAGTGCAACTCGGGACACGGTCCCATCTATTCACCATGTTCAGAACTAAAGGCTTTTCAGTCATTCTGCTGAGACTCGCTCTTTATTCAAGGAGAGTTACACATTTCACTTTCAAACATCTGGGCTCGCATGGGAATTTGGAGAATGCTGAGGCTACAAGAATTGTGTGCCTGGTGCTGGTCCTTAGTTCTTTATAGTTTGCTTTTCTTTTTGCTTTGGCTCTAAGTAGATCTAAATATTTTTAATTCATTCTATGAGAGAAACCAATTTAAAACCAAATGCCCATATTTCAAACTCGAACAATTCATACCCAGAATGATTGTTTTATCACTCTTTTACAGTGACTGTTTAGTTTAATGTTGTCAGAAAGAAGAACTGAAAAGCAAAGAATCTGTGTTAAATTGTAAAGAAAGGAATGAAAATTTACAAACTGAATTTTTTTTACCAGGTGAATCACTAGGATGTTAGACAAACAGTCAAGGGCCCTGTCTGTGTTGTACTGTTGATTCTTCGATGCAAACATTTGGTTTTCCCAAGCCGCAGATGATCACAGCTGATGGTTTATAACCCACAAAGACAGTAAGTACATAACCACATTTACAGACACTTAACACCAACACAATCTGACACACATCACTACTCGATATATTTGATGGAAGATAAAACTATTAACAGCTATATTTTAAATGTTGTCTATGAAAGAAAAGCATTAACAGCCTGTATATGCTTTCACACACGTTCACTCCAGGAACTGGTGAGCACCTGGTCAATGCCACAGAGGCGAGACAGGTAACATGTTGATGAAAACTCGCTCCCAACAGACCCACTTCCTAACGGAATCCAAAGGAGACCAACAGCATTTCATTCACTAGCTTTCGTAATTAATGCATTTCTTACAAAATCCAAATAATTAGGACTCAGCCCTAAGGAATGGGGTCCTCACCTGCTGTATATGCAGAAGCCGTAGTCATGGTCTTCCTCAAAGGGGTGACCGTAGCTGCTTTTTCAGCTTCCAGCTCAGCCACTGTCTTCGGTTTTACTGGGGCGCCTTGAGGAATATTTTTTGGGGTGGGAGCGGGGAAAATCACTTCTCCATCCTAACAGAAATCAGAAAAACAATGTTAAAAGTCAATCCAGGGTTTCAAAAACACAGAAGATAGCAACAGTACTAGGGGAAAACAACTGTTCTTTAAATATAATTTTTCCAGGGCGCCTGGGTGGCTCAGTCAGCTAAGTGTCTGACTTTGGCTCAGGTCATGACCTCACGGTCCATGGGTTTGAGCCCCGAGTCAGGCTCTGTGCTGACAGCTCAGAGCCTGGAGACCTCTTCAGATTCTGTGTCCTTCTCTCTCTGCCCCTCCTCGTTTGTGCTCTATCTCTCTCGAAAATAAGTAAACATGAAAAAAAGTTAAATATAATTTTTCTCTTAAGATTTTTTTTCTAATTTGAGAGAGAGAGAGAGAGAGAACACGAGCACATGTGTGAACAGGGGAGGGGCAGAGGGAGTGAGAGAGAGAATCCCAAGCAGGCTCCACACCCTGCGGGCAGCCCAAGACAGGGCTCAATCCTCTGTCCCTGGAACCACAACCTGAGTGGAAATCAAGAGTCAGATGCTCGACCGCCTGAACCACCCAGGTGCCCTTAAAGATTTTAAGTAATCTTTTTTCCTTTTTTTTAATGTTTATTTATTTTTGAGAGAGAGAGAGAGAGAGAGACAGAGTGTGAGCAGGGGAGGGGCAGAGAGAGGGAGACACAGAATCCGAAGCAGGCTTCAGGCTCTGAGCTGTCAGCACAGAGCCTGACGTGGGGCTCAAACTCACGAGCCATGAGATCATGACCTGAGCTGAAGTTGGACCCTTAACTGACTGAGCCTCCCAGGTGCCCCGATTTTAAGTAATCTCTACACACAACACATACATCTGTATGAAAACGTGGGAAGGAATGGGTGTCTTACCTTCATCACTACAGTTCCTCTAATGACATGACCCATTGTACCAAAGTCAAAGTCGTCTTTCACTTCAAAATAAAAGTTATCTTTGTCAGGGCTGATGGCCTTCAGGAGCTTGGTGATGTTGTTGGAATAGAGGGTGCTGGCCTGAGTGGCCATTCGGCTAGGAAGGTCTGTGTATCCGATGTGAGTAACTCCCTATGTGAACAAAAATATAGTCTGAAAGGTCTAATCCAGTCTGTTTACCTTCCTGCTAGGACGGTTCTCGGTCATAGCCAAGGCTATGCTGTGAAATTATGGATCTTCATAAATATGTACACATTTCACAAACTATTAGAGTATATTTCAAAAAGAGCTTCAAATGTGCCAATTTTTAATTAAAAAAAATTTCAGGCCTCAGTTTCTCTGAACAGTTACAGGCATAAACACTCTTTTGCAAATCACTATGGTGAGCCACGGGACACTGTCCGTAGAGAGAAGCAGCTGTTTGCTATACCTTATGAACGTAAAGTTCTCCTGGCTTCGTGGTTTCGAAGTTTCCGCCAGCCTCAGCAGCTAAGTCCACGACAACTGAACCTTCCTTCATCGACTCAATCATCTCTTTACTAAATAAAACTGGAGCTTTTTTACCTAATAAAAGTGAAAGAAAACAGAACGAATTATAGTATACTTTTTTAAACTCTATTTTCTAATTATTACAGTAGTTTCCAGAGACTCAATTTAACATCTGACATTTTAATTCTTTCATAAGACCCCAAAAGTCTACACACAGGTGGAACTGGTCATCCACCTAAGGAAGAAACACAGTTAGTACAATCTGCAAAGCCGATGTGCGGGAGGGAGCCGTGTGGCTAACAAGCCAGCCTTGCCTTTTACTCAGCAAGGAAAACTCAGCACGGCTCTTCCCCCCTGAATTACATCCAGTACCACTCATGAAGACATAACCATTTGCCTGGGTTTTGTTGTTTTTTTTTTTTAATGCATAATAATAAGCTATTAAGGAAACTATGTGCACCTGAGTTGGACAATTCCTAAAGATCACAAAAGTCAAGGGGAAATACTCACTAGCAATTTATGAGTTACAAAATGGAATATTTCCGAATATCTTAACAAACCTCACCAGCTTTTCTAACATGTTAAATTAATCTAACTTCATTTAACACAGGATAACTTCAAGGGGAGACAAGGAAATGCCTTGAAATGGAAACAATAGGAAATCCCAACCTGGGATTGGGATTGGGAATCACTCATACACTTTGATTCCACCCCCAACACTATTTATTCTGCCTCTGATGAGTCAAGCCCTATACCTGGTGCTCAGAATATACTGGTAGATAAACGGAAAAGATCCCTGTTCTTCTGGAGCCCTCTAGTTATGAGACAGTTCACATTTTAAATTCATTCACTAATTCTCACATAGAAGAGAAAGCACCAAACAAATGTATTATTATGTTCAAAGATGGCCCACACTGTCAGTATGTTACTGTGTTCAAGTTTCATAAAACAAAAACAACTAAGCCAAAAGACAAAAGAAATCAACTTGTGAGGTTGGTAGCAGGAAAGTAAAAAATTAATAGCCTAATTATCTTTATCTTCTCCTCTTTTACTAAGTTTTCGACACTGTGTTTACAGAATTTTAGTAAAAGCACTATCAACTTTACAAATGAAAATTAATTTCAAATGAAATTTGCATTATAATAATCTGTTTTTCTATCTGATTGGAATACATGTGGTTTAAAAAAAGAAAAATGAGGATTTGTGGCACGGGTGAGAAAAAAATTTGTAAAGATACAAATGGGCATTTATATAGTACCTCCCTCTTTCTCGATGCCAACTTTATACTTTTTCACTTCCAAGTCCAAATTCTAAGCCTATTACTATTACTGAAGGCCTCCCTCCCTGGGTCTAATCCCTCTTTCTCACGTTCCCTCTCATTACTGCCCCACTGGACCTTCTGCTCCAGCCACACAGGGCTGGCTGCCACATGGTTTGTTGGATAATCTTTTGAGTCCCAAGAAAGAGCAAGAATAAGGAGATATTTTCCCCAAAGACAACACTCTGACGTCCTGGTGGCATCATCATTTCTCAAAATTCTCTGGAAATATTCCTTTCCTCTACTCTCCTCGCTACAGTCCAACAAAGGCTTGAATATTTAAACTTTACTCAAACCTAACAGTTTGGGGATGCAAACCATATACACCTGAGGACTCTTCCCCGCCCCCCCAAAAAGAGCTATGGTGCTCAGCTCTGCAGTAGTTTAAAGCTACCAATCATATGGGTGCATCCACATAAAGTGGCAAATTTGAAGCGTTAATGTGTGCTTTCTAGGTATTTACAGTCGTCCCCCTTCCTCTTCTCTAGGCCAGAACCCCTTTTCCATTAACCAGCCTTTTCCTCACACCTTACCTGTACACTCCAGTCCCAGGTCGATGCGCCTTACACTGCAGTTTGGATCCACGTCCAGCCCCTTTGACTTCTAACTGCACTACCTGTATAGCCATCAACTTCACAAATTTGATTCGGCATCTAATTAATTCCTCCTGCCTTAAAAATTCTAGATTCCTTCCTTCTTAAGGATCAGTTTCTGGACTGTAATCCTACTGACTTTTCAAGACCTCAAGTGGCCAAAACGATTTAGGCTCCCTAGAAAACATCCAATATATTACCTATCTATCTTTGATTTTACTCGCTCAATCTTCACAAAATGATTATGCAGCGGCTGCACAACTTTAATGTGTGTGCGCACACACACACGCACACACACATACTTGCATCTTAACAAAAATAATAAATATTCTGTCCAAATTGTCACTCTGAAATTCAACTACTTTGTGCTCGCTTTGGCAGCACATATACTGAGATTCAACTACTTTTTTTTTTGAAATTCAATTACTTTTGATGGGATAGGATATTCTTTCACATAATTTATTTAGTGTATAGTCAAAAAAATAGCAGAGGAGTTAAAATTTAAGTCACAGAGAAATACTTAAGATTCATTAAATTATTATAAGTAAAAAGCACACAACAAAATAGTATGTATAGACTGCCATTTGATAAAAAAATTTCATATATACACTTATGAGTGTTTTATATATATTTATACACATACATATACTATAAAATACTACATATCCTATATAGTTTCCAGTAAATTCTATAACATTTAACCATACCAGGATATCTTTGAATGCTAAGAATATTTTCTCCTTTGTGCTTTTCCTTATCTCCTAAATTTTCTATAAGAGCTAGTTTTAATTTGGGCACCCGGGTGGCTCAGTCGGTTAAGTGTCCAACTCTTGAGTTGGTTTCAGGTCATGATCTTGTGGTTACTGAGTCCAAGTCCCACACTGGGCTCTGTGCTGATGGCGCGGAGCCTGCTTGGGTTTCTCTCTCTTCCCTCTTTCTGTCCTTCCCCAGCTCATGCTCTCTTTCTTGCTCTCAAAATAAATAAACGTAAAAAAATTTAAGAGCTAGTTTTAATTTTATAATTTAAAAAATCAATAAAGGCTACAGGGAATACAATGATGAATTGAACAGAGCAGCTGACTTTTAAACATTCACATGTGGATTAATTTTTTTTTAATTCTGAAAGTGTAGAAATGAAAATTGAAAACAGAAGGGGAAAAAATAGAGCCAAAAGAGGAGCAGGGTAATACATAAAAGTTCCAAATGAGTAAATCCTCAAAAGAATAGTTCAAGAGGAGGAAAGACTGAGAAGGAAATTTCAAAATACTATCTTCCCCTGATGGTCTCCTAGGGTAAAAATATAATACATGATAATGTGGCATCACAAAATGGAAGAAACAAAAGGTGTAAGATGATTAGTTAGGTAAGGGGGTGGGGGTGTGAATCTACTATCAGACTTCAAACTAAACTTTAAGCTCTATAGATCAGAATGAATTATAAGAAAATCAACCCTTGGGGTGCCTGGCTGGCTCAGCAGAAAGAGCATATGACTCTTGATCTTGGGGTCATGAGTTTAAGCCCCACGCTGGGTATAGAGATCACTCAAAATACATAAAATTTTTAAAAAAGAGAATCAACCCATAAAGGAAAAGAGAAAAAAGAAAACCTTGGTGAATATCTCTCTAGTCCTTGGATTAAAAAGTATTTTCTTGGGTGCCTCGGTGACTCAATCAGTTAAGCATCGGACTCTTGATATTGGCTCAGGTCATGATCTTGCAGATCGTGGGATCAAGCCCCACGTCAGGCTCCCCTACCCACAGCACATAGCCTGCTTAGGAGTCTCTCTCTCCCTCTCTCTGCCCTTCCTGCCTACATGCACATGCTAGCTCATGTTCTCTCTCTCTCAGAATAAAGAAATAAACTTTAAAATAAGAAGAGTATTTCTTAAAGCAATGGGGAAAACATCAATAGATTTAAATATGAAAAATGTATATATTATGGTCCTCAAAAGTAAATATGACAAAAAAATATTAAAACCTCACAGAAATTTAAAACAAAACACTAAGATCCTAATGAATGAACAACAAATACAAATGCTCAGTTCTAAAAGAAATGGTAACAACGAAAAAAAATTTTGTTAAACATTCACCCTAAAAGAAAAAATAAATAAAACGTTCACCCTTCGGGAGCCTAGGTGGCTTAGTCGGTGAACAATTCTTGGTTTCGGCTTGGGTCACAATCTTGCCACTAGTGAGTTCGAACTCCACTTGGGTTTAGCGCTGACGGTGTGGACTCCTGCTTGGGATTCTCTCTCCTCACTTTCTGCCTCTCCCCTGTTCACATGCTCTCTCTCAAGCTCTCTCTCTCTCTCTGTCTCTCAGAATAAATAAATTTTGTTTAAAAGTTCACCCTCATAATGAATCAAAGAAATATGAGTTACAAAAAGTGAGTACCTTTTTTTTGCTTCTCAAACTGAAAGAGTCAAAATATCATAATAATGGGGGCACCTGACTGGCTCACTCAGTAGAGCACGCAACTCAGGATCCTGGGGTTGTAAGTTCAAGTCCCACGTTGGGTGGAAAGATTACTTAAATATAAAATCTTAAAAAAAAATCATAATGTTGAAATGAAACAAGTAGCAGGATCATCTACTTATGAGATTATGGACTGCAGAGGTTTCAGAAAAGCAGAGTTTACAAACGTGTATCAACTGGCCAAAAATATTGATATCCACTTGTCTGGTAACTCTTCTAAGATTTGATTAATCCTGGGGAAATAAATGAAAATACACCACACTGGAATGACACATAAAAAAGGTCATTAAAAATAATTGGCAAAAACTGCAATTAAATGAAAAGCCCAACTTTAGGAGAACCATTAAATTAAATATGGTACATTCAAACAAAAAAATTCTACAAAACCATTAAAATATGTTTACAAAGACTCTTAATGACTCATCATGTTATATCAAGGGGAAAATTTATGATATAGTATTATATGTGGAAAATGAGAAAGATACTATATCCTGACCTAACATGATAAAAATGCATGGAAAAAAGGATGAAAGGAAATGGTAAAATGTTAATAGTTTTTTTCACTAAGAAGAGAGATGATGGATGATCTTTATTTTCTACTTTGCATTTTCTACTTTGTACTGCATTTACAGAAGTCACATACTATTTTTATAAAAAACAATAAAATACTCTTTGCATAATCACAACCAGTTTCTTCTTTAAGTTGAAGGCATAGGTTCAGAGTTGTACGAAAAAATTAAAATAACCTGGAAATGCCATCGGACCAATCTACTTACTTTCCAACTGAAAGGCTTCACTCAACATCATGTGCCCTCCCTGCTACAGCAAATGAAGCTACACAGTTAGGACAGCCTTTCAAAGAGTGTTTCCAAAACACTTACAAAGTGCGTTAGAGACTAAGGATGGATAACAAACAGGAAGATTTTCACAATATAAAACATAGAGAAGAATATATCCAATGTTTAATACAAATCCTACAAATATAAAGAGATGTCCCCTATACCCCAGAGATAGTCTGGTATAGATTTTAGATACAATAATAAAAGGTCAAGTGATCATATCAGATGTTCCAAGATATAACTGTAGAAGATGTCAGAAGAATAAAAGAAGGCAGGGCTACCTGGGTGGCTCAGTCAGTTAAGCACCCAACTCTTGATTTGGGCTCAGGTCATGATCTCACGGTTAGTGGGTTTGAGTCCCTCATCAGGCTCTGTGCTGACATCGAGGAGCCTAGGTAAAGATTCTCTCCTCCCCACCCTCAGAACCGATCCCACTCTTGCTATCTCTCACTCTCTCAAAATAAATAAACTTGAAAAAAAAAAAAGAAGGCAGGTAAGAGTTATGTTTGTTTGTTTGGGTTTTTTGTTTTGTTTTGTTTTTTGTTTTTTGTTTTTTTTTGAGGCAAGCACAGTTGGGCTTTCTCCTTTTGATTGCCTATTTCTTTTAATTTTATAATTTTATCTGCCAAAGAGGAGATATACAAATAAAGTCAAATTTTTATACGTTCTCAAACCACTTTCCCCCAAAACAACAACAAAAATCAATATGATGGAAAAAATCAATGGGAGAACTTTTTAAAATGTATTTCCTAGTACAATGCAAACTATGGGTGAAAGATTTGGCATGATGTACAATCTCGTGAAATATTTCTTGGTGCCTCTGCTTCTTGGACATTAAGTTCCCTGGCAAGATTCCTCAGTTCCCTCCCAGCGGGGAGTCTATTTTCATATTGTAGCCAAGACAATGGTAGGACTTCATGCACTCACAGTCATCATTCAAATACGCATTCATTTATTCACTCAACTGATTTTTAGTGCTTACCATGTGCAGGCTGGATAGGAAGGGAAATCTTCCTTACAGCTCTGAAGACTAATATTTTAGGACTGAAAGAGGCTATATTCAAAGTCAGTAAACAGTTTTATTATCCAAAATAGCTGAGGCATTTAATAAAGCTGTCATCTAAAAATCTGTATAGTTTCCCAATTGGTTAGACATTATCTAGGGTGAGTAGGGAGGGCATAGATGAGTGTAAGGTATCCTTGAATGTCTGTGTATACCAAAAATTGACTGTAGACTGAAAACATGCCTTCCATGTACACTATTCCTAATTGTACGCCTGTATGGTCGTGATCCATACAAATTCATTCTTAAATATGATTGAATTCATAGTTTAAGAATTCATAAAATTCTTCCTATACTCATGTATTTTCTCATTAAGCAAATGCTAAGATGAAGTTTTAAAAGTATTAAAGCTACAAACTTCTAGAAGAAATTGCTCCTTTCTAAAAACAGCCTTAGGGGTACCTGACTGGCTCAGTCACAAGATCATGAATTCAAATCCCACGTTAGATGTAGAGATTACTTTTAAAAAAAGAAAAAAATAGCTTTAACAATTATGGCTATACAGCAAAAGAACAATTGACCTCTCTGTAGCACTAACTTCAAAAAAGAGTGATTTAGCTTAAACTAAATACCAATGGGTAAAGATTTACCAGAAAGTTTTATAATACAGTATACCTCATTAAATGAATCAGGCATAACATAATCATCTGAAATCAATAAATTCGCAGATTCTACCTTACTGGGAAAAGAATTAAGCCCTCACTGACAACTTTAACCACACACACACACACACACACACACACACACACACACACACACACACACACAAACCCAGAAACAAAACAAAACAAAAAGCCATTAAGAGGACAACACTAAAAATATTAAGAACAACAAGACACCAAAATGAAATGGGTTTACCCTAAAATTTTATGATTCCAAAGAGCATTTGGCATTACTTACTGGGATTATTGCATAGCATGTAAACAGATGGGGAAATTTCTAACGTCCAGGACTCCTGGCTGGGAAGGTGTCAACTTAGATAGACTCAAGAAAAGCCTCTGCTTTAACAAGACCATAGTATATTCAACAATATAGTAGCAAAGAGATTAAAAATACAAATTATAGGGGCACCTGGGTGGCTCAGTCAGTTAAGCATCTGACTCTTGATTTCAGCTCAGGTCATGATCTCTCCGTTCTGAGTTCAAGCCCCACATTGGGCTCCACGCTGACAGTGTGGAGCATGCTTGGGACTGTCTCTCTGTCCCTTCCCTGGTTACACGTAACTGCACACTCTCTCTTTCTCTCCCTCTCAAAATAAATAAATAAGCTTTAAAGCAAAAAAAGGAAAAGAAAGAAAAAATACAAATTATAGAATACATTTACGCAAACCAAAATAGATTTCTCATGAACAAGTACTAAGAAAACAAGGATAATTATTAATGGAATGTAATACTATCCACTGACTCAGTGGAAAATACAGCATGTAAAGACATTTTAAACTACAACATTCACACGTAAAGAAATACCATTATAGGAGAACCCAGTTTTGCACCGAGCATCGTTGTCTACCCAGCACCTATTTCCTCCTCTCGTCACTACTCTGATTTCCATTTTCTCCACACAGTCCATGAACTTCAGGAGAAATAACCTCAGAAACCACTCCAGAAACAGGCTGTTCTAAGAATAATCTCATCAAGTGATTAGTGACCATTTCGGAAATCCAGATGTAAGCCAAGGGGCATCTCATTGCCCTGCCTCCATGAATTGGTTCAGGAATGGGCATGAACTCAATTAAGGCCAATAAGAACAAGGGAAACTTTACTAAGGGTTTCCTTGCTCTTCAAGAGGGAGCCTGACTTGTTTTCTGAATGTCGTATCAGGCTGACTAGAGGCCCCACACTGCTGCTGCCTTCTACCACTGAGGATAAGTGCAACTCACAGAGCAAGGCAAGGTGACAGACTACAGGAAGCACAGCCAAAGTCTCCCTGATGTCAGCACACCTATCCAAACAAGTGGACTTTCTTCAGATATACAACCCAAGAAATCTCCTTTCTTATTTAAATTATTTTAATGTTTTTATTTATTTTTGAAAGGGAGCGAGAGAGAGACACACAGAGCACAAGTGGGGGGTGGGGCAGAGAGAGAGGGAGATAGAATCAGAAGCCAGCTCCAGGCTCTGAGCTGTGGCACAGAAGCCCGACCCTGGGCTCGAACTCTTGAACTGTGAGATTATGGCGTGAGCTGAAGTCAGAGGCTTAATCGACCCAGGTGCCCCTCCTTTCTTATTTAAAGCAGACTGTGTGGCAGCCAAAGGTATGCTAATTGATACGCACAAAATTTTGGAATTTCAAAATCACAGATGGGGTTAAAGCACTGGGTCTTAAGCTATAAAAATGTTACAGATAAGGACAAAAAGTTTCTTGTACATATATATACATATACCTTTGAGAAAAACAGATAACTTGATTATGTAATAGACAGGAAGTGGCAAGAAACTGCTGAATATTTGATCCACTGATCTATCATCTAATGGGTTTGTGATTTTTTAAATTTTTAAAGTTTATTTATTTATTTATTTTTGAGTGAGCGAGAGAGAGAGTATACAAGTTGGGGAAGGGCAGAGAGAGAGGAAGACACAGAATCTAAAGCAGGCTCCAGGCTCTGAGCTGTCAGCACACAGCCTGATACAGGGCTCGAACCCAAGAACCATGAGATCATGACCTGAGCCGAAGTCGGACGCTTAACCAACTGAGACACCCAGGGGCCCCTGGGTTTGTGATTTAGACAGCCTCACCGTGCAGACAGCAACATACTGATTCGACCCCTTCATCTATGTTATCACCAACTAGGCTATAGACAGCTATGTTCATGAAAAGAGATTCTGACCCAAGTAGAGTACTTTATTTGTGAGTTCTACCCATGGAACTAAAGAAAAATTTTCTCTGCACAATTAATTATTTGTATAAGGAACTAGAGCAAAAGTCAGGCCAGCAAAACCTTGGCTTTTACCAACTGAATACCGTGAGATATTTCTAAATGTAATACTTACGAAACAGGATTAGTCAACAGCATATTTTAGCAAATTGGAGAAATCCCTAAAGGTCTGTTTAAAGGAAAAAAACTAAAAACAAGCTTTTACCTAATAATTAAAGAATACATTTATAAAAATTTTTAAGGATCATCTTAATAATTTACCTCTCATAGCTACAAAATTTTGTATAAATAAAAATCATAGTCAAGATGTTACCATGGTTCCCTAGATGATGGGAATCCTTAAAACACTAAAACAGTCCACCAAACTTAAATGGTAGCACAAACAGGAAATGTATAATGTTTCTATATAAATTATAATGTTCTTTGTGTTCCCTCCAATGCATGTTTAGTAGCATTTTGCTACCAAAATGCCTTAAAAATTGAAAAAAATGAGTATTTATTACACGATCTGATTTAACTAGTTTTATATAATAATTAAAAGATTCTTTTTAAAAATAGAAATAATACTGTTTATTTCCCATTATGAAGTTATTCAACTTAGGTCAGAATGAGATTAATTGACAAAAGAGCCTAAATGAAATTCAGTTTTTCAGGGACCGTCTTAGACATTCCATCTAATCCTTGAGAATGTCTAGACTTTCTACTGACAAAATCAGTAACTTCTCTGTCCTGGGTACCATGTGCAAGACCAGGCATCACGCACGGCAGGAAAGAGAATGATGCTAACGCTCTCTATGCCAGGCCCTACACCCTACACCGGATTTATTTTCTTCATCTATTCAATGAATCAGTTCTGGAAGATAAAAAAATTTTACCAGCTTTCCGGAGTTGAGGTATCTGAGGTTCAGAGAGACACATCAGTTCTTAAGCAGCAAAACTAGAATTTGAACCTACTCTATCTGGCTCTAAATTCCAAGATCTGATTCTCACTGAATACATTAAACATAAGCAGATAAAATTACAAAGTAAGAAAAAGGAAAAAGCTATTAGCTGTTCACCAAAATCCATGTTTGTTATGAGCTCAACTGTGTCCACAGAAAATTCATATGTTGAAGCCCTAACCCCTACTACTTTAAAATATGACATTGGGAGATTGGGCCTTTAAAGAAAGGTGATTAAGTTAAAATGAGGCCATTAGGGTGGGCCCTACTCCAATATGACTCATATCCTTAAAATAAGAAGAAATGAGGACAAAAAAAAAAAGAGAGAGACACCAAAACCACAGGAGAAGACAGCAGAAAGAGGACCATATACAAGCCTGAGAGACTGGCCTCAGAAGAAACCAAACTTGCCCACATCTTGACTTGACCTGGGACCGCCAGCCTTCAGAACTGTGGGAAAATTAATTTCTGTTCTTTAAGCTGGGGTTTTGTTAAGGCAGCCTTAGCAAACTAATGCAATGTTCTATTATTCCTGGGTGCATGGCTAGGCAACAATTCCCAGCTTCCTTCACAGTTAGGTTTGGCCACGTGACTAAGTCTTAGCAAAAGAAATGTGAGCAGGAATGGTATGTGCCATTTCTAGGCATCCCAAGTGCATTCCTCTGTGTCCCTTTCCCTCTGGCTGGCTGGGGGAGACAAAGGGCCAACAGTGATCTTCAGAGCCTCATCATGATGGTGGCGACACTGTCATACCTGAATCCTTCAGATAACCACATGAAGAAGAGATGCCCACCAATGTGTCAACCACCCATTACTGTTAACTAAGCAAGAAGTAAATTTCTACATCTGAGCTTTTGTGTTGCTTTCTTATAGCAGCTAGACCATCCTAACTAACGCTGGGACACAAGAAAATATAGGGAAAGTGGAAAGAAGGAAATACAGAAACATGTGATAGGCAGTACTAGCTGTTAGCATTAACTCCATGGGGTGCTGCTTCCCTAGAGATGGCCTCAGCCTCCCAATCCTTTTCAACTCAGGGACTGCCAGGAAGGGGAACACAACTTCCAATCTTGCAACATATGCTTGGAGAAATAACAGACCAAACCAGAATATAATTCTGTGCCATAAATTTTCCCAACGAACATTTGTTAAATTTGGCCCAATAACTCACTAAGTGTGCTCAAACACACTCTAGGAAGTCATGACTGATCAATGGTGATGGGACACTCCCCAGTCTTGGCTTCTTCCTCTTGATGACAAGTGGCCCTGTCTGTGTTGAAAGCTACCAAGAGGTGTGTAGACAGCCTGTGGTTACCAATCCTTGATGTTGCAATATTTAAGTGTTTCTCTCTGTCCTTCAAAATTCCGAAAACAAATGAAACTTTGTGGAAGTAATACTATGAATTCCATACAGTCATACAATACATTTGAGGGAGGTGAGGGTGACAGATGAATCAGACTAGTCAGTAAAAAAAACAATAAATAATTCCAAAAAAGCGAGAAATGACTAATCTATATAAGTTTTGTCCTGTACGATCATTATGCTTACAGAGAAGGAAAAGAACAGTCTGCAAAATAAATCTTTACTTTAGGCAAAAACTTTGTAGAGTCATCAAAGCCATGTTATCTTTGCGGAATTTCACACATGGCGAGTACTATCACTGTATCAGTGATTCTCCTGCCTGAAAGGAACAAATGTGAACATCACTGTGAAAAATTATTCTTTTGTGACAGACAGATTTAGAAAAGACTAAGGTAATGTCAGATGGAGAACCAATGTTGATTTTCCAAGGAGATCGCAAAATCCCTCCAGTTTGGTGTGATATGCGTAAGACCTCTGCATATCGGGGAAAACATCCCCCTGCCCACCAATTCTCCAGTCATGTAAAATTACCACAAGCATCCTTGAGCGGTATATTCTACAGACCTATCTAGTGTAGATAAAAAGTATTGTTACCGTAATCTGGATTGTGCCTAAAAAGAGGTCCAAGTATATATGGCCTGAGATATTAAATTTATCATCAAGCAATGACTATTTTCCTTCCTGGCTGGTAGATACTTTCTAACTCCAGGACAGACCTTCTACTACCTTCTAAGTCTGTCTCCTGAGAGGCCTAGCTAACCACCTCAAACTGCAAACTTGGCAAGCATCCTAGTTTTGAAAGTTTCAGAGAGATAGGTTCCCAGTCTTAGGTTAGCCTCTGTGGTATTCCCTTCCAAAAATGAGCCAACAGAATGTTCTCTCTCTCATTCCTTGCATAGCACTGGAAAAATAAGAGACCATACCAACGAAGACCTAAGGAAGGCATCCAGGATTATTAGCTCAGCAACTTTGCTGAACCCCAGTGGTACACAGGGCCCTGTGGGAAGCACCCACCATGACAGAAAGAAGCCCAGCATGCGCTGTGTGGGGCCACTAGGGGTAACAAGACTGGGAACTACAGGGAATCCGTGGCACAGGCAGAGTGCTGTGAGTGCAGAAAGAAGAGTGTTTATGGACGGACGAGTAGGAGACAGCAGAAACCATGGAGGAAGTGGTAGCTGGGTTAAGCAGGATTTCAAAAGGCAGGGAAGGGCAACGATAGCATTCCAAAGACAAGGAACAATATGTGCAAAGGCCTGAAAGTGTTTGGCCTATTTGAAAAGATAACAGCAGCCAGCATGACTGAAATGAGGCCCAGAGAGTAAGAAATTTGTTTAACATGAGGCCCAACGGCTAAATGAGAACTAGACACTAAAAGGTAACAAATACCTTACTAAGGAGCCTGAACTTGAAGGCATGGTAGGCGGGGCTTGTAAGCCAATCCTGATCACCCCAGGTGCCTTGGTCCAATGATGCCGGGAACCCCACTGGTCCCAGTCACTGCCATCACTACTAAACAAAAACCCAGGCTCTCCAGTAGCCACTTTTCAATTACAAAATAAGGGCAAGACCCGGGTAAAGAGGAGAGCAGGGAAGCTGGAGGAGCTTACAATGTTATGATTTTTTAGTGAGGCAGTCATCAGGAAGGTTTTAAATGGAGAAGGTAGCTTCTGTCAGAATAGATTGAGCATGGGCACCACAGAACTGATTCTTACTGGAATTTAGGTGAAATATGCCTAACAGAGAGGTAGTGCTAAGCCACTATGATTCATCCTCACCCCGCCCCACCCCTCCCTAATTTACCCATCACATTTTCAACTTGATTCAGTCTGTTCCAGATGAAATACTCCAAGTCTATGGAAAGTCTCTCTAAAAGGATGCCAGAACAATAAAGATGCTGAAAAATCTTTTTGGTCTCAAAAAGTTCAGCAGAAAAGATTATGAGTACAGCCTGAACATGACCAAAGGGTGGGGCTGCCTTCCTCTTTAACAGTAGCCCCAAAGGGCAAAGAGCTGGACAGGAAAGCTGGGAGCTTTCCCTGGTGTGCACAGCACCACAAAACGGGACTGTCAGCCTTATCCTGAAGTGACCTGCATTAAATGACACTCTAGCCTTTAACTCTTCACCCAACCCAAGCTAGGGAGTCCAGAGGATGGCACGAGTATGTGGTACAAAATACAAGGCAGCATAATTATTGAGCTACAGAAACATTTCATTCCATATCCAATTTACATAAATACAACGTTGTTGTTCTTTCAAGCCCACTGTAATTGGAGGAATGAAAATTTACCAACTCCACGAGGTTGCTACCTGAAGCTAGCTACCTGCCCAGGTGCCCCTCTCGGCATTCTTACCCACGTCAGGTCTTCAGGGCAGCCTCCGAGGCACCTGGATCCCAGCAACATCAGCTTGGAAGACTTCTGACATTTGACTTAATCCCCTCTGGAGCCACTCAAGGAAAACCTGAGAACACCTTCTGTTCCAAGAGTCTTTCATGAGTTTGACACACCATCAGGTGACCCATGCAAAGTCTCAGGACATAAACCAGTAAACGTTCAATGCCAAGGACAGTTTTTCAAAGGCTGTTATGCCTTTATAGAGACTTATCATCTGTTTGTTTTAAATGCTCCTGCTTTATGCTTCCAGGTCTCCGTTCCCCAAGGGATACGAAAGATCTTTAGAAAGATCATCTTCTTCCTTGTAATATTACTAACTTTTCTTTTTTTTTTTCTTTTGGTTTTCAGAAAACAAAAAGATAACACAAAGACTAGCCCTCTGAATACCGGCTCTGGGTCAGTCCATCGGTCAAGGACTTTGTCTAACTTAAATGTGCTTCGAGCAGATTCCAGCTTCAGAAAAGACGGAAAACAGTAAAGGCTCAGTGGAACATATTAACAAAACATCTTTAACAAATCTTCTTTAAGACTATCACACAATTTGACCTTTTACTAAAGCACACTTACTATTAGGAACTTATAAAAAAAAAAAAAAAGATGTTGTTTGGGAGGGAGAGACCCTAAAAGTCAGTATGTGTTTTAGATAAGAAGTCTTGAGTTGTATCGCTTACTTTGGGCTTTATAATCAATAATAATTCTATACACTGTGTCCAAAGTATCTTGTGTCCGATGAGAGTATGACTTGACTAAAACTAGCTTCACGTCTGCATCATTTACTCCATGAGGAAATGTTTTAGCACCCTCTACTGGCCATTTGTTATATCTAGTCAGCTCATAACTCCTCCCTCCACCGTGCAGCTAACTTCCAAAGGTCAGATGGTGGCTACAGTAAAGGCCACCCCATCCCTCCTTCAAAGCTACCCATGCAACAGCTGGGCCAGAAGCCACTGCCACAAAAGGAGAGAACAAAATCCTCAAATGCCCTCCTGCCACTGCCTGTTCGTGAGTCCTATGGTAGCTGGCAGATTTCACAAACACCACCCTGAGCCCCTGGCTTGCCTGATCCGCATTCCACCTCCAGTGACCGGCGCAGCCTCATTTCTACACTCACAGATTCTGTTACGGGCTGAGCCATATCACCAGCCTGTCCAGTCGGCTTCGTCTGCCAGCTCTGGTGGGATGCTGGTTGTCTTGAGAGGCCAGCTTACCTATATGGTATCACTCAGGTAAACAAGACAGAAGGAAGAGCTTGAGGGACGTATTCTCCCCCACAAGTTCATAGGTATGATGTCAGTCAACCTCCTGCCCTTGCTTGTATATTATTCAGACTGGAGGGTTGGGGGAAGATGCCAGAAGAGAATTTCTCCTTTCCTATGGCCTCATGACAAAGCAACTTCTAACGTTCCACAGTTCCCCAGAGAAAGCAAGACTCCTTCAGTAAGATCTGACACAGTAACCATTAACACTGTAAACTCTCATTATCTGGCCACTTCCTTTCAGAAAGGAAAATATTAGAGTCGGCTTGGTATTCATCATTCAATAACAGAAGAAAGGAAGAAAAGAATATAAAAGGTGGGATGTTTCTCCACTCCTAAATCTTGCTAGATCAAGATACTCTTTACTGATTAATAAGAGCTTACTGATTTGGCATCAATCATCTATTGAGTGAAGAACATTTTTTAGAAGAGGATGTGGTAAAGGACTGAAAAGTAATTCCTGCCATCAAAGAGCTTACAATTTGGTTGCAAAGACCAAACATGCCAAAGGAAATAATTAAAAAGTGATAAAGTGTCACATCCTTTAGTAAAAAATATATACCGGAAATTGCACAAATACACACATGTGCGCGCGCGCACACACACGCACGCGTGCACACACACACACACACACAGTCCCCTTCTCTCTCTCATGCATGGAAAAATGGTTAAAATATTAGTAACAGTCATCTCTGGTGGAATTTTAGGTCTCTGTACTTTTGTTCTTCATGTTTTTCACTCCTGTTTGAATGTCCTACAATGAAGAACATAGTATCTTGACAAAGAGAACAGAAATAAATTAAAAATCAACTTATCAAGGGTGTAAACAGGAAATTGCTTACAAATAGAATTTTGTACATAGAATATGATCTATGAACACAGCTAATAAAAATACATGGAAAAAAAGACTGAACGAAATCATATCGCATTATTAACGATCACTTTTCTCTATGGGCTATGGTGATTTCTGTCTTTTCTGCCTTTCATATGCTTTCTCAATTCCTAGAAAGTAAATCAATCTTTACTTAAAGAAATTCAGATGTTAAACAACGTTCACCCTCATTTTAAAATATCATGAGTAAAAGAGCTTTACTGATGACCCCGGGCTTACCGACATACCTGGAATAAGGGCTGTGCTGATGAGGATATCCACCTCTTTGCACTGTTGAGCGAAGAGCTTCATCTCAGCTTCGATGAACTCTTTGGACATCTCTTTTGCATATCCTCCTTGTCCCTCGCCAGATTCCTTCAAGTCCACCTCCAAGGGCTCAGCACCAAGAGACTTGAACTGCTCCAAAGCTGCGGCTCTGGGGATTATGGAAGGGAAAGCGTTGGTTATTTCAGGCCCTTAAGACAGAAATCAAGATCATTACTTACATACATATTGGGGGGAGGGGTTTAAGTTTTTATTTAAATTCCAGTTAGGTAACATACAGTGTAGTATCAGCTGCAGGTGTACAATACAGTGATTCGGCATTTCCATAGAACAGCCTGTGCTCATCACAAAAAGTGCACCTTCCTAATCCCCGTTACCCATTTCACCCACCAACCCCCACCTGCCTCCCCTCTGGCAACCATCAGTTTGTTCTCTATAGTCAATAGCCTGTTCTCGGTTTGCCCTTCCCTCTCTCTCTTTCTTTTTTCCCTTCACTTGTTTGTATTGTTTCTTAAAGTCCACATATGAGTGAAATCATATGGTATTTGTCTTTCTCTGACTTATTTCACTTGGCTTAATACAGTTCCATCCATACTGTTGCAAATGGCAAGTTTTCATTCTTTTTATGGCTGAATAATACTCCATTGTATACATATACCACATCTTCTTTCATTAGTCAGAGGGCACTTGGGCTGTTTCCATAATTTGGCTATTGTAAATAATGCTGTTATTAAACATCAGGTGCATGTATCCCTCTGAATTAGTATTTTTATATTCTCTGAGTAAATACCTAGTAGTGCAATTGCTGGATCATAGGGTAGTTCTATTTTTAACTTTTTGAGGAACCTCCATACTGCTTTCCACACTGGCTGCACCAGTTTGCATTCCCACCAACAGAGCAAGAGGGTTCCTTTTTCTTCACATCCTTGCCAGCACCTGTTGCTTCTTGTGTTATTGATTTTAGCCATTCTGACAGGTGTGAAGTTGTATCTCAGTGTAGTTTTGATTTGTATTTCTGATGATCAATGCTGTTGTGCCTCATTTCATGTGTCTGTTAGCCATCTGCATGTCTTCTTTGGTAAAATGTCTGTTCATGTCTTCTGCCCAGTTTTTAATGTGATTATTTGTTTTTTGGGTGTTGAGTTTTAAGAAGACTGAACTATTTATCTTCAAAACTGGAGATGTTCTTTTGATATCTCTGACTGGACTATTTCAATTATTTCCAGAAGCACATACCACTTCTATAACTTTTTTCTGGAAAAATAAAAATTATAGGGAATTCCAACTTCTACTTAGTTCGGTTACAAAAGGAATTTCCTATTGGTAACTCCAATAATCAATTATGTTTCTTGGGCCTCTATTGTCAATGATGACGTGAGTTCTGACCTACATTAAGATTCGACTTCATGCCAATCACTCAGGTTGAGATTTGTATTTGTAAATGTTCTGACCTTTGGGGACTTTTCTCACATAATGGACTCTTAGAAATATTTTAACAAAGTGATTTTTGCTCCTAAGCCTCATTAAATAGTTTTTGAAAAAAGCAACCTATGAATGGTATATGTTAAAATGTGAACAGCCAACAAATTTAATTATACAAAAATACGTTCAGTTTTAAAAAATAAACTCTAGCCGTGCACTGTGTACTGGTTGGAAAATTAGAACCAACGAAGATCTCAGCTCTGTGGTGGGAAGTGTGTTTAACTTACCAACTCCTATCCCACTACCAATGAATCCCAAACTCCCCTAATGACAGCGACCCCTTCCCAGACCCACTGAATTACAATCTCTAGCGGAGAGACCAGAAGCTTTATTTTTAGCAAGAGCTGCAGGTAACTCTGGCCATCAGGGAAGTTTGGGAAACTGTGGCCTGAGGCCATCGGTCCCAAGCAACTGTCATGGTCAGAGAGGGGACACAAAGTGCAGGACATGATTGAGCAA
Source organism: Paguma larvata (assembly GCA_030068075.1). Classification (NCBI taxonomy): domain Eukaryota; kingdom Metazoa; phylum Chordata; class Mammalia; order Carnivora; family Viverridae; genus Paguma; species Paguma larvata. The sequence goes on along the minus strand of CM057826.1, from coordinate 33,164,341 downwards.
GAGGTTCTCACCCTTTCTGCTGGCTTGAACAAGGAAGCTTGTAGCCCAGATTGCCCGGGGAGGCCAACTTGTGACACAGGGAAATTAGCCAAAGCTGAGGACAGCCGAGAGGACAGAAAGAACCCGGTCCTGGACGGCGCCAATGAGCTGCTGACTCAAGTGTGAAAAGGGGACTCCTTCCCATGCATTTTCATTTAAAAGAGCTAATACATTTACTTAGAGTATAAGCCAGTTTGAGTTGTTTTCTATTCCTTACAGCCAAAGGGATACTGCTGTTTACAAAGTTTTAGAAATGTCTACTAGTTTTAATGAAATAAGATGGATTTAAAATGACATATATATGCATGTGGAGAGTGATCACAATTTCATTCAAAGGGTATCTGCATAAATATCTATAAGAAATTACACTAAAAAAATCATTAGCAATTGTATCTAGCTGGTAGAATTATATAAGGTATTTTTATTTTCTTTCTTATGTTTCTCTGTACTTTTCAATAATGGACATGTACAAAATAAACATAAACACAATTTTAGAATCTTTATCCTCAAAATAATTATCATTTAAAACTATTATAACGTATCAAAATGTAAGACGTGAATATTTTGACGTCAAACTTCATTTCTAGGAATTTATCCTAAGGAAATAATGAGATATCTCCAAATAACATATGTTCTTATATATACATATATACAGTATTGTTCATACACAATGAAAATGTCCATTATAGAGGACTAATTAAATAAGTCACTCTACTTCCACACAGTGAAATCTTATGCAGCCATTAAATGTTTTTAGGTAAGTAAAGATCTTCACAATCAACTGTTAAGTAAGGACAACGCCAGTTAAAACAGTACTATTAGGGGCGCCTGGGTGGCTCAGTTGGTTAAGTGGCTGACTTTGGATCAGGTCATGATCTCACGGTCTGTGAGTTCGAGCCTCGCATCGGGCTCTGTGCTGGTGGCTCAGAGACTGGAGCCTGCTTCAGATTCTGTGTCTCCCTCTCTCTCTGTGCCCTTCCCCTGCTCATACTCTGTCTCTATGTCTCTCAAAAATAAATAAACGTTAAAAAACATTTTTTTTAAAAACAGTACTATTAATAAAATTACATTTTTAATTAATGTGTAGAAAAGATAATATATACTGTTAATAGTTCTCTCCAGGGACTAGGCTATTTTATTTTCACTTTTTGTACTTTTTAAAATTCTTCTGAATTGGAGGAATAAGGACGTATTAGTTTTATGATAAGAAAGGAAACTAAATGTTATAAAATTGATTATGTCTCTATAGTATATAAAATAGGGCTGATTATCCCCACATCATAGTTTTTTTGTTGTTGTTTTTGAGAAAGAGAGAGAGCATAAGCGGGGGAAGGGCAGAGGGGAGAGGGAATCTTAAGCAGGCTCCATGACGAGCGTAGAGCCAGAAGCAGGGCTTGATCTCACATCCTTGAGATCATGACCTGAGCCAAAAACAAGAGTCACATGCTTAACTAACTGAGCCACCCAGGTGCCTTGTAAAGAAGAAATAAAACAAAACATACAGCACAATGCCTGGAAGAGAGTAAGCATTATTACAGGTGTCTGAAAACTATAGCTCCTGACCTGCCAATTATTTTTGTAAGTAAAGCTTTATTGGAACACACACATACACAAAAAGAAAAATAAAGTAAAGCTATCATATTTCTAAACTTTGCAACACAGGCATTAGGTAGGATGCACACTATTTTTTACCAGATAAATCTCTTAGTTATTGTTTGAAAATATTTAAAAATCATACTCCTCTAATATGACTGGGCGATGTGTTGTCCTTAGGTTTTTAGGACGTTTACCTGAAAATATATACTATTCAGTCTTCCAACAAGAATTTATAATCAAGTGTGTTTTCTAATATGTTTGGATTTCATATTTATGATACTAACCCCTAGTCTCAAAATAGTGATTGAGGTATGTATAATCCTTAGAAAAGCATTGTATCAGTTCAGCCACATCTTTCTTCATTGTTTACTTGAGCTGTCCTAGTAAACAGCAAATAAAAATGGAGTTAAGCAACAGCCATCCTCTAGCTATCCGATCTATTTGCTATCTAAACCAACGACATCAAAATACAGAGTAAATTCTCAGTAGCTGACCTGACGGCAAGTTTCAAATCATCTCTAAGTCAGATATACACATTTCCACATTAATGCTACTGTGGCTACACTGAAAACCTGCACAACCTCCTCTCCAGGTTTGGGTGTCTTCAAAAACTTCGCATCAGCAAACAGTAAAAATTAAAAGCACAAATGGCATGCGTAACTCTGGCTCTCCTTGGCTTGTATCCTGGTTATTCCAGAAAAGCCTTTCCTCATCTCAGCAGGACAGGTCAGTACATCAGTTCTCTAAACTCCAGGTAAGCACTGTAAATCATACTCTATGGACCGTTCCTTACTCCAGAAAGTCATATTCTTTCCAACTTTGAATCGCTGCAAATTTTTTTGATCATTCTATATTCACGGTGGGCAGCAGTCTTATTCCTCTACTGATCTCAGCTGATAAAGAATAACTACATATTTTAACCTTGAAATAGTATTCATACATAAAAATGACAGCAATTCTCAATAAGCATTTAATAAAATCCAGTATCTAATATCTTCTGAAATGAAGAACAATTTTAATTAAACTTTTCTTTAAGGAATTCTGGAAAATATTGATACATCTGCTTTAAAGTATCATGCAATGAACATAATTGAGTACTTTCACTAGGCGCTCTACTATTGCCCAAGCAGCTTTATTTGCTTCCATCCATAAAATGCAGAGCATACCTCTCACCTCCATGTCCCCTGGTCTGTTCTCCAAAATACCTCCTATGCTGACTTTTTTTTTAAGTAAACCCTATGCCCAACATGGGGCTCAAACTCATGACCCCAAGATCAAGAGTCACATGCTCTACCGACTGAGCCAGCCAGGCCAAATATCTCCTATACTACTCTCTTCATACCCACAGACACCTTGGTTCACGTCCTCCCTGACCTGTAAACGCATTCCGGACAGAAATAGGACACGGCGGGGCACCTGGGTGGCTCAGTCGGTTAAGCGGCTGACTTCGGTTCAGGTCATGATCTCACGGTCTGCAGGTTCGAGTCCCATGTCCGGCTCTGTGCTGACAGCTCAGAGCCTGAAGCTTGCTTCAGATTCTGTGTCTCCCCTGTCTCTCTGCTCCTCCTCCACTCATGCTCTGTCTCAGTCTCTCAAAAATAAATAAACATTAAAAAAATTTATAAAAAAAAAAAAAAGAAAGAAAGAAGACATGGCAGAGCAACATATTACCAACTCAGGATGAGAATAACTCTGGTGCCCCTGCTAATCCACATAAGGAAACAAAACTGAATGAGAGTTGTTCGTTTTCAATCTTCTGCTTTTTAGATTATTTCTGCTGTACTGAGTCTGGGTCCTTAAATTCTTTTCCCACCAGGTAATATTCTTCCACTTTGAATTAACTTTGAAGAAGTAGAAACATTTTCAAATGTAAAGAGCTTGTAACACAGTTTTCAATGTGCGACTTCCATTTACATATTCTAAAGAAAGCATAATATCCACCTGAAACAAAACGTTTTCACCTTAAGAGCAGTCACTCTTAGAGCACTTACTTACCTGGTGTCAAATCCTCGAACAATAGCACCCATCGACTTCGCTGCACCTGCAGAAGCCAGCCCAGCAACGCCACCACCAACTATCAGAATCTAGGGGAAAAGACAGAACGGCATGTTTTCATTTTTTTTTAATGTTTATTCATTTTTGAAAGAGAGAGAGTGCAAGTGGGGGAGGGGCAGAGAGAGAGACAGACACAGAATCCAAAGCAGGCTCCAGGGTCTGACCTGTCAGCACAGAGCCCAATGCAGGGCTTGAACCCACGAACCGTGAGATCGTGACTTGAGCCGAAGTTGGATGCTTAACTGACTCAGACACCCAGGTGCCCCAGAACAGTATGTTTTAAATAAAGTTCATGATCAACTGGTTATGAAAAATCATCAGCTAATAACTATCAGCGCCTGGTACACAGCATTCAATAATACACCGGATGGTGCTGGGAGTGGTGATCAGCCCTCGATAAATATACTGAGTGGATAGACAACACTTTATCTGCACCACCACTATTTTTAAAAATTTATCAACGGAACAACTGCTGGCAAACGCCCAAACCTTCACTAAAAAGTCTGACAACCAGCATCTCGGTGTGGAAGCCACATACAGCACAATGGGGATTATATGTGTTAAAGATTAACAGGTCTTGAGGTGCCTGAATGGCTCAGTCAGTTAAGCATATCTTGATTTTTGGCTCAGGTCATGATCCCAGGGTCATGGGATCAAGCTCTGTGTCTGGCTCCATGCTGAGCATGGAGCCTAAGATTCTTTCTCTCCCTCTGCCTCTCTTTTTTTTTTTTAATGTTTACATATTTTTGAGACAGAGAGAGACAGAGCATGAGTGGGGGAAGGGGCAGAGAGAGAGGGAGACACGGAATCCGAAGCAGGCTCCAGGCTCCGAGCTGTCAGCACAGAGCCCGACACGGGGCTCGAACCCACAGAGCGTGAGATCATGACCTGAGCCGAAGTCGGATGCTCAACCAACTGAGCCACCCAGGCGCCCCTGCCTCTCTTTTTTCTGCTCGCACATCTGCTCTTTCTCTCTCTCTCCCTCTCAAAAATTAAAAAAAAAAATTTTTTAAATAAAGTAACCTTTAAAGAAAAAAGATTAACAGGTCTTCCTCAGTGTGTAAAAACTATTTGCACTGAAATAAACTCCCTGCGCAGCATTCTAGCTCTCTCTCCCCTCACAAATTTTAAGCTTCCTCTATGTTCACAAAATATCAAAATAAGTTTCAAAGATGGATACAGCTTTGACAAAATATCTACCTTCTATTTTTTCCAACTACCTAATTTTGAACCAGTTTGAGTGACCAAAGCAACATAACTAATCTCCCTAACTATGGAAGGGTCAGAGCCAAGAAAACCAAAGAATTCCTCAGAAAACCAGTCTTCCGGCCTTCTAAGAACCACAATAAGAGCAATGTTGTCTCCAGTCTGGAATGGGCCTTCCAGAGAAAAGTTCTATTGTACTTCCCAGTCAATTGAAGCAAGTCCTTGTTGCTGTTAAAAAAAAGAAAGAAAGAAAGAAAGAAAGAAAGAAAGAAAGAAAGAAAGAAAGAAAGAAAGAAAGAAAGAAGGAAAGAAGGAAAGAAAGAAAAAGAAAAAGCCTCCCACAGAAAACAGTGAAGCTTATAAACTCCCACCTACCCATCATGCCCACACCTCCTTCCATCTCTTTAAGAAGGCTAGTCAGGGGGCGCCTGGGTGGCTCAGTCGGTTAAGGTTAAGCATCCGACTTCAGCTCAGGGCATGGTCTCACAGTGAGTTTGAGCCCCACTTCAGGATTCTCTCCCTCTCTCGTGCGCTCTCTCTCTCTCTCAAAAAAAAAAAAAAAAAAGTCTAGTGAAACCATGCTCCAGCGACCTCTAAGCAGTGTCTCTGAGATCATGTGAATTGATCTAGATGATGATGGTTGCGGGGTAGGGGGTTAGGCTACAGGAAAGGGGACAAAGAAGGACCACAGGGAACAAGCAGCCTCTGAGCTCTAAGCCACCAACCCTGCTCTAAATAATGAAAATGTGAAATAAAAATAAAATAAGTAAAAATCACAGGACTAGACCAAGTTATCCTGAATCAAGAAATAACAAAAGACCTCATAATTTAAAAGGCAGAATCACACAATAATGAAGCCAGGTAGATCTGACAACAGGAATTTACTCTTTCTCTCCAGAATGGGGTAAAGAAAAAGACACAGAGATTAAGAGTCAGAGTCAAACCCTGACTCGGCTACCAACTAGTTATTGGTAACTTTGAGCAAACTGCTTAGTATCTGCCATAACACAGTCAAAAACCCTTCCCAGAGGGCAGTTCTATTAAATGATGGGATAGAAAGCACCGATTACTAACTGGCACGATATAGACCTATCTACTCAAAAAATAGCAGAAAGGCCATGGGAAAGGAATGACCTTCAGGAATGTTCTTACTTTCCAGTCAGTTAACCTGTTCCTCCCCGTGACCTCCCCATCTAAGGACACTAAGTGTGCAACACAACTGTTCAAGCCAAACCAGGGAGGTCATCTCGAGTCCTCCCTTAACACATTTCCACCTCCAGTCCCTCGGCAAGCACTCTTGGAGTTAACCCCCAAAGATCTCCCAATCAGGCCCTTTCTCTGCACCTCTATTGCCACTACCTTCCCAGGGCACTATGTCAGCAATCGATTCTCAACAGGTCTTGCCTTCACTCTTCCTCCCACTATCCATTCGCCCACAGAACTTCTAGACGATTTTTTTAAGTCCTCATGAGATAATTGAATGTATATGTATTAGTCTCTGTCCCAGTTCCTGACACAGAACTCCTAAAACCCGAGAGCATCAGGAACACTTTTTGTTCCAACATCTGGTCTTTGACCCCAGTTCGTGACACAGAGTTCCTAAATCCCTTAGAATTTTGAGAAAAGACAGCATTATCTTTTGTTCTAATTGCGTTGACTCTTGGTGGGCTCCTGGATGACAGCTGATCACCAGAAAGCCCATGGGTAGCAGCTGAGGTTTTCAGCACCACCTCCCATTCTCCAGAGAGAGGAGAAGGGCTGGAAAAGGAGTTAATCATCAATTGTGCCCGTGTGATGAAGCCTCCATACAAAAAATCCCAAAACTACAGGGTTTAAAGAGTTTCCAGGATGGCGAACACACGGAGGTGCGGGGAGGGTGATGTGTCCAAAGAGGGCTCCACGCCCCTTGCCACGTCCCTCGCCTCATGCATTTCTTCCATCTGGGTGCTCACCTGTATCCTTTATCATATCTTTCTAAAACAAACTGGTAAACAGTAAGGAAACTATTTTCCTGAGTTCTGAGTTGTAGCAAATTAACTGAACCCAAGGAGGGGGTCATGGGAACCTCCGAACGGTGTATAGGCAATCTATCAGAAGCACAGGCAACCCTGGGCTTGCGAACGGCACGTGAAGGGGGAGAAGGCAGTCCTGTGGGACTGGGCCCTTCACCTGTGGGATCTGACACGACCGCCAGGTAGACAGTGTTAGAACTGAGTTAAGTTGCAGCACGCCCTGCTGGTGTCGCAGAATTGCTAGGTGTGGAGAAAACCCCCACACATCAGGTGACCGGAATGTCAGAAGTGAAATGTTCTATGTGAAAGTACAGGAGAGGCACAGGAGCAAAAGTGAGTTTTTCTAAAACAATCCCGAATCAGATACTTCCCTCGTCTGTGAGAGAATCTGAACGAGACCTGTGAGAGAAGCTCGACGGCATCCCGGCCCCAGCCTACCGTTCCACCATCATCTCCGACCGCTCGCCGCACTCCAGACCAACAGCCTCCTTTAGTCTTCTCTTTCCCGTCCCAGGGCTTCATACGTGCTGCTCCCTTGGCCTGAAATCCTAAATACCTGGTTTCTTTCATGCCATCCATTAGGCCTCAGTTTGAAGGTCAAGTGGAAGCCTTCCCATCACCCTAACAAAAGCGGCCTGCTGCCGTGACTCACTATTCTATCATCCTGTTTGTTTCTTTTATGTTTAAAATGATCTCACCTACTGATCTGATTGTGTATTTACCACCTCACAGTGGCCGCTACTAGAGTGTAAGTTTCACACGCAGGGATCTCCTTTGCCTTGTTCCTCCCATAGTCCAGCTCCTACAGCAGTGCCTGGCGTACTGGAAGCCATCCAATGACTTGACTGTTAGCTCATTGTAGACAAGTAAGACCCTTCCATATTTAAAGGAAATCCAAATAAAATATTCTTCAATCTACCTTGATAATCCCACCTAATGTCTAAGTCTTCAATAAGTAACTATTTCCAATATGTAACCAAAGTCCTTGAAGCTGCTATTTAAATTCGCAATAAAGACAGTCACTCTTCTACCTTTTAAAGGCTGATTGATTCTCCTTCCTTTAAGCCTCTTGTCTTTATTTCACTTCTAATCTCTTGTATATTCACAGCTTTCCTCTCCATTTCCACATAATTCAGGAAAGAGTCTAACAAAAACTGCGTAGCGCATTTGTGCATCGAAGCATTTGGCCAGTTTAAAAACAGCACTCAGGGGCGTCTGGGTGGCTCAGTCAGTTACGCGAACAACTCCTGCTTGCAGCTCAGGTCATGATCTCACAGTTTGTGAGTGTGAGCCCCTCATCGAGCTCCGCACTGTGCTTGGGATTCTCCTCCTTCCCCTCCCCATCCCTTGCATGCGCACACCCGCACGTGCTCTCAATCTCTCTCTTTCAAATAAACTTTAAAAATAAAAATAAAAACCAGCATTCAACTTCTGGCCACCATAGTGCCAGACAGATTCTCATGATCTTGACAAAGGAGTCAAAACGTCATGACTTCAAGGGCATCTGGCTGGCTCAGCTGGAAGAGCATGTGACTCTTGGTCTCAGAGTTGTGAGTTCGAACCCCACATTGGGTATAGAGATTACTTAAATAAATAAACTTTAAAAAAAAAACATAATCATTTCACATAGCACATCTCTGTTGTTGTTTGCTAACTTCCTTGTTATGTGTTCAGCCTCCACTTGAAGCACTTGCATCTTCTTCACCTGGCCTGTTCTTAAAGCAATATATCTCTCAAAGCTGCTAGTATCTTTTTTTTTCATGTGAGTTCTTGGTTTACATAACAAAGTACATAAGAGCAGGAAGCACTGAGTAAACCTGTGCCTACGGCAGAGTATACTGAGTATGCTATACTTTAAATGAACAACATTAAAGTCCTATTTCCTATACCTAGACAACATGCTTATATGGTCATTTAGTCTATGTAGTGTTGAAGGGTCATAACATAATCTACTCTTTTACCTAGCCATCCCCACCTCTCATCAACTGCTCCTCTCTGCTTTCAATCTAGATTAAAGAAACCACACCCATTCCCTCTGCCAAATACCCGGATAACACCACCTCTCTTTTTCCGTCCTCTTAACCCACATTTGAAAAAAAGTGAAGGGGCGCTTGGGTGCCTTAGTCGGTTAAGCATCCAACTCTTGATCTTGGCGCAGGTAGTGATCTCATGGTTCGTGGGATGGAACCCCATGTTGGGCTCCACGCTATCAGTGGGGAGCCTGCTTGGGATTCTCTCTCTTGCTCTCTCTCTGCCTGGTGGAAAATCTAAGACAATCTTTTCTATGAATCAAGTGTCATAACATCAGGAAATCAAAAATCTACTGAATGGTATGTCGAAGTTTTTTCAAACATGTTCTTCAAACATACACAGAACAAGTTATCCAAAACCACTTTAAGAATTCAAATTAGTAAGTAAAAAAAAAATCAAAAAATAAAAACTAGAACTTCCAGGAATGTTAAAATTCTTTTTTGTCAAGCAATCATAAACAGCTTTGAGGTTCTACCATATATTTGTACATGCCGCAGGGTCATCAGTGTGAAGTTAACACAGAACAAAACTTTTAAAATAGCTGTATTTAAGTACCACACATATCCTTACCTTTAAATAATTCCTATTATGAGGAAACATTACCTACCTTAGCTGGAGGAACTTTTCCAGCAGCTGTGATCTGACCGGTAAAAAACCGTCCAAAATGATTTGCTGCTAGTACAACAGCTTTGTAACTGAAAAAATAAATAAATATTTCCATAAAATGAAAGAGCTTAGACTCATGTATTATTCATAAGTCGCCAATGAAGCTTTAATCGTCAAAGATAATCACTAACATTTAAATCGTACCGACTGTGTCAAAAACCATTCTCAGAGCCACGTGAATACCTACTCCTTTATCCTCCTCAGCAATCCTACGGACAGGTACCGTTATTACCTTCATTTTACAGGTGAGTAAACAGAGACACAGAGAGAGGAAGAGACTCGCTAGTCACTCGCCTAGGAAATGGCAGAACCAGAAGCCTAACCCTGGCATCCTGCCCCCACAGGCACATTCTTACCCACGATGGCCTCTTCGGAATGAACACTGCAGAAGATCAGCTGGTGTGAAAACAGAAATGAAGGAAAGACCAAAAAAATGCTAACAATGGTTTTCTTACAGTATTGAAACTACAGATACTTCAGACTTTCTGTTTTACTGTGTTGTCCAAATTTTCTTTTATGATTATGTAGTATTTACATAATAGGGAAAAAGTTTAACATGAAAAAGATATGAGATATAGCAATATGCTTGTACATAATAAAATCCTAACCTCAGGACAAAAAATAAAACCAACTTCCCTCGGGGCACCTGAGTGGCTCAGTTGGTTAAGCATCCAGCATTAGCTCAGGTCATGACTCGCCTTGAGTCACTCGGTTCGTGAGTTCAAGATCCACGCTGATGGTGCAGAGCCTGCTTGGGATTCTGTCTCTCTGTACCTCCCCTGCTTGTGCACACTCTCTCTCAAAATAAATAAATAAAATTAAAAAAAAAAAAGTACTTCCCTTGATCGCTAAGAGTTGAAAGCATGGGATTTTGAGACAGAGTGACCTCAGTGCAGGGCCCACCTCTACCACTGACTGACTTTGCGGCCTTGGGTAAATTTCTATAAGTCCCTAATCCTTGGTTTCCTCATCTATAGAGTGGGGACAAAAAGAGCATCTCTTAGTGTTGTTATGAGGACCAAGCAAAACAATGCAGGTAAAGCACTTAGCACAAAGCCTGCCACCATAAGTGCTTGGTAAATATTAGCGTTTTTGGCTGAAGAAACATTTGTGCAACAAAAACTAGTAAAATATACCATATATTCCATCCTTCCTTACTAGGATACTGTTAACATACGAATTTCATTTTCAGAGCATTTAAAAGGCACTTCTGCAAATTCTCACTGTATGACATGCATTATAATTAAAATTACAATGCGACTATTTAATATGATCTACCTGCTAGCTGACAATAAAACCTTTCCCTGATCATATTTTTTCCCTGACCACACTTTTTATAAAATAATACTTGATATAATAATTGATGCGAAAGCATATATCGGTAACCCACTACTACTTTAAATCGTTTTATAGCAGAAAAGCAGTATTTAAGAGATCACATTACTTGTTAATCTTACTTTTGAATCCAAGTGACAGAAATTTTCAAAAAGTAAACATGATAAAGATTCAAAAGCCACTGTAAGAAATTTTGGAATTAATATTTTAAAATATTCAGCCGCTATTCTGAAACAAATAACAAAAATGAGATAGGTTACACAGGAATGTATAAGAAAACGCTGATAGTGAGAAAAAGCGGTAAGTTTGCCTCTTTTTGACGACAACGAAAAAGCTCAGAATGGACATAAATGAACTGAAAGGAGCATGTCTTCACTGTCATATGGCCGTGTGCGTGAGTTAGATAATGATATATCACATACTCTGTGGATAAGTATCCTAGAAGATACATCTCAAACTATGCCCTTTGCATGTATCGGCTTAGGACATAAGAGAGCGATTCTTTAAACTGTGTCCCAGGGATCCCCAAAGCTTCGATTCCAGCCAACTCTGGGGTCATACTGGGTGGGGTAGAGAACAGACATGTTTCTGGACACCCCTCCATCCCTCAATTCAAGCAAGGCCACTCTGCTCTTATTGGATTTGTTTTTATTGCCTCATAATATGTTGTTTGCTCAAAAGATTCTATGGTTAAAAAGCACTGAGCTGGAACTTTCATAACCTTTCATGTTACGCATTTCACAAGACAGAATCAACAGCAGTCTTCAAAGATCATGTTATATGCTTCCTATAGAAAACATTTAAGCCCCAGGGCACATGGGTGGCTCATTCAGTTAGGCATCCAACTCTTGGTTTTGGCTCGGATCGTGGTTCATGAGTTCGAACTCCACGTCAGGTTCCTGGCTGATGGTGCAGAGCCTGTGGGGATTCTCTCTCTTTCTGCCCCTTCCCTGTACTCGCTCACTCTCTCAAAATAAATAAGTAAACTTTAAAGAAAAGAAAATCTTTTAGAACCACGATATGTAATGTAACTTTTCTACAAACAAAATAATATGGCAAAAATTTATTTTGTCCTTTGGTGTATACTTTACGTCATAAAAATACCTTCAAAACACCAAACTCATGAACAATGAGATCATGACCTGAGCCGAAGTTGGACGCTTAGCTGACAAAGCCACCCAGGCACCCCTATTAATATGTGTTTTGACACCAGATGGAACTTTGTCAAATACAGACATTTTCCCTATTCAGTAAATATTTTATGAATTTACCTAAGCAAAACCTAATTAAAATGGTAAATGCTAATACGCATGTGTCAGGTTGAGCCATATGAAACTGCCAATATCTGACCTTTTTTGACCTATTAAAACAGCAATTTATATTGACTAAACTTATTGTGGTAATCATTTCACAATATACTGATATATTGAATACTGTTTATACCTTAAATTTATAAAAGGTTATATGTCAATTATATCTCAAATAAAATTTGAAAAAACGTAGCAGGGCGCCTGGTGGCTCAGTCGGTTAAGCATCTGACTTCGGCTCAGGTCATGATCGGACAGTACATGGGTTCAAGCCCAGTGTCAGGCTCTGTGCTGACAGCTCAGAGCCCGGAGCCTGCTTCAGATTCTGTGTCTCCCTCTCTCTCTGTCCCTCCCTCACTTGTGCTCTGTCTCTCTCTCTCTCAAAAATAAATAAACATCAAAAAAAATTTTTTAAAGAAAAGAAAAAAAGTAGCAATTTCTACCTAATATATACATGTATACACGCATATACACACACATATATGCAAGACGGTCTATTCCTCATACAAATAATTTCACAATCATTTGCTCTGATGGAAGGAAATAAGACATCTACCCATGAAGAGTGGAATATGAAGAATCATTTTCTATAACTCTGAAATAATAAACTGAGCCTTAAAAAACAAGGGCACTCTCAGGGAGCCTGGGTGGCTCAGTCAGTTAAGTCTTCAACTTCGGCTCAGGTCATGATCTCACCATTGGTAAGTTTGAGCCCCGTATCAGGCTCTGTGCTGACAGCTCAGAGCCTGGAACCTGCTTTGGATTCTGTGTCCCCTCTCTCTCTACCCCTCCCCGACTTGTGCTGTCTCTCTCTCTCTCAAAAATAAACATTAAAAAATTAAAAAAAAACAGTAAGGGCACTCTCAAAAAGCTGCAATCCCCAACAATTATTACAAGTAAAAGCACTGTAAGAGAGAAGAGCCACAATGAGGATGTTTCTAGAGTACCACTGTGCTTTGTTCAACCAAAACAGAACGGAATTGACATACCCAGCAATGTTGGCCATGGAGCTTAGCGCGTCATATCCCTGAGCAATCGTGACTCTTGGAACCTGGTCCATCGCCAAAACTGTAGTTTTTCTTTTAGAAAGTTTATTTAGCAAGTCTGGATTTTGGGCTGGGTAAATAAAGCTAATCAATGTTCCCGATGTCTTTAAAAGGTCGACCTCATGAACACCTAATGCTGGATTAACCATGGGGGCTCGCACCTGAGGGAAAAAAGTCAAGTCACTGATTAATAATGTAAATACCTTTATCGTATTTTTAAGTAAACAGGACAATTTAAACAACACTCCATGAGTGAAATAATAGTCTACACGTAATATTTCAGCAATAAATCTTGGACTAAATTCGTAAACAAGGTAAGGAGCACCAAGATCTTTGCCATCTGTCCTCTGACTGATGACCAACCTAGGAACTGATCTGAAAAGAGCACGCTATCATTCTGGAAGGTTCCCACTCACACCTAAAATTTTATTTTTAAGTAATCTCTACACCCTACGTGGGGCTCAAACTCACGACCCCAAAATCAAGAGTTGCATACTCTAGCAACTAAGCCAGCCAGATGCCCCTGCTCTGGTAAGATGAAGAGATATTAGAATAAACAGGCAGAGAGTGTTTGTCCTGTGTTCAAGACTCAATTCTTGCAAATTTCAGCAAGCACAAACATTTGGAGTGGTAAGTTAAAAACATTATAAACTAAAATCTACACTGTCATATGTATAGATATATGTCACCTTAAAATTCCAGGTAAATATTTGTAAATGGACACAATTCAAACAGTAGCCATACACTCTGCTACGTGAAGAAGGAGTAAACAAGTCAATGAATACATACACTGTAAGTTTCAGACGGCCACAATTTAAAGCCGAAATTTTAAAATTCCATTTAAAAAAGTATTTTAAAAGTTGGTTTTCGTTTTGTTTTTCATTTCTTGTAGTCATTTTCAGGGACCTTAATGACTTCAAGGTTTTAAGGCTCATAACGTGGCTTTACCATTGCCAGCTTTTCCTAAGTTTCTGCAGAAACACATTCAGGTAAGCAGATTCATTTGTGGGCTTTCAGGGAGTGTTTTATATCCAAGTTTAAAATCGATCATCAATTAACATGTATCATATCCTTAGCTCTAGGTTCATAGTAGCACTTTTAGGCAAGTAAGCCCAGAGAACAATAGCTCAGGGACTTAAATCTTTAAAGGAAACAGAAACACAAACACTGTGTCAATACTTCCATTTCCTAGCAGTTCATCTCATTTACCTAGGAGACAGCTTTATTTGTTACTGCCACTGCAGCTGTTGATCTAGTGGTACATATGAATTTTTTTTTACTGTTTTATAATAGTTTATTTTCAAATTGGTTTACATATAACACCCAGTGTTCATCCCAACACGTGCCCTCTTTAATGCCCGTCATCCCCTATGATTTTAATTAAGGTTCTGGATTGTAAGACTCTCTAGGGGCGCCTGGGTGGCTTAGTTGGTTAAGCACCCAACTTTGCTCAGGTCATGATCTCGCAGTTCGTGGGTTCAAGCCCTGCATCGGGCTCTGTGCTGACAGCTCAGAGCCTGGAGCCTACTTCAGATTCTGTGTTACCTTCTCTCTCTCTCTCTCTCTCTCTCTCTCTCTGCCCCTCCCCTGCTCATTCTCTCTCTCACTCTCTCTCAAATAAACTTAAAAAAAAAAAAAAAAGACTCTTTGGCAAGGTCTATTTTTCCTCATTGAGAATCTACAATATAGATTTAATACAAACTAGAGGTCGACTTTGATTTAATTCTACTGGCCCCTATGAAATGCTCAGCTGAGACTATTGGCATCGGAGTGAGTTGAGTCAATAGAATGTTTTCCTGAATGTGCTTTTTGGATCACTAATTCCCCAGGATATTAACAGGCTTGACTCAAAAATAGGTCTCAAGGTCAAGTAGTTTACCAAGTATAAAGTTACCTAAGTTACTATATCATAGGATTTCTCAGTGCTTATAACATGCTCGGACACACTGCAGATCTGTGACGGAACACCAAGCTCTAACACTTATGTGCACCCTACTAACCCTTTACTGAGGGACATCGCAAAAGGTGTTGATCCCTCGAGCATATACTGGGATGGATATGCCCAGTCTTCCATTTATCCTAGGCTCTTATACTATACTAAGTTATATCACCAAGTATCTGTACACCTAAACACTTTAAGTTTCAGCTGAATTACAACACACCAACGTACCATAAATTTCACTATTAATTCCTACACCAAAAAATTGTTTTGTGTCTTCTGCAAAGATCACTAAAGACTCTGCCAAGTTATTCAGGAAAATTTATGCAAAAAAGAGAGTAAACAAAAAAACAATTATGTGATTGATGCCCCTTAGAAATTAACACACACACACAAAAGCTGGTCTTTCCTGAACAAGTGAGGAGTTTGTTTTAGCCTAATAATCATGCTTCTACAATCCCTATCTCCCTCTTTGTCTAGGCTGCAGAAGGTTTAGGATTTAAGCTAATGGTCATCTCTAGTAATTATCTAAGGTACACTGGGGATAGTCTCTTCCTTTCACTATATGATTTTGTTTTTACTTCAGATTTTATGTCTGAAGTTCTTCAGCACATAGATTTCTATTATATATTAAGACATTTCATTAAAGTACTCAGCCCAGTGCTGCTTTCTCCAGGGCAGCCCTGCCCTCTCTAGAAATAGCACTTAGGTCAGTTAAATCACTGTTCCTTCTACATATTAGAAGATCACTGTACATTCAGTCCTAGGAGGAGTCCCTTGCCCTTTTTCCATTCCTGTAGCAGTTAAGTACTCACCTGGGGGTATTCTGGATATGTATGAACCATGAAATGCAAATTCTCCCTAGTCAATAAGAAGGGAATTTCCACATGACAAATTTAAAAAGGAAGATCACTTTTTCTCCTCTCACGGTTAAACAGAGATCACATTGCCTGATAAAAGTTCTACCAGACTATGAAGAATATTCACAACATGCAACCATTTCTCTGGGAAAAGGCAGTGTTTGAAAATATGAAGAGTTATAACAATACAGAGCGAGTAATTTTTCTATGAAAACTTTTTAAAAAGCCAGCATGCCATAAATGAGGAGTGGAAAGGAATAATTACTTTGACCACCAAATCAGAAGCCAGCACTTCCTTCGCCCCTTGGATCTGGGCACCAGCTGCTCTGTAGTGATCATCAGAAAACTTGGAAGCTTCGCCAGCACCCGATTCCACGACAACACTAAAACCCTGCTTGACCAAGGCCTGAACACCGGCAGGAGACAATGCAACCCGTTTCTCATTTTGAAAAATCTCCTTGGGGACACCAACAGTCAGTTGCTTATATGGAATTCCTACAAAGGGGAAGGAAGGAAGGAAGGAAGGAAGGAAGGAAGGAAGGAAGGAAGGAAGGAAGGAAGGAAGGGGGAAGGAAGGAAGGAGGAATGAATGAAAGAAAGAAGGAAGGAAGGTAAGAAGGAAAGGAAAGGAAGGAAGAAGGGAAGGAAGGAAGGAAGGAAGAAGGAAAGAAAGAAACAAGGAGAAAGAGAAGGAAAGGAAGGAAGGAGGAAAAGGAGAAATAAAGGGAGAGAAAGAGAGAGAAAGAAAAAGAAAAATTAATTCAGTAAAAAACAACAACATAAAAACAATGGTTTAATAACAGAGTTCATGAAAATGGGCAGTCTGTTCAAAATATACTGCACATACAAGTTATTGCTCAAAATTATATTCCTGATTCATAATCATAATTAAGTTTTTTGAATAGATAATGGGAAATATTTATGCCCACTCTCTTAAATTTCAAATATTTCATTTAACCAAATGGCTCTCTTCAAAGCATAGGACTAGAGTATTCTTAGAAAAAAAATGGGTTGAGTGGGTTAACTCCACTCTTCTGGGACTTATGGTCTCTTTGTCCTCACCTTTAAGGAAGACAGAACTAATTAGCTGTTTTGAAGAACAACCCTATACTAGACACTTTGCAGGCTACACTCGAAGTTTCCTTCCTGGGAATTTGGTCACAGGCAATCCCTCATAGATTTCCAAGTGTTGTTCCTGAGACCCTACATTCTTGGCCACAGTGGATTAGACCAAGAACCAACAGCTGGGTCAAAGATAATAGCCCCTGAGATGACTTACATAGGAACTGCCCAAGGACACTCTATGTTGCCCAGTAACGACTTGACCCATTCAGGTACTCTTTCAGAGTGTCTGAATGGGAGACCCTCAGAAAAGGACAGGGGAATAAACAGTACAAAAGCTATTTGTAAGCAGCCATGAGGTAAAAGGTAGACCAAAGAGAGATCTACAGCAGCAGTAGTAGAAACATCAGTCGTGGAGATACAAAGAGGGAAGATGAGCCATGGCTATGAAATCCAGAATACTATTCCACTTTTCCAAGTAGTTGAGGGGTTTCCTGGGCTTCTGTACTTCCCAAGAACACACACAATAAACCCTCACCACAAAATAGAATCTTGATGCGATTCTGTTCCTTGCAACCCAAAAGCGCCTGTATGAAAAAAACAAAGTACTTATATATGTCTCTGAACAACTTTATCTGAAGTACATTAGTTCCTTCTGTTGTTTTACTCAATGTGTGGGCATAAATAGATTTTTCTTTTAAATAAAAATCTGCTTCTGTATGTTGTACCAAAATTTAGGAAATCCACGCTAGCAACCTAAACTCTTAATATACATAATAAAAAAAATCAAATTATCTCTACAGAGTAACAACATAGAGGCCTTAGAGAAATTAAGTCAACCTAAAAATACTTGCATTTAGACACAGTCTTAGACCCCATACTCCATTAACACTAATAACTAAAAGTAAGCCAAAGGCAAACATGTGGTGAACTTTAACCTCTACTTGAAGGAGAGGGAGGAAAATAATAGAAAGCTGGAAGTATTTCAGATTTATGTGCAAAGTTAAATCACATAAATGTCTGGAATTCACTTATCTGACAACCTCGAATTACCTAGGCCCTACATACCGTAAGTCAAGGAAGCTACCAAAGACAAATGAAGTTCCATCCAACAGGTTCAGGAGCCAACTTGAAAGGCCAAATATGTAACAATTTGAGTATGAAAAAGAATAATTAACTGCCATGTAATAAAACGCATCCAAGGATGTTAAAATGGATGAGTTCATTATGATACTCAAAAAATAAGTATTTTTTTAAAAGCCTCATTGTCTAGGGGCGCCTGGGTGGCTCAGTCGGTTGAGCGTCCGACTTCGGCTCAGGTCATGATCTCACAGTCTGTGAGTTCGAGCCCCACATCGGGCTCTGTGCTGGCAGCTCAGAGCCTGGAGCCTGCTTCGGATTCTGTGTCTCCCTCTCTCTCTGCCCTTCGCCTGCTCATGCTCTGTCTCTATGTCTCAAAAATAAATAAACATTAAAAAATTTTTAGGGGCGCCTGGGTGGCTCAGTCGGTTGAGCGTCCGACTTCGGCTCAGGTCATGATCTCGCGGTTTGTGAGTTCGAGCCCCGCGTCGGGCTCTGTGCTGACGGCTCAGAGCCTGGAGCCTGCTTCACATTCTGTGTCTCCCTCTCTCTCTGCCCCTCCCCCGCTCATGCTCTGTCTCTCTCTGTCTCAAAAATAAATAAACATTAAAAAAAAATTTTTTTTAAAGTTTTTAAAAAAAAAGCTTCATTGGCTAACGTAACAGATGTGTGATAAGCAGAATAATGGTCTCCCACAGATGTCCACAGTTCTAATCCTCAGAACCTGTGAACGTGTCAGGATACATGGCAAAGGAGAATTAAGGTAGCAGATGGAATTAAGGTTGCTAATCAAATGACCCCGAATAAGGATTAGCCTGGATTATCTTTATAATGGATGGATATCAACATCTAAACTCACGGATTAGTTTCCCTGACGAAATACAATATATAATACACAGCATCCACCTATGAAGTATTCTTGCCAAAAAAAAAAAGCAAACCTGAGTCGAACCAAGCCTCTAGGTCTAGCTAAATGGTACAGAAAATACAATGAACAGAGAAACTGGTTAAATAATATGAAGGGAATTCAATCAGCCGAACCCAGGATGTGAGAAATTCTACAGGGCAAAACTACATTCTTCAAGAAATAAATTATAAAGAAAAAAAGAAGAGAACAGAGATCAAAAGAGACCTGAGAGATATAGTATGCAAATACCAAATGTAACCCTGTTTGCATCATTATTTGGATAAGGCAACTGTATAAAAAAAATTTTGAAAAAAAATCAAATACTGACTGGAATTACTTTTCATGCTTTGCAATGTGGTAATGAAATTGTGGTTATATATTTTTTAAATAGAATCCTTCTCTTTTAGAGACAAGAAGTAATTATCTGGGAAATAGTCAAGAACTACAAATTAAATGAAGAGTCTCCTGCATAGTCAATATAGAGATCTTGATGTCCACGCCTTTAGTCACAAGGACAATTCTCATGTCCTCAATGCAGTTACTTACTTTTATTTTAGACACAACTTTATCATGCTTGGATAATCTGGCTTTCTAGAACACCTAAAATAAAAATCTGAAGATAAAGTTGAGGGCTCTCAGGGGCAGGTACCCTGCCAACAGTCACTTGCCATATGAGAACAAGAAAAGAGGCTGTGAAATCTATTAAAGACAAACATAAGAACTCAAAGGGCATAGCAGTGTAGAGATTCTGATTGCACAGAGTCCTCAAACTTAAATTAAACAGAAGGGCATTATTCTATGTGGCAAAGACTTCTGGTTGCCCCCCAGGTATCTAACCTAGTCGTCCATCTGAGTGACACAATGCCAATTTTAGTTGAGCATGTCACCATCTGGAAGAAAAGATCTCTTTTGTGTCCAAGTCTCCCTTACAGCTACAAAATTGCCCCCTGTCTGAGTTTTTGCCAATGAGGTACACAGTGCTAAGGGGCTCTTTGCACAAAATGCATAATAAAAGGATCTCACTCAGTTTAGGAAGCTCTGGTTTAGCCTCTCCTTCTAACCTGCGCATGATAACAGAAGCAAGTGGGGATCCCAGCAGGGAACGCCTTGTAGGCTCCTCAAAGACTTCAGCTCTTCCTCTGCATGAGCTAGGACACCGGTGGCAAATTTTGAGAAGAGAGATATGCTCTTTCATTTTAAAAAGATGATGTTTTCATGTATGGAACAGACTACAGTGGGGGCAGAGGCAGAAATAAATAGAAGACTAGCACAACAGTCCAGGGGACAGATGATGGGGGCTCGGAACAGGACGATAACAGCGACAATGGTAAGACCCTGGATACAAGGTAGAGCTGACCTGTACCAACTATGAAGACCAAGATGACTCCAGGGTTTATGACCTCAGCGACTGAGACGAAGCTGCCATTCACTAAATTGAGAAGCGGTACTACGGATTAATTAATACACTTAGTTGCTAATTCCTGAACACAGACGAGCCTTATATGGTACAATTCCTCAATAAAGACAAGGAAAGAGGATGAGCTGTTGGGAGAAGTGGTTATTATGAGCAATAGTTCCCCAGGTACAACTTAACTGGTTTATCATTTCTCTTGTCCTATTTTATTTTCCTCTCTATTAGCACTGGCAGTCAGAAACTTCTAAACATGGAAAATATTTTTAAAAGCACTCGTTAGGGTTTTTTTTTAATGAAAAATTATGACTCACAAGCACCAGGCTATAAAACTGCATCGCTTTTCCTTTTATCAATCATCAGGAGATCCATTAGCTCCTATAACTTGAAGGTTTGATCTACGTACACTGAAGTGAGGCTTTACCTGGTTTTGCCGGGGCTTTACACCGCAGCGCCTGATGAGTGTGAAATGTTCGTAAAAAATCCTTCTTCCCAGGTATAATCTTACAGGACCCCAAATTGCTACGTAAAGGACACGAACAGCCAGTCACCACGGTTTTCAGTAGGTTCGCCATGTTCATATGACCTCCCAACTTCCTGAATCCCAAATTTCCTTGAGGGTAAATCACTAAGAGGAAAGAAAATACAATTTTTATGCCGAGAAAAACATACTTTGTCATTTGAACATCAAAAACATTTGTAAAAAAAAAAATACTAATTCAAAGAGCTTGGAATATAACAGATGCATGTGGGCGTCTACAGTGAATTTATGTGCCAAGTGCTTTCCTTACAGAAGATGCTTCAAAAGTTTGTTTCCAATTCAGATATTTAAAACTTGGAATCCGGGGCGCCTGGGTGGCTCATTCAGTTGGGCGGCCGACTTCAGCTCAGGTCATGATCTCGCGGTCTGTGAGTTCGAGCCCCGCGTTGGGCTCTGTGCTCGGAGCCTGGAGCCTGCTTCTGATTCTGTGTTTCCCTCTCTCTCTGCCCTTCCCCTGTTCATGCTGTGCCTCTATATCTCTCAATAAACATTAAAAAAAAAAAAAAACTTTAAAACTTGGAATCCAATCTCCCACTTAAATTGTGGTTATAAACTCATTATTCAATTCTAAGCCTTGATCGCCTAAGTCTAATTGATCCTTAATGTAGCTGGGAAGCTAAAAAAGAACATTACTATAGAGTCCAATCACATCTTACATGAAAGTTATCTTCTAAGTCTGTATGCACAGCAAAAATTGCATAGTCACCCTTGAATTTCCCTTAAATTGTCTATAATACTGCACAGTACAATAGCAACTCGTTTAGGCACCATGTTGTACAAGACACTGACAACCCATTCAGTGCAGTAAGATGCTTATCCTGAAAGACCCCCTGAAGTGAGACTGAGTGAACATGGCATTCCTGGGTGCCAAGTGCACATCTCAAGAAAATTAAGCATGCGTGGGATAGGACTCCAATTTTAAAAGAGAAAAATGTCATTATCACATAGGTTTATGCTTCTAGATGAGGGTGTATCTAGGAACTCTTCCATTGGTGGTTCTCACAAGTGGCCACTTTGCACCAGCTCTAACTGGGCTGGATGGAGTGTCACTGGCCTTTGCTATTATTGACCTAAGTTTCAGTGGCAACCTCCACCACTCTCCATGGCAGATCCCCACGGAGGAAGGCACGCCTACCATCCCCTCAATTCTCAATGTTCCCCCATCTTTCTTTTCTTTCTTTCAAAATCGGGAAGAACCAGAAGACCTGGAACTCTATCAGTCAAACTCAGCTAACTCTACCGACTACACTTTTAGGCTCTGCCCCATCATGTGGGCCCCCTGAGGGAGCAGTTTCCACAAACATTCTTCCAGGCTCCTGAGGAAGAACCGTCTAGTTTACTTGGAACTGCTGCCACAACTCCCTGAAGCAACTTCTTACAAATACCACAAAGCAACACTGGGGATGGAAATCCTTAATCCAGATGCTGCTTATTCTTAAAATGACCTTTAATTCAACAAACACATATAGAGGGCTGAGTCTCAGAGTCACAGTCGTTAGAAGCATCTGTGGAATCAAACTGGAATAGATCACATGCTTTGAGATAAGAAAAGTCAACAAGTAATAACAGTACAAAGCAGAGTAAGGCAAGTCCAAAGTTCTCCAAGGGATCAAAGAAGAAGATTGTGTTCTCCTACAGGGCTCAGAAAAAGAAAAGAAACACACTTGAGATAGAGAGAGTAATATGAAAAAAAGCTAAGATAGAGGAAGCATGCAAAATGCGTTTAGGAATGCAATCAAAAATGTATATGAATAATGCTCTGCACTTGAATAGGTTTTTGTATTTTCAGTGTTTCCAAATATGTCATTTCATTTCAATCCCAAGCACCCCTAAGACCCACAAATATTCTCCTCATTTATTCATGGGTCACTTCTCGGGTTGTTCATGGCTGAAAACAGAGAGCAAACAAGTTCAAAATTCAGCCACACATTCAAAACATTCACTGAAAATATGCCAACAACCAAGGGAGATACAAAGATATATAAAAGGTAATTCTTGCCTTGAGGGAGATTTGTCTTACCATACCAATGACCTAGTCTTATCCCTACCTCCCCCACTCACCCCAGTTTCTCTTCTTGGATCATCCCAGCTCCCCAACAGCCACCATTCTCATGGGGCTAATGAGGTTTACCCAGACCTCATCAGGGAGAGAATAAAGCTAGGTATAATAGAGCCCATGGTATTGTCTAAGTTGGCCACTCACTCCCTGTTTGACCTGAATTTCTCTGCACCTCAGTCTGCTCATACATAAAAGCACAGGAAAGTTTGTTTACAGGACCCCATTAGGTTCTAAAACTTTTATGACTACATAAGATCTTACAATACTTTAAAGCAGAAGTCCTGTTTTGGGAAATCTGGAAAAACTACCCTGCTTACTTGGAAAATGGTAATTTGATGTTGAACAGATCTCTGGCATCAGATGGCAATCAAGGCAGAGGCCTTCAGAGGCCAATTTTGCCCTAAAATTCCAATTAATTCAAGTTATAAACATATAGGACAGTGATCGGAAAATAGTTTATTGGTAGGGCACCTGGGTGGCTCAGTCAGTTAAATGTCTGCCTTCAGCTCAGGTCATGATCTCTCGTTTCGTGAGTTCAAACCCCACATCGGGCTCTCTGCTGTCACCACAGAGCCTGCTTTGGATCCTCTGTACCCCTCTCTCTTTGACCCTATCTCACTCACACACTCTCTCTCTTAAAAATAAATTTAAAAGGGCCCCTGGGTGGCTCAGTCAGTTAAGCGTCTGACTTCGGCTCAGGTCCTGATCTCACAGCTCTTGAGTTTGAGCAGGTGTCAGGCTGTGCTGACAGCTCAGAGCCTGGAGCCTGCTTCAGATTCTATGTTTCCCTCTTTCTTTGCCCCTCCCCTGCTCACACTGCGTGTGTGTCTCTCCTTCAAAAATAAATAAACATTAAAAAATAAATAAACTCTAAAAAAAAGAATGCTTAAGAAAGTAGTTTTTTAGCACGAACAGTCCCTATTACTAAATGTAAATTAAATACAAATGACCCTGAAATATATTCAAAGAATATTTGAACTGTGTTACCACAGACAGGTACTTGTTTACACAAAAGGTAGTATTCTACCTTAATTGTCACGTTTTTCCCTATCATTATTTTAAAGCTCTCTGCTATTTTATTACTTATGTGCTTCTATGGCTTTGAAGCAATAAGTTTTTACAACTCAAAACCGAAAAAAAAAATTTACTATAACATTCATAGAGTAGTGAAATGTAAGTTATTTGGGCAACTATCTCCCTTAGTAGATATTAAAATTCTTGAGGGCAAGCATGTCAGAGGACAGCCTAGAGGCTAACAAGGTGAATTGTGGGTTCCAAGCCCTCATTCTGCAATTATTAGCTGTGTCCTTGGCAAGTCAACCACTGAGCTTCTCTGAACCTGATTTTCTCATCTTTAAAATGGGGATAATAATAATAGCACCTGTGTTATAGGGTTGGTGTGAGGATTAAAAGGACACAATATATCTTTATTGCTATTACTACTCACTTTGGTATTACGTCTGGCCCGGTGCTTTGTACAAAAGAGGAAAACAGCAAGTATTTTTTTAACTGATGAATAACTAGGTAACCTGAAATCTCGGTATCGATGAAAATACAATCTCCAGAGTTTCAGGAAATTCCCTTTGAAAACAAAATGCTGCGTAGCCTTGTGGAAGACTGATGCTGTCAGCGAAGGTAAACAGTCTGAGCACGTTGCTGGTAAAAAAGTAATCCTAGACTGTCCATTTAATAAAATAAAAAATTTTTTTAATTTTTTGCAAATAAAAGGTGTGCAACAGAGAAGAGGGGAGTATGTTTTCTTCTTTATTTTTTTATAGTTTCAAGTTTTTATTTAAATTCCAGTTGGTTAACACACAGTGCAATATTAGTCAGAAGTAAAATTTAGTGACTCATCACTTACATACAACACCCAGGGCTCACCATAAGTGTCCTCCTTAATACCCATCACCCATTTAGCCCCTACCAGCTCCAGAAACCCTCAATTTGTTCTCTATTGTTAATAACCCAGTTAAGAAATGGGCAGAAGTGGGACGCATGGATGGCTCAGGTGGCTAAGCGAGGGACTCTTGGTTTCGGTTCAGGTCATGAATTGGAGCCCTAGCACAAGATCTGCGTGGGATTCTCTCTCTCCTCCTCTGCCGCTCCCCTGCTCTATCTCTCAAAATAAATAAATAAACGTTTAGAATAATGGGCAGAAAACATGAACATTTTTGAAGAGGGAAGCACTTTAAAAAGAGCATGCAAACCCCATAGGAACACAGTCTGTCCTACAAGACTCCTTACAAAGAGATCCCTTTAGGACTGCCCTGCACCACAGGGCGAATAAAGGACGCTTGCCACCGTAAACAAGTCACGCTTTTAAAGCGAAACATACCAACCAAGGACACAATACCCTACAGAAACTTAGACTGGCAGGCAGCGTGACCTCGCCCAAACCCACCGGTCCCGCCCCTCCTTGGGCAACTACTCTGCAGCTTGGCTGGCATCTGCGCGGGACCGCTATTTATAACCTTCCCTGGAAGCCCATTGGCCCGGGCCGGTTAATAGTCATTCCTCCTCTGGGGTTCGGATCAGCTCTGCCCCCACTGCTGTCTCCTCCCAATCGTCAGCCTGGGCCCCACTCTCCGCCCGGACGAAGTTTGCTCAGACCACCAGCCCTCACAGACATACACACTCACAACTTTCGCTCACCACCTCCTAAGTATCCAGTCGATCACAGACCCCGAATTCCCTTCAAGGTTCAAGCACAATTTCGGGGCGTCCAGCTGCCACCTCTCGGGGTGCACCCTCTATCGAAAGTCCTCCATGACCTCCCCCCTCCTCCCATCTTGCGGGCCGAAATGACCCCGTACGACTCCCGCTGCCTCCCCCCCAAAGCTCCAAGATCTGCCCCAAGACTCCAAGATATGCACCTGCACAGCTGCCGCCTCGTTCCCTGCCCTCTGCAAGGACTCAGTTCCCCAATCATTCGCCCACTCCCTTCCAAGTCGCACCGCCCCCCCCCCCCCCCGCAAGAGACAGGAAAGGGAGCCCTCAAGGCACAGTTCTCCTTCCCGACCCAAGCCTCTGGCCTGTGGGCGACCGGGTGCACCCAACACCCGGGTCACTGACGACCCCGCCCCCTTCTGCTCCCTGACAGGTCTCCTCCCCAGCAGGGGCCTGGACCCTCCCCGCAAGCCCTGAGCCCCCTCCCCAGCTGCGCCCCGAGAGCGCGCCCCGGCTGCCCGCGCGGTGCGGCTCACCTTGGCGGGGAGGCCGGGCGGCCGTGCGCAGCGCGCCGCGGGGGGAAGCCGCGCTGGCAGCCCTGGGCTCGGGCCCCACGGCGCTGCGCCTCCAACCCGGAAGAACAGCCCCAACCCGGCGGCGGCGACGGAGGCCACGTGACGCCGGCGTAGCCCCCCAACCCCCCCAGCCCCCTCCTCCGTCCGGCACCCCCTCCCCATCAGGCTCTTCTGCCCGCCAGGCCCCTGGAGCCTACCGCCCTCCCGCCGGACAAGAAAGCGACCTCACCAAACGTCCCCTTAGCGCGCCAAGGCTGGTTACCCCAAAGAGCCCTTCACCCCTCGGTGGCAACCAAAACCTCTTTGTCTTGGGCTCGACCAAAGGCCCCCTGCCCCGCCTCCACGCCTTCCCGCGGCGCGTCCTTGTCAATCAAACCTGGAGCCCCAAGCGGGCGCTGAAGTTTTCAAGGCTACGTTTGCCCACTCCCTGGGACAGCCAGTTACAATACCAAGTATGATTTCCTCTCTAGTGTCCCACCGGAGCAAGTAAGAGGATAATATAACTCCCCTTTGGTACCTTTCCTCTAGCTGTCTAGGAAAAATCAGAACTTCTGTAACAGAAGAGGACCAAAAGGAAAGTGGGAGGAGGCCAAGGGGTGGTGAAGGGCGGGAATGAGGGCGTTGTTGTTTCCTTCTGCCGGGAGAGGTGGAGTTAAATTCCTCGGAAACGAAGTCAAGGCCCGAAAATTAACACACGTCTACGTATTCATCTTCCCACCACGGGCCCAGAGAAAGCCGTGTGCTGTTGGTAGTATTAATAACCGGCGGCTAGAGAGCGCCCTTGGTGTCTTGAGAAGGCCTAGGTCGATTTCAGCAAAACATGAGGACCTACTCGTTCTTTGCGCATAGTTCTATTAGTCTGCAGGTATCTTCTGATTGAAAGTGGGAAGAATAAAATATACAGTATAAAATAAAATGATTCAGTTGCCCAAAGCTAAATCATCATGAAGTGTCAGCATGGTCACTGCATTTTACTTGAAGTGAAATATTTGAAATTGGTAAAACAGATGTTCCTAAGGAAAAAAAGAAAAAGAAAAGAAACGTCAGAGAAACCCTTCCTTTAAGAACGTCTCTTGTAAGGGGCGCCTGGGTGGCTCAGTCGGTTGAGTGTCCGACTTCGGCTCAGGTCATGATCTCACTCGTGGGTTTGAGTGAACCGCATCAGGTTCTGTGCTGATGGCCCGGAGCCTGGAGCCTGCTTCAGATTCTGTGTCTCCGTCTCACTCTGCCCCTCCCCTGCTCATGATCTGTCTCTCTCAAAATAAATATTTAAAAAATTTAAAAAAAAAGAACGTCTCTCGTGTTTAACCAGCCTAAAAGGTCATTCAACTAATGGACTTTCACTGACATCCAGAGGATGTCAAGGGAAAACATTGCCCCTCTCCTGAAAGAACTCACAGACAGGAAAGGACACAAGCCCCATGTTTTAAAAAATATAATGAACCATGATAAATGCACCCTTAGAAACAGGTTCCAGATACTGCAGGCTCAATGAGGCAGAAGCAATTGATAAGGATAAAAACTAAGCCCCTTTCATGATATATGTAAGTCAAATCATTATGCTGTACACCTTAAACATATACAGTACTGTATGTTAATTATATCTCAATAAAACTGGGGAAAAAACTAAAACTGGGGGGGAAAAAACACTTGCTTTAAAACCTGAGGGTGGGGTTCCTGGTGGCTCAGTCCAATCCCACTCTTGGTTTCTGCTCAGGTCACGATCTCCTAGTTTGGTTTGGGAATTGGAGCCACCTTGGGCTCCAGGCTGATGACGTGGAACCTACTTGGAATTCTCCCTTTCTCCGTCTCCCCTGCTTGCACACACTCTCTCTCTCAAAATAAATAAATTAAGTAAATAAATAAACACTGGGGGCAAGGGTTTGCTGCTTTTCTTTCAAGGCTTAAAGATCAGTGGTTTCTAGCTGGGGACAATTTTGTCCCACCGTGTCTGGAGACATTTTGGTTGTCACAACTGCAAAGGGGAGGCATCTAATGGGTAGAGACCAGGGATGCTGCTAACCACCCTTCATTACACAGGACAGCCACTTACAACCGAGAATTATCTGGCCCCAAACGTCAATAGTGCTAACACTGAGAAACCCTGGCTTAAATAAATGCTTGATGGATTATTCAATTTCACCTTCTTGTGATTATAGCACATCAGAAGAAATCCAAAGAGGACATACCACTTTTCACTTTTTCTATTAAATAGTAAGTATGTCGTAATTTTTAAAATTCATTCTTCTCATTTATGCAATGTAACTTGGGTACCATTCTCCACACGAAAACATTTGTCATTTGGAAGGTTCTGTTTTAGGCCCTAATCTCCCACATAGTAACTACAAAATATTCCTAGGAGTCCCCAAAGAAAATTGGATTAATTTCCAAAGAAAGTTTGTAAGTAAGTTGCTTCTGAATCTTAGAAACTGCCTTGTATAAAATTTTTGCAAAGATTTTATATCCCCTGTTAGGTTTTAAGGGCTGTGTCTACTTTGGTATCTGTTTCTTCCTCCTTGGTTTTCTCCACCTCTAACCCCCCTTCAGAAAAGTACTTCTCACATATATGCAAATTTTCATTATAGATTGTTCTATGATTTGGATACTTTAATAATTACTTAATTTAAATTAATAACTAAAAACTTAAATAATAAATATTTAATAAATACTTAATGTAGGGGTACCTGGGTAGCTCAATTACGTGACCAACTCTTGATTTTGGCTTAGGTCATGATCTCATGGTCCTGAGATCAAGCCCCATGTTGGGCTCCAAGCTGGGCATGGAGCCTGCTTAAGATTCTCTCTCTCTCCCTCAGCCCCTCTCCTGCTCACACTAAATAAATAAATATATACTTAATTTAAACTTAGGCAATCCAATTTTTTTTAATATTTTATTTTTATATAATCTCTACACCCAACATGGGACTCAAACTTATTCAATGTCAAAACATTGGACCCGAGACCAAGAGTCACACACTCGACTGACTAAGCCACCCAGGCTCCCCTGGATGTATCCCAACTTTAAACATTCAAATTTAAACCCTCTGAAATTTAGGAGACATTGTGCCCACAAATGCTTAAAGATAGTATTTACTATTTAGAGTCCTAATCTATCAAAATCAAAAAAGATTAAATCTTTAGAAGAGTGTAACACACCATTAGGGTCCGCTTTGAGGCCTCAAGCCAGAGAGGTGCCCAATAGTCAAAAATCAAAACGTAGACTGAGCCTGAAAAGATCTGCAATCAAAAACTGAATCCTAAAGAGGACATGTTAACAAAACCCTGCATCCAGTTAAAACTGGGCCAGTGAAAACACAATTACATGTGTTTTCATTGTGATTATTATGTTCAACAGTTATTAGTAGTTTATAGTTTCGAGCTTCCCTTTTACAAGTAAATATTAGCAGGGGCACCTGGGTGACTCTGTCAGTTAAGCGGCCGACTTCGGCTTCAGGTCATGATCTCACGGTCTGTGAGTTCGAGCCCCATGTCGGGCTCTGTGCTGCCAGCTCAGAGCCTGGAGCCTGCTTTGGATTCTGTGTCTCCCTCTCTCTCCCTGCCCTTCCCCTGCTCACGCTCTGTCTCTATGTCTCTCAAAAACAAACAAACAAACAAACTAAAAAAATTAAAAAAAAAAAAGTAAATATTAGCAAAGGAACAACTCCAAAGAGAACGTATTCTTAAACTCCAGGGATTTTGAGTAATGCAGACACCTTACGAGTTTTAAGGCAACCATCACTAACCCTAATCTCAGCTGTTTTCTCCCAGCAAACCAATCAAGACGTTGATTTTAAGAAACAAATATTAACCAGTTAAATGAACTTATACTCTTCCACATTAATTGAAAACAGATCAAGGAGGACTGACTTTAAACAGCTAGGACGAATCTAAATAATTGGCAGTTTATTGAAGTAAAACCAGTTTGTGTTTAGAATTGTTTAGAACTCAGGATACCTTTGTGGATATTCTTCTCCCCATATAGTAAGTGCCAATGATGAAAATGTTTTTAAAAATTATGTAAGAAATTAGGGGTGCCTTGGTGGCTCGGTCGGTTACGTGTCCAACTCCTGACTTTGGCTCAGGTCAGAATCTCATGGTTCCTGAGTTCTAGACTGACAGTGCAGAGCCTGCTTGGCATTCTTTCTCTCCCTCTCTCTCTTCCCCTCCCCTGCTCACTTACACACACGCTCTCTCTCTCTCAAAATGAATAAACTTTTTTTAAAAAATATATATATATATCTAAAATGATTTATCTAATGACAACTTTGGGGGCCTGGGAAGATGGTGAGAGATAGGGGCTACACCAGTACCTTAGGGCTGCTATAACAAGTTGCTACAAACTGGGTGGCTTAAAACAACAGACATGCATTCTCTCAGAATTCCGGAGACCGGAAGCTGACATCAAGGTGTCAGCTGAGTTGATTCCTCTGGAGGCTCTGAGGGAGAAACTGTGTGTACCTTCTGGAGAAAGCTTCTGGTTGTCAACAATCCTTTGGTGTTCCTTGGCTTATAGACACATGACACATGACTCTCAATCGCTGCCTCCTCTGTACATTGCCACCCTCTCTATATGTCTCTCTGTGCCCAAATCTCCATGTTCTGTGTCTTATAAAGACGCTGGTCAGGGGTGCCTGGGTGGCTCAGTTGGTTGAGGATCCAACTCTTGATTTTGGCTCAGGTCATGATCCCAGAGTCACAGGACTGACCCCCATGTTGAGCCTGCTTGAGATTCTTTCTCTCTCCTTCTGCTCCTCTTCCCCACTTACACTCTGTCTCTCTCTGAAAAAAAATTAAAAATGAAAATAAATCAAGTTTCTCTAGGGGCTTCTCTCACCTATAAAAAAAAAGACACCAGTAAATGGAATTAAGGTCCACTCTAAATCCAAGATGATTTCATCTCAAGATCCTTAACTAATTATATCTGCAAAAGCTGTATTTCCAAATAAGGGTAGTGATAAGTTGTGGGGGGATACTATTCAACCCACTGCAGGGGCATTCTGTGTCTTTTTATGTATAAATTTTTTCAATGTTTATTTATTTTAGAGCGAGAGAGAGAAAGAGAGGTGGGGAGAACAAGTGGGGTAGGGGCAGAGAGAGAGGGAGACAGAATCCAAAGCAGGCTCCAGGCTCTGAGCTGTCAGCACAGAGCAGATGCGGGGCTCACACCCAGGAACTGTGAGATCATGACCTGAGCCAAAGTTGGTGCTTAACTGACTGAGCCACCCAGACACCTGGCATTCTGTGTTTTTAAGGGTACTACAATGTAAAGAGGAGTCGTTTTTTGTTGTTTCTCTTTTTTCTTTAACATAGATTTAACAAGTCTTGAGTTTAAAATGAAAATCCAAGTTATTTGTTGGAAATTCAGGTGAAGGTCATACTGTATTAACAATTAGAAGAATTTCCTAATATACTTGCTATGAGCTTTTTTCTTTATTTTTTAAAATTTATTTACTTCTTTTGGTAATGTCTACACCCAACATGGGGCTTGAACCCACAACTCCAAGATCAAGAGTCACACACTCCTCTAACTGAACCAGCCAAGTGCCCCTTGTTTGGCTTTCTTAATGAAAATTCAATGTAACTGCATTTTTCCTTCAATTTTAAAATATATATATAACTATATATTATATAGTTACCACTCTCAAACTACTCGATTATAAGACTCCACAATAACAGTTAACTTGTTTATATTTAACTTATAAAAATTGCATTTTGATGAAAACTCGAGTTCAAATAAACAGGTTTTTTTTTACAGTTTTGTGAAATATAGTCTCTTTATAGATCTTTTTTTTAATGATAGATGTTACCCATAAAAATCAGAATTTCTCACCTTTGCTGGTTGTCAACATACCACTCTCCTATGACCTCCTATTTCCATAACCATTCATTCTCAGTTCTTTAGCCACTTAAATGTGCAAACATTTCAAATGTTCTCTTGGCTCTCTTTCCTTTTAGCTCGAATACTTTCTTCCTGGCAGTCCAATGTCAACTGTGCTATGGCAACTTCGAGCTTAATGTCCAGCCCAAATCTGTCTTCAGTTTCAAACTCATGCAGCCAACTGCCTCAGGTCATTTCCAAGGAGATATCCACAGGTATTTTTTTTTTTAATGCTTATTTGCTTTTGAGAGAGAGAGAGAGCAAGGGAAGGGCAGAGAAATAAAAGGACAGAGGATCCAAAGCAGGCTCTATGCTGACAGCAGCAAGCCCAGTGCAGGGCTTGAACTCACGAACCATGAGATCACGACCTGAGCCAAAGTCAGACGCTCAGTCGACTGAGCCACCCAGGTGCCCCATCCACAAATATTTTAAACTCAACGTGAGAAAATCCTCTCTTGCTCCTCTCCTTTTAGCCGTAACAAAATACTTACTGCTTCCTAAATGTACAAAGCTGTTGTAAATCCCCCAGCCATTTTGCATGCTTCTTCACTCTGGAATGCTCTCCTGGTTCTCCCTATTCTTTGCAGACTTGTGCTCAGGCTTGTCTCTTCCTCTGTGAAGCATTCCAGGGAGACTTGTTCGTCTCTTCTTTCTCTGAGCTAGCACAGTGCTTGGCACAGAACATATGCTAAGTAACTATTTTGCACATTGTTGTAAAGAGGATTAAAAAAACTAGCGTAAAGAAGATAGCCCAGGGTCTGGCACATAGATTTTCAAAAGTGTGCCCAATTTAATTTTGGCAAAAAGGCAAGAGCAACTCAATGGAGGAAAGATAGCCTTTTCAAGAAATGGTATCGAAGTAGCTGGACATCCATAGGCAACAAACAAAACACTTAGCGTAAATCTAAGTCTCACAGTTTATACAGTAATTCAATTGGAATAGAAGACAGACTTAAGTGTAAAATTGTCCCCATGGAGACCCCAAGACGAGGCCTTTACTGCTCACCTGCTTGTACCCACTAACTTCAATCTTACATTTTCCTCTAAGCTCTTCTTTCTGGCTTTCCTCTAGACTCAGGCAAATGAAACCAGAAACCACCACCTCCACGCCCCCCCCCCACACACACCCTCCCGTGATAGCAACTGCCCAGGTAAAATCTCCCCACTGGGCCAGACCACCAAGACCAGTTGAGCTAAACCTGATTTGTGCCTGTGCAGATGGACCACGGAGTGACCTCTAGAATGGCCTACAATTACCTTTACCTCATAATACTAAAGTCTCTGCCCAAGGAGTAGCCTCAGCCTCATGTAGATAACATACGATATACGTACAGGCATGTTTCCTTAAGGCACATGCAGGACCTTATGCACTCCTCTGTGTAGGATGACAAAGCTTCTCTATCTAAATATTCACCCTAACCCTAAACAAAAAGAACCCATTCACCCTTTCTTGGAGATTCACAGCTTTGGAAACCATTCCCTGTGATATCCTTATTTGCTGCAAATGAAAAGTTTCTTTGGGCAACAACTCAACCTGGTGCAAGTTCTGACTCACCAAGGAATGAACTCATTTCGGTTTGGTTACAAAATCACAAAACCTTTTCAAAAAATAAGAGAAAAATCTTCAGGACCTCGGGCTAGTCTTGACACCATTAGCACGATTTATAAAGGGAAAAATTGATAAATTGAATCTCATCGAAATGAAAATTTTTGGCAGAGCACCTGGGTGGCTCATTGGGTTAGGTGTCTGACTCTTGGTTTCAACTCAGGTCATGATCTCACAGTTTGTGAGCTCCAGTCCCAGATCAGGCTCTGCGCTGGCGGCACTGGTGGTGTGGAGGCTGCTTAGGATTCTTCCTGCCCCTCACCCATACAAGCACACACTCTCTCTCTCAAAAACAAATAAACATTAACAAAAATATGAAAATCTCTGACACTGTGAAAGACTGGATTAAGAGAATAAAAAGAAAAGCTACAGAATAGGAGAAAATATTTGCAAAACTCCCATCTACAAAGGGAATATATTTAGAATATATTAAAAAAAACTCTCAAAACTCAAGTTTTTTAAAAATCCAAATAGAAAATGGGCAGGGTTACCTGGTTGGCTCAGTTGGAAGAGCATGCAACTCTTGATCTCGGGATCATGAGTTCAACCCCCATGTTGGGGATGGAGATTACTTAAATAAACTTAAAAAAAAAAAAAAAAAAAGAAAAAGAGGGGCACCTGGATGACTCAGTCGGTTGGGCATTCAACTCTTGATTTTGCCTCATGTCATGATCCCAGGGTCACAAGATTGAGCCCTGTGTTGGGATCCACAGTGGAGCCTGCTTGAGATTCTCTGTCTCTTTCTCTCTCCTGCCCCTCCCCCCAACTCATATGCTTTCTCTGTGTCTCTCAAAATAAAATAAATAAAAGAAAAAGGTCAAAAAGCATATTTCACTGAAGAGGGATATAAGCACATAAAAAGATTTTCAATATCATTAGTCATTAAGAAAATTAAAATCAGGGTGCCTGGGTGGCTCAGTTGGTTGAACATCCAACTTTGGCTCAGGTCATGATCTCATGGTTCATGAGTTTGAGCCTTGCATCAGGCTCTGTGCTGACGGCTTGGAGCCTGGAGCCTGTTTCAGATTCTGTGTCTCCCTCTCTCTCTCTGCCCCTCCCCCCTCTCAAAAACAAATAAACATTAAAAAAATTAAAAAGGAAAAAAGAAAATGAAAATTAGAACCACAATAAGACATATTACACATCTGGGGCACCTGGGTGGCTCAGTTGGTTAACCGTCTGACTTCAGCTCAGGTCATGATCTCATGGCTCATGAATTTGCGCCCCATGTCAGGCTCCGTGCTGATAGCTCAGAGCCTGGAGCCTGCTTCAGATTCTGTCTCCCTCTCTCCGTACCCCTCTCCTGCTTGCTTTCTCTCTGTCTCTCTCAAATATAAACATTAAAAAAAAAAAATTTTAGGGGTGCCTGGGTGGCTCAGTCGGTTAAGCAGCCGACTTCAGCTCGAGTCATGATCTCACGGTCTGTGAGTTCGAGCCCCACATCGGGCTCTGTGCTGATGGCTCATCAGAGCCTGGAGCCTGCTTCGGATTCTGTGTCTCTCTCTCTGCCCTTCCCCTGCTCACGCTCTATCTCTATGTCTGTCAAAGATAAATAAACGTTAAGAAATTAAAAAAATAATAATAAAAGTTTAAAAAAAATTTTTAGGGGTGCCTGGGTGGCTTAGTCGGTTAAGCATCTGACTTCGGCTCAGGTCATGATCTCTTCGTGAGTTTGAGCCCCTCGTCGGGCTCTGTACTGACAGCTCAGAGCCTAGAGCCTGCTTCAGATTTTGTGTCTCCCTCTCTCTCTCTGCCCCTCCCCCACTCATGCTCGCACACTCTCTCTCTCTCTCTCTCTCTCTCTCCCCTCTCAAAAATGAATATTAAAAAAAAATTTTAAAGGCATATTACACATCTATAAGAAGATCTAAAATAAAAAATAATGACAATATCAAATGCTAGCGACGATGAGGAGATGTAAAATGGTACCAGTAGTCACTCTGGAAAACAGTTCTCTGGTTTCTTTAAAAACTAACCACACGACTATCATATGACCTAGCAATTATATTGGACATTTGTCCCAGAGAAATGAAAATTTATGTTCACGCAAAAACCTATACACACATTTTCATGGTAGCTTTATTCACAATAGCTCAAAATTGGAAACAACCCAGATGTTCTTCAACAGGTGAATGGTTGAACAGACTGTTACACACCTTTACCACGGAACAGTTCTCCGGCGAGGAAAGAGAAGGAAACAGCAATACACACAACTTTGATGAATCTTCAGACAATTATGCTGAGAGGGAGGGAAAAAAAAATCGAGTATTGAGAGATTACATACTACATGATTCCATTTATGTAACATTGTTGAAATAACAAAATTATGGAAATAAAGATCAGATTAGTAGATTCCAGTGTTTAAGGAGGAGATAAGGGTGGATGTGACTAACAAAAGGCAACATGAGGGAATCCTTGTGATGACGGAAATGTTCTGTATCTTGACTGTATCAGTGTCAATATCCTGGTTGTGACGCTGTACTAGAGTTTTGCAAGATGTTATTATTGGAGGAAACTAGGTAAAAAGTACTGACGTTCTCTCTATATGTCTTACATGTGCATGTGAATCAACAATTACCTAAAAATAAAATACTTATTTTTAAAAATAATCCTGGCAAGTGTAGTAAAATATTAATGAAGAAATCTATGAGGAGGCTATTCAGGCTAGTACATAAAATTCTTTCAAATTAGCTGTATTATTGAAGTTTTTCTTAGCATAATTAGAAAAAAATTAGGGGCGCCTGGGTGGCTCAGTCGGTTGAGCATCTGACTTCAGCTCAGGTCATGATCTTGCAGTCTGTGAGTTTGAGCCCCGTGTCGGGCTCTGTGCTGACAGCTCAGAGCCTGGAGCCTGCTTCGGATTCTGTGTCTCCCTCTCTCTCTGCCCCTCCCCCACTCATGCT
Source organism: Paguma larvata (assembly GCA_030068075.1). NCBI lineage: Eukaryota > Metazoa > Chordata > Mammalia > Carnivora > Viverridae > Paguma > Paguma larvata. Next base: position 33,127,560 of record CM057826.1, on the reverse strand, counting down.
CTGTCTCTCTCTGTCTCAAAAATAAATAAACATTAAAAAAATTTAAAAAAAAATTAAATACAAACTATTGTGATTAGATTGAGCCAGAGTTTTCCCACTCCCATAATCTAGAGGATAAAAGTGAAATAGATTCAACTCATTTCTTTTTTTTTTAATGTTTATTTTTGAGAAAGAGAGAGAGAGAGAGAGCACAAGAAAGGGAGGAGCAGAGAAAGAAGGAGGGAGACACAGAATACAAAGCAGGCTCTAGGCTTTGAGCTGTCAGCATAGAGCCCAACCAACACAGGGCTCAAACTCATGAACCATGAGATCATGACCTGAGCCAAAGTTGGTTGCTTAACCAACTGAGCCACCTAGAAGCCCCTCATTTCTTTTCTTATAAGCTTTGTTTTTAAAGTTTATTTATTTATTTTGAGAGAAAGAGATCACAGACCTGAGTGAGGGAGGGCAGAGAGAGAAAGGGAGAGAGAAGATCCAAAGCAGGCTCTGCCCTGTCAGCACAGAGCCGGACTCAAGGCTCTATCCCACGAACCATGAGACCATAACCTGAGCCAAGTTCGTGACCTGAGCTGAGATGGTGACCTGAGCTGAAGTCAAGAGTTGGGATGCTTAACCAACTAAGCCACGCAGGCACCCCATATTCACCTCATTTCTAAGTGTCTCTTTCCCTGATAACAGATCTGTCAAATGAGTTTGCCCACTGAACAAGAAATAAATTTCATGAAATGGCTTTTCATTAGTGGGGCTTTTCTGAAGCAGAGGTAGTAAATGTTGATGGTTCAAGAGGCCATGATAAATCTGGGGGTAAAGGAGTTGTTCTTCCTCCCCCCACCCCACTTCATTTTTTTCCCAGCATTTCCAATATTTATTAGGCCTGCTGATTGTCAAATTTCCCTCTCTACTGCTTTTTACTTATATAATGACCAACATACTCTAAGGATTGCATTGCTCTCTCTCCCACTAGGTGATACTTTAGCTGTCACATCTCTGTGGTTGGATTTTGAATCAAAGACCAATTACTATAATTTATGGCATTAACTCAAACATTTTAAGTAGTTTCAGGGAACAATTCATTTCAGAGCTTAAACATGGCAGACCTGAAAAGTACCTATAAATGCAAAGCGATCATTAGGAATTCTTTGTTTCTTAATCTCCATCATGGGCTGAAGAATACAAAAGCAAACAGAATGCCACTTCCGGACACTAAGAATAGTTAAATTCGTGTCATATGTTATAATTTACATAGTACTTTCACATATGTGATTTCATGTGATCATTTCAGTAATTGACGTAAGTACTGTTCTTCATGTTTTAAGATGAAGAAACTGGCTTGAGGCTAAGCTGACACACCTAAAGTCACATCAAAAAAGAGATATTGCTGAGACTTAGATGCAGATCTTCTGGTTCAGTGATTCCTGGTGGGGAAGACGATCCTCTAGGCAGAGGACACTAAGATGGCTGACTGGCCTGCGGGGCGAAGGTACAAAGAAAGGTAAGGAAAACAGGACGTTTCAGAGACAGACACATTTCTGTGAGCATCAAGAGTCCTTCTTATTAGTACCTCCCAATTCATTTACCTGGATTATGGCTTCTACTCCCTTATTTCATTTGAAATAAGACCTTCTCAAGAAGGCCTTTCCTGACTAACCAAGGTTGAATAGGATGCCGTCTCATTAAGACCCAAGCTTTGGGGTGTTTGGGTGGCTTGGTCAGTTAAGCATCCGACTTCAGCTAGGGCCATGATCTCACAGTTCTCATGAGTTCAAGTCCCACATCAGGCTCTGTGCTGACTGCGCAGAGCCTGGAGCCTGCTTCAGATTCTGTGTCTCCCTCTCTCTCTGCCCATCCTCCACTTGCTCTCTCAAATAAATAAACATTAAAATTTTTTTTTAAAAAGACCCAAGTTTTAACATAATTATGGTGTTTATCATTCTGTATTATTATTGCCTGATTGCCACACTTAAGCGTCTTGAGAATAGATATTTTATCTTTCTCATTGATAAGTCATCAACAACCAGTAGACTGTCTGGCTTCATTAGGCAGTCAAAAAAAAAAAAGAAAAAAAAAAAAAAAACATTGCCAGTGCCCTGTAGGAGTTGAAACAGAAAGGAGATTTAGCTGATCCTTGAAAAGCATAAGGGGTTAGGAGTCTTGGCCTTCCCCCACCCCCACAGCTGAAAGTCTGCATATAACTTTTGACTCTCCCAAAACTTGTCTAAGAGCCTACTGCTGACCAGAAGCCTTACCAATAACATAAACAGTCTGTTAACATACATTTTGTATGTTATATGTTTTATATACTATATTCTTATAATAAAGTAAGCTAGAAAAAGGAAATGTTGGTAAGAAAATCATAAGGAAAATACATTTACAGTACTATATTACATTTGTTGGAAAAAAATCTGCAATTAAGTGGGCCTGTAAAGTTCAGACTCATATTGTTCAGATATCAGCTGTATGGCTTTTGACCTTATGCCAACAAAAGAGCAGTACGTAGACTGTGCCAGAGAGATAGGGAAACAGAACAGAATCATATTTACATTTGATTTGTAAATATCAAATAAGACATCTTTTGCTACTTACATATTAAACATTCATGTTCCCAATTGTCTTTTGAATGCCAAATTTGGACTCTGAAAATAACATTTCTAGCTATTACATTACCTTATTGCTAGCCAGCAAGCACTTCAGTTCAATTAGTTGAATTGTGCAATTAGTAGAATATTGCCTGTCATAATTATTCATCCAGAACTTTCTCTAAAATTTTCAACTCTTATCTCATGCTCTGACTGCCACTTTCTTTTTTTTCCAGCTCCCCTATTTCTGACTCTTGATTCCTTTTTCCTTCCAACCTATCATTTATCTTTCATCTTCAATCCTTTCCATAGTTTAAGCCACGGACAGCCTCTCAACCCTTCTGACTTTACTCTTCTGCCTCACCTGCATAATGAAATTTCACTCTCACTAACAGGCTTCTCAATTCCTACCTCGGGTCATCAAGAGTTGCTAGAGAAAATCACGAAATTGCTCAGAGTGTCGCCCCTGCAAGTCCCTGGTCTCCGACCTCAGCGGGACTTTTTGCAGCACCCAGCAGTTCTCCCGTGCACTGGCCCCCTTCCCAAGCAGCTTCCTCTCCCAGAGCGGCACGTGCCAGCATTGCCACTTCCCTCAAACTCCCTCTTTTTATGTCTCCCACCCTCACAGTAAAGACATTTCCTCCTCCCTTTTTACTGAGAACACGGAGATCTTGTTAAGTTTCCAGCAACCTCCTTCTCCGGCAATTTCTCTGCATCTGCTTCCATTTCTTAGTGAAATAGCTTTCCCCCATCAAAAGTTATTTCTGCCACCTCTACTCTGAATTTGTGACCTGCCTCCTCCTCTAGTCCTTTATTCTCTCGGTTTCTTTCTTTTCCTCTGATGTTTTCCTTTCCTTCATTGTCTTTAGCTAACGAATGCATCTTTCTCCCATCTTTAATTTTTTTAATTTTTTAACGTTTATTTATTTTTGACAGACAGAGAGACAGTGCATGAGCAGGGGAAGGGCAGAGAGAGAGGGAGACACAGAATCTGAAGGAGGCTCCAGGCTCAGCCGTCAGCAGAGAGCCTGACGCGGGGCTCGAACCCACAGACCGTGAGATCATGACCTGAGCCGAAGTCGGCCGCCCAACCAACTGAGCCACCCAGGCGCCCTTTTCCCATCTTTAAAAAAACAAAACAAAACAAAACACAGGGGCGCCTGGGTGGCTCAGTCGGTTAAGCGTCTGACTTCGGCACAGGTCATGATCTTGCAGTTTGTGGGTTCAAGCCCCCTGTTGGGCTCTGTGCTGACAGCTCAGAGCCTGCTTCAGATTCTGCGTCTCCCCCTTTCTCTGCCCCTCCCATGCTCATGCTCTGTCTCTCTCTCTCAATAATAAAAAAAAAAAAATTAAAAAAATTAAACAAAATAAATAAAATAAAATAAAAACAACTATAATGGCAACAAAACATCTTTAATACACTTGTCTTACAAACTTCCCATATCTCTCCCATTTATTTTACTGTCAAGTTTAGAGCTGTCAATACTTCTAATACTGACAATTGTTTGCACCCGAATCACTCGTAAATCTCTATTATTTCATTTGCTAATATTATGAGAATACCTATTTATTAATTTATAGTGAGCAATATAACTCAAATAGAATAGAATGTTTGCATCTGTGCGACCCACTTATTCTGGAGATAAAATGTAGTACCCGTTTCAGCTGGTGGACTCCGGACTTAACGGAACTGGGTTGTTCACTATTTATGTGATCTTAGGCAAGTTAATTAACTCCTCTGAATCTCAGTGTTTCCATCTATAAACATGAGGTAAATAGTAAATAATAGTATGTACTTCACTGGGTCGTCGGGAAGATTAAATGAGGCAATTAAGTGAGAGAACCCATGTGTTTACTTGGAACACAGTAAGTGTTAAACATTAGCTATTATTGTGTTATTATTGTTCTCAAAGTGCAAATGTAGTCAAATTGTAATTGGAAGGTCAGTTGGTGAAGGAGGACTTGGTTCCCAGAGGTGGCTGTCATTCAAGTGGTTAGTGACATCAGGCAGTACGGACCTGCCAAGGTAAGTAGAGTGCTCAGGCTCGGAGAAGGTGCACTTTCACAGATTCTTTTATTATTATTATTATTTTTGTTTTAGAAAGAGAGTGAGTAGGAGAGAGGGGCAGAGGGAGAGAGACAGAGAATCTTAAGCAGGCTCCAGGCTCAGCGCAGAGTGGAACTCAGGGCTTGATCTCACACCCCTGGGACCATGACCTGAGCTGAAATCAAGAGTTGAGAATGCTCAAGTGACTAAGCCACCTAGGCATCCCTAGATTCTTCATAATTCTACTTTTATTTGACCTCTCTAACATACGACACTCTTGGGCTCTCCCTTTTAACATTCTCCACTGGCTTCTCTCAGTTTTAGTCCTACGTAAACACAGTAAATAGATTCCTCTTCTCCAACCCAGCCATTAAATTTGGGCTTCTCTTTCCTCTTCTGCCTCTATCCACTCTCCCCCAAGGAATCTGATTTCCCCTGTGGCTTCAGCTATCACATATCTAACCGTAGGCAACATTCCTCTGAAATCGAACTCCATTTTTTTACCTGTCCACTGAACAGTTCCACTCGGATGCTCCAGGTACCAAATGAAATGTCCAAAATAGAGCTAGTGAGAGTCCCCTCTTTCGCTGAACCTGCTCCCCTCTGGTACACCCACTCTTGGAGACTGAGGTATCAAAGACAGAATCCTGGGAGTCAACCTTATCTCCGGCTTCTCAGTAAGCCTCAAATACATCTGTCAGTTTCTTCAGAAACATTTCTTGAACTTGGCCCTTCTTTCCAACCCCACTACCTTAGTCACCATTATCATTTCCCTCTGGAATTTTTGCTATAGCCATCATAGGTCTTCCTGCGTCCAGTGTCAGACACCTCACAGCTACTAATCTCACAGCCTGTTTATCCTCAGCACTAAAACAGTGTCTGGCACAGAGCAGACATGCAATAAATATTTACTGAATGAATGAATTCCTGCCCTCATGGAGTTGATAGGCCGGCTAAGAGATCAACCTGCAACAAGTAAGCACAGCAGACATTGGGGAGATCCCAAGCAGCAGTCCTACCTGTCTCAGACTCAAAGATGGATTAGAGCCTTGATCCAGGAGTCAAGTGCTGAATGGCTGGGGCTTCATTTCATAGAAGGCCCAAGAGACTAGGAGAGAAAGATAATTTCCACAAATGAAACCCAAGAGAATAAACATGCCAGCTAATTCTTCTCTCTCGTAATGATGGCCCCACTAATTTATGATGTGTATGTTGCCGTGATAATGTGGGTAGGGAAGTGAACTAACTAGGAAAGTATAGGGAGTGATAGAATAAGATGAAACAAGGTTTATTTCTATGTGTTCTGTTTTTAAAATTTTTTATTTAGAAATAATTTAGATTTACAAGCAGCTATAAGAAAGAATACGGAGAGATCTTATTTACCCTTCACCCAGTTTCCCTCAATGGTAATATCTTGCATAACTATGCATAACTATAATATCACATCCAGGAAATTGACAATATGCCTACCTTCATTTTACATGCACTCATCTGTGTGTGTGTGTACACAAGCATATATGTATTTAGTTCTATGCAATTTTATCACATGTGGAGATTTGTGTGAGCATTACCACAGTCAAGAACAAAATATTTACATCACAATGATTCCTTGTAGTACTTACCCTTTTAATGTTTGCTTGTTTTACGTTTATTTATTTATTTTGAGAGAGAGAGCAAGAAGGGGAGGGGAGAGAGAGAGAAAGAGAGAGAAAGAGAGAGAGAGAAAGAAAGAATCCCAAGCAGGTTCTCACGAACCGTGAGATCATGACCTGAGCCAAAACCAAGAGTTGGACGCTTAACCGACTGAACCACTCAGGTGCCCCTAATGTCTACTTTTGAGAGACAGGGAGAGAGGGGCAGAGAATATGAAGGAGGCTCCGTGCTATCAGTGCGAAGCCTGACGTGGGGCTCGAACCCAGGAACCATGAGGTCATGACCTAAGCTGAAATCAGACACTGAATCACCTGAGCCACCCAGGTGCCCGAGTACTCACCCTTTTAATAGCCACACTGCTTCCCCCTAAACCCCAGCCTTTCCTTAATCCCTGGCAACCACTAAGCTCTTTTCCATCTTTATAATTTTGTCATTTCAAGGTGGTCTAAATGGAATCACACAATAACCTTTGGAGACTGGCTTTTTTAGCACTTGGTATAATTCCTGTGAGAGCCATCAGAATTGTTGTGTTGTCCTTTTACTTGCTGAGTAGTATTCTATGTGCCACAGTTGAACCATTCATCCATTAAAGAACATGTAGGTGGTTTCCAGTTGGGGGATAGTGTGAACGGAGCTGTGATTAAAATTTGGGCACAGGCTTTTGTGTGAACATAAATCTTCATTTCTTTGGGACGAATGCTTAGTTTGAGTTACCTTAACAAAAGACCACAGACTGGGTGGACTAAACAATAAATCTGTTTCTCACGGTTTTGGAAGCTGGGCAGGGTCGGTTTTGGGTGAGAGCCCTCTTTTTGGTTTGCAGACGGCCACCTTTCTGCTGTGTCCTCACGTGGCACAAGAGGGAGATCTCTGGTCTCTTCCCCTTCTTATGAGGCCAAGAGGCCCATTATGGAGGCTCTATCATCGTGGCTTCATCCAAGCCTAATTACCTGCAAACATCATCATAACGGGGATTACAGCTTTCACACATGAATTTCGAGGAGACGCAAACATTCACAGCATGCATAGCATTCTGCCCCTGGCCCCCAACAAAACTCCTGCCTTTCTGACATGCAAAATACATTCACTCCATCCCAAGAGCCCCAAAAGGATTAACTCATTCCAGCACCAAGTCTAAAATCTAAAGTCCAAAATCTCATCTAAATATTACCTAAATCAGGGGCTCCTGGGTGGCTCAGGTCATGATGTCACAGTTTGTAAGTTTGAGCCCTGTATCGGGCTTTCTGCTGTCAACACAAAACCCGCTTGGGATCCTCTGTCTCCCTCTCTCTCTGCCCCACCCCCGCTTGCATTCTCTCTCTAAAAAAAATAAACATTAAAAAAAAAATTCTCTAATCAGATATGGATGGGGGCACCTGAGTGGCTCAGCCAGTTCAATGTCTGACTCAGATCAAGATCTCAGGGTTGTGAGTTCAAGCCCTGTGCATGGAGCCTGCTTAAATCAGATATGGATGAGATCCGAGGTACAATTCACCCTGAGGCAAAATTCCTCTCCATCTATGAAGCCGTGAAACCAGTTAAGTCATATGCTTCCCAAACACAATGATGGGACAGGCATAGGACAGACATTCCCATTCCAAAAAGGAAATGGAAAAGAAGGGGTAACGGATCCCAAGCAAATCTCAAACCGACTAGCGGGCAAATTCCATGGTATCTTAATACTGAAAACCAATCCTTGGATTTGTCTCACATGATCATGGAGGCTGAAAGCCCCACAAGGTGCTGTTTGCAATCTGGGGAGCCAGGAAAACTAGTGGTATCGTTCCAGTCCAAGTCCGAAGACCTGAACACCAGAGCGCCACCAATGCTGGTGTCAGTCTCAGTCCAAGGCCAGACCAACATCCTAGCGTAAGCATTCGGTCAGGGAGATGGAATTCTCCCTTTCTCTTCCTTTTTGCTCTCTTTAGGCCCTCGATGGTGAAGAGGACACTTTGGGGAGAGCTGTCTCCTTTACTCAGTCCACTGATATGAGTGCTAATCTCTTCCAGGATCACCCTTATGGACACGCCCAGAAATAACGTTTAACCAGTTACCCGGGCATCCCATGGACCAGTCAAATTGACACATAAAGGTAACCATCACAAATGCCCAGGAGTGCAATTTCTGGCTTGTATAGTAGTTACATATACAATTCTTAAGGAAACTGCCAAACTAGTTTCTAGAATGATTATACCATTTTACATTCCCACCAGAAGGAGTGACTCAGTTTCTAGTTTCTCTACACTCTCGCAAGCATTTGGTGTTGTCACTGTTCTACTTTAGCCATTGTGATAAATAGGCAGTGAAATCTCATTGGGGTTTTAATTTTCTTTTACCTAATAGCTAATGATGTTGAACATTTTTTCCCTCATGGGCTTAAATGCCATCTGTACATTCTCTTCAGTGAAATATCTGTTTTGGCCACTTCCTAACTGGATTAGTCTTTCACAGTCGGGTTTTGAGAGTTCTTCATATATTCTAAACACAAGTCTTTTGTCACTAAATGGTTTGCCAATATTTTCTCCCCCATATTTTTGAAAACTCTCTCCTATTAGTTGGACTTGAAAGGCTGAACTGTCTACTCCCATATGGTCCAATGGGGATTTTGAAGGCATTAAGTGCTGCTGGTTTCTGAAAAACAATCTTTTTTTTAACATTCATCTTTTAATTTAAATCTCTCAAAAACTCTGAAAGAAAACCAGTCTTTTCATCACCACTATACTGGCGACACAGGAAAGGAAAAGCTGGACTGCAGGTGACTGCCATCACTGTTAAAAGCCTTTATGTATCTAGCACTGGGCTAAGATCTAAGGGTGTAGAGTTGAAAGGTGTCCTCTGGTTAGGGTGCCTGGATGGCTTCGTGCGTAGAGCATGCAACTCTTGATCTTGGGGTTATGAGTTCAAGCCCCATGTTGGGAGTACAGTTTACCAAAAAAAAAAAAAAAAAAAAAAGTGTCCTCTCACTTCAAGAGTAGTTTAGTGACGAGGACGGTTAAATAGACCAAATATTAACAACCCGGCATACTAAGTGCCAAGATATAGTTTTTCCAAGATGCAGCTATCATAAGGGAAGCATCTACGATTAGACAGCTTGGGGAAGTCTTTCGGAAAAGTTCTTTCAAACTCAGCCTAAGGAAACAGCTCCTTTCCAATTTTTACAGCAGGTCCTTTTCCCACATTACAACATATTTTCCAGCCTCTCCAAATTTAGCCCTACCCTCATAAGTCAATAAGGCACAAATGTGGAGAAGGAGCATTTGTGATGATTCTCTCCAGAGAGCCCTACGTGGTGCTCATGTTTGTGTGTGTGTGTGGCCTCTTGGCATTTTTTTAAGTAGTGTCTACTCTCAACGTGGGACTCAACTTACAATCTCAAGATCAAGAGTTGCATGCTTTACCAACTGAGCCAGCCAGGTACCCCTGGCCTCTTGGCATTTAGCAATACCTACCACCTGCCACTTGGCCCCATAACAGTCCCCAGATGGATATAGTCCTGGTAATAACTTGGCAACTTTTCTCTAAAATGGGGGTTATTGGAATGGCTATCTCATAGGATGTGAGGATTAAATAAAACGATAAAAGTAAAGCTCTGGAAACAATGGCTGGCACATACTAAATATTAGCTGTTGTTATGATGATGAAGCTAAATCCATCCCTGTTATCTCAGTCCACCCGGTCACATCTCATCGGAATAGGGCTAAAGTTACATAACAGTAAATAGGGAGAAGGCAGAGGATAACATCTCAATTAAAGATACCCTGTAAAGATACCCTGATGTTCCCATGGATGCAGAGTAGCCTTACACTCAGATAAGAATGTCTCAGGTGTAAAAACAGTGCTAGCCGTCATCAAAGTTCTAAGGGAACTTGCATTCATTCAGAAGGGTAATGAATGCAAACAAAACCCTGGCACAGGTCGAGGGCATATACTTAGTGAACATTAGGATAACTCACGCTCCCTGTTTTGGAGTATACAGTTTGTGAGTCGTTCCTGTAGAACAGAAAAGTAAGAAGTGACTGACCGCTACATAGAAGAATGGATTTTAATGTGATATTACCCCATCGAATCTTTACACTGTAATCTTGTGTTGTAATACATGCTCGATGCTACAACATACTTATTATTTTTAAAGATGGAGAAAATGAGGCTCAGAGAAGCTAAATCTCTAGCTTACCTACTAGGATCACACAGGCTTTAAGTGTCAAGGCCAGGATCTAAATCAAGCTCTGGCCCACTTTGAATCCTACATTCTTTCACTATACCAAGGAACCTTACTTTTTGTTGGTTGCCTTCCCTTCAATTCTTGCCAAGAATCAACAGCATGAATCATTTATTTATGATTGCCGTCATTAAACCCATTCTCACTCATTTACGTGAAGATGTTAATATTGTTTTTATTAGTAAGAAGAGAAAACGGTTAAGAAGAGTTCTGTTCCTAATTGAAGTGATTCTCAAGATGACAAGATTGAAAAACATTAAGCCTGGCTAAATACAAAGGGCTACAATCAGAGTTCGTGAGGATATTTCAGTATAATAGTAAAAAAAAAGGTTTTTTTTCTCCTTTTCATTACTTACATTCATTCTTCATTTGGCTTTCACAGTACCCGACCCGGCGAAAACAATAATTCACACATAAATAACGTCTAGAACTTTGCTGTGTGATGCGGTAGCCACTAGCCACATGTACCTAGTGAACACGTGAAATGTGCCTAATCCCAATGCAGATATGCTAAAACACATTGTTTTAATTAGTACGAAAAAAGGGAAACATCTCATTAATATTTTTGTATTAGTTACATGTTGAAATGATACCACTTTGGGTATATCGGGTAGATTATTAAAAATAATTTCACCTGTTTTTTGTACTCGTTAATGTGGCTTCTAGAAAATTTGTACTTACATAAGTAGCTTGCATTTGTGCTCGCGCTATATTTCTATTGGACAGACCTGGTAGACGACGAAAAAGAGGGGAATTTCATTGAAAGGTAGGGCATTTTATGAACATTTCTAGACGCGAAGAGAAAAGGGAGAAGACTGAGGCCAGGGCACAGTAGGTAGGACCTACTCTGATAAATACCTTATGTGAATTGAATGGGGCGGGGGGAGAGAGGTGCATTTTGATTGTGTTCCTCGTTCCCGCCCCCGCGGCCCACGAGACAGGTGGCGGAGCTTCTCCCGGAGCGGTCCTTCCGGGCCAGTCCTCGGGCCGGCCGGCGCCGGGTCATTGAGCACACCTGCGCGCCCACGGAGGTGCGCGTCCGCGAACCCTGGCTCTGCCTCCACGCCCCCTCCCCCCGTATTTTTATTTTCCTGGCATCAACCGTCAGTCTCGCACTTCTCTCCTGAGAGCCACCGCGTAAGTCAGGCCCGTCCGGGGTAAGCACCCCTCTCTGCTCTCGGCCTGGCCCGTGGGGCCGAGATGCCCTCGCCCGGGTCCCACGGCGGGCAGGGTTGTCCGGCGGCAGGGACGCCGCTCCCCCAGCGGCCTGCTGGGCCGCGGCTCCCAGCCCGCCACGAACCGCAGCAGACGCGGAGGACGCGCCCGGGGCCTCCGGGCCGCGGGGGGCCGCTGTGACCCGCCTTCGCCCCCGCCGCGCCGAAGGCGGGGGAGCTGGGTTTTGGGGAGAATCGACAAGCGGAGGGCAGCCGCGGGGGGCGGGCGCTCTGGAGCGGCGGCTTCGGCGGGTGCTCCAGCTGCCGTCCGCTCCTCCCGAAGCGCCGAGGAACCGAGCAGGGGCCCGCAGCCCTCCTCCTCCATGAGGCCCGAGTGAGCACGGCGGCGAGAGCCGGCCCGCGGCGCCTCCCCCCGCGTCCTCTCCCGAGCGCAGCGGCAGCGGCCCCCGGCGGAGGAGGAGGAGGAGCATGTCGGACGGTTTCGATCGGGCCCCAGGTGCTGGTCGGGGCCGGAGCCGGGGCCTGGGCCGCGGAGGGGGCGGGCCTGAGGGCGGCGGTTTCCCGAACGGAGCGGGGGCTGCTGAGCGGCCGCGGCACCAGCCGCCGCCGCAGCCCAAAGCCCCGGGCTTCCTGCAGCCGCCGCCGCTGCGCCAGCCCAGGACGGCCCCGCCGCCAGGGGCCCAGTGCGAGGTCCCCGCCGGCCCCCAGAGGCCTCCCCGGCCCGGGGCGCTCCCAGGTACGGAGCCGCTCTAGGGGACCCCGTCCTCCTGGGCCAACGCTTCCCCACGGCCCTCAGCGCGCGGCAAGGCCGGCGCTCTTTTTCCTTCTCCTCCTCCCCCCAACCCCCCCGTTCCCCGAAAGCATTCCCCGAGGGGCCCGGTTGCTCCGGGGTGGGGACGGGCCCGGAACGGGGTTTGGAAGGTGGCTGCCGGAATCCTTTGTGCGCCCCGGCTGGGGGAGGGGCCCAGTGCGCGGTCTCTTGAGTTCTGCCGTCCGGGGAGGAAGTAAAAATCGCCTCCCCCTTCCCAGCCCTGGAAAGGGAGACCATACGAGTATAACCACCTTTTTTAACTCCTTAAAAACGGAAAAAAGGAAAAGAAAGCCTTCGCGCATTCATTTAGGAGGCAGGTATGGCCATAAATGAGCTAAAGCAAGTCTATTGTTCCTTTTTGCAGGCTTTCTGTATATATTCTGGCGATAACCTTAAAATTCGTGACGGTTCTTGTTTAACTCTTAAAAACCAGTCCTTCTCCTGTGACTTTTCAGCAGATAGTAAGTTGCTATACAAAGGAATGAACGCATCTAACACCTCGTTTTTCCTTTCTCAGAGCAAACGAGGCCCCCGAGAGCTCCACCTAGTTCACAGGATAATATCCCACAGCAGAACTTGGAGTCAGCAATGGCTAAACCCCAGGTGGTTGTAGCTCCTGTGTTAATGTCCAAGCTGTCTGTGAACGCTCCTGAATTTTACCCATCAGGTTATTCTTCTAATTATACAGTAAGTATGCCTTTTTACTACAGTTCTGGATTAATAATACTGGAATAATGTAATTATTGTATGTCAGTAATTACTATGCTGGAGCTTTCTACTACACATAAAAACGTGATTTCTTTAAACTCCCGGAGAAATCAGATTCAGGAATATATTTTGTGGTTTGTAATGTTCAAAATACCCATGTAAATTGAGAGTAGACCTTTTTGTCTCTTTTCACTGTATTCCCAGTATCTATAGAGTGTTCCTAGCCTAGTAAAGGATCTAGGTAGGGCACTTTCAATATATAAAACTAAAATTTGTGTCCAGGGGCGCCTGGGTGGCTCAGTCGGTTAAGCCTCCAACTTCTGCTCAGGTCATGCTCTCAGGTTAGTGAGTTCGAGTCCCTGTTTGGGTTCTCTCTGCTGTCAGGGCAGAGCCAGCTTTCAATCCTCTGTCCTCCTCCCCGCCCCCCATCTGTGCCTGTTTCTGCTTTTGTGCACTTACACTCTCTCTCGCTCTCTCTCAAAAATGTTTAAAAAAAAAAAACAAAACAGTACTTTAAAAAATTTGTGTCCAGTGGACAATCTATAGAATAATGGTCTGGTAAAGCTGATTTTAAATTGGATTTTAGCAAGATAGCTGAATATTCCTGGTAGTCTTAGGGTAAATTAAACCATGGTTTTGTTGCAGACTAATTTGAGGTAGGTTTTTGAATGTTACACATCTGGACTCTTATGTTAAAACAGAAGCGTTTCTGGTTCTAATTAACTATTAAGAAATGTAGGAGGTTTTGATAAAGTGTTTACACAAGTACGAAGAACTTTTAAACTTTCTGGTTCATCTTTGTCAATAATAACTTGAAAAATTGATCTCCCTTTAAGTGGGAGAAAACACAAAGCACAATTGGGAATATGTCCTGGGTAAATGCTTAGCAATCGATCGTAGATAAATGGGTTGGGAACCATTAGAAGGTTAAAAAAAAAATGATAATACTTTAGCAGAAGCCTTCTCTTTCCTAATTTATTCATTTTACTGATATTTAACCCAGAATAGTGTACATAAAGGTTAGCTCAGAGTTTCACAAAATGAACACTTAAGCAGCATCCAAATCAAGAAAAGGAATGTTAACCTCCCTAAAGCTCCCTGTATCCCCTCCTAATCATTACTGCTCTTCTAGGTTAGCTACTATTTTGACTTCTAAGTTTTGCCTGTTTTCAAGTTTATATGAAAGGATTCATACAGAATATATTTTTTTCACTTTTTTTGACATTCAAGTTAATCCATGTTGTAGCTTGTAATGAAGGTGACTTAATCTATCATTCCATTGTGAGAATATACCACAGTCCCATTCGTCTGTTTTTGTTTTAATGTTTTTCTCTTTGTCTCATCTAAAAATTTTCTTACTCTTAAGGAGGCTTCATACATGGGGCTCCAACTCACTACCCTGAGATCAAGAATTGCACGCTCTACCAACCGAGCCAGCCAGGGACCTATTTCCCTTTGTCTCTTGATAAACATTTGAGCGTTTCCACTTTGGGTCTATTGTAAATAGGGCTGCTATTCTACCCATGGGTATGTACCTAGGAGTGGAATTGCAAGGACATAGGGTAGCCACCTCATTTTTTTCCCCAAAGATGCTAAGTATAAGTAATCTTTACACCCAACGTGTGGCTTGAAGTCCACCCCAAGATCAAGAGTTTTATGCTCTCTCAACAGAAGCAGCCAGGTACCCCGGTAGCCAACTTTAATGGAGATTGCCACATAGTTTTCCAAAGAGACTGTTCCAGTGTACGCTCTGAGTAGTATGTGATTTCCACTTGCTCTGCTTTCTTGTCAACATTTGGAAATTTCTGTTTTTAAGTTTAGCCATTCTGGTGGGTATGTGGTATCTACTTGTGGTTTATTTTTAATTAAATTTTAATGTTTACTTATTTTTGAGAGAGAGTGAGAGTGTGTAAGCAGGGGAGGGGCAGAGAGACAGGGAGACACAGAAACTGCAGGCTCCAGGCTCCGCACTGTCAGCACAAAGCCCAATGTGGGCCTCTTATGAATTGTGAGATCATGACCTGAGCTGAAGTGAGACGTTTAACCCCAGGCGCCTGACTACTTGTGGTTCTAATTTGTGTTTACCTGATAACTAAAGGCACACCTGTTTTGTTGCTTCTTGGATGGGGGGCAGTGCTTTCCTTCCATATTTGATAGAAAAGGTATGGAAAAACTGTACCCCATGTTTTAGAACATGGCGTAGACTGCCGTAGGAAAAAGCTTTGGTGGGCACCTGGGTGGCTTGGTTGAGCGTCTGACTCTGGATTTTTGGCTCAGGTCATGATCTTACGGTTCATGAGTTCGAGCCCCACATGGGCTCTTCGTTGATAGCAAGGAGCTTGCTTGAGATTCTTCCTCTTTCTTTGCCCCTCCTCCACTTGTGTGCGCATATGCACGCGCTCTCGCGCGCTCGCGCGCGCTCGTCTCGCGCGCTCGCGCGCGCTCGCTCTCTCTCTCTCTCTCTCTCTCTCTCTCTCTCTTAAGATAAATAAACTTAGAAAAAAGCTTTGGGGCTGGGAAGGGGAAAGGATAGGCATTTGCAAAGAGCAGTTGATCTGATGTCAGTCATGTAAAGTAGAAGTGAGAACAGCTTGGATTCTTGCCCAAAAGTTGTATTTGGCGCAGAGAGGAACCATTGGAGAGCTGTGAGTAGTTGAATAAACTCTTAAAGAGTACTTTCTTTCAGACAGCGCCAAACTGTTTCCCATTTGTCTCCCTATTGACTTGGGCCATTTTGTGATAGGACTGCGATTCCCACCTCCCAGAGTTCTATAACCAACTAGGGTACATAGTTCTGCATAGTTCAGTTGATTCCTGGCCTGCAGAGCCATTTTGGTCCACTTATTTTGAGCCATTGTTCTGTTAGGCATTCCTTGATATTCTCTATTAGATTAGTTTCTTTTATGCTCAGTTGACTGGAACAGATTGCAAACTGGAAGCCCATGGCTCCCTTGTGGCTTGCAGGTGTGTCCTCTTTGGCCCTCAGTGTTTTTCCTTTTTTTCAAGGGCCTATTTCACAACAACCAGTACTTAACTCAGATTTGCAACATCTAATTTATCTGGTTTCTTTGAAATCTTAAGATGTGGTGTACCAGACTGTGACTCTGATAGAGCAAAAATTGTCTGCAGCTGAATGGAGGCAGCCCCCTTAGATGGAATGTGTGACCTCTCATTGCTCATTGGCTTGCTTCATTTGTTTGTAATCCACCTCAATTCTATAATCATTCAAGCTTGCTCCCACTGCTCTGGTGCATTCTCTAGTCTTACTCATTTACCCTTTTACCCTCTGTCAAAGGTAAGCATTTTTCTCTGTCCTCTTAGTCACGGAACAGCAGTATTCTTGTTTTTTCCCTGACTCTTAGGATCGGGTCTTGTGAGGGAGACGTCTCTATATAGTAGCCATAATCCAAAGTTAGCTATATTCACTCACTGATTTGACAGATAGTTGGATACTTACTGTGAGTCAAGCATGGGGATACAGCAGTGAACAAAATGGACAAAAATGCCTTAAGTCTGCTTTGATATGCAAGAAAATCTGGGTATCTTTGAGCTGGATCTGTTCACAAGTATTCATGCTTTTTTCTAAAACCCTTTATGATAGTCTCTTGTGCTTTCTCAACCCTGCCAAGATTCTGAACCCTTTTATCCTCAAGTCCTTCCTCGAATCCCACTGCTAGAATTTCCTGCTTTTGATGCCATCTTCCCGGGGAGTTGCTATATCTGTCTACTCCTGGCCATTGCTTCTTCTCAGATCAACCATTACATCTTGAATACTTAATCACCCCTCACTTAACAAGAAGCTCCCGTAACAAGAACCAAAAATTCTACATAGGAATTCACAAAGCATTTATTAAGAAACAGAAATCCCCACCCCTTCCAAAATCCCATCTTTCTTCTAAGAATGTTCCCCTCAAGTTACTGCCTGTTTGTCTTCTGCCTTTCAATAGTGATATTCTCCTAAATGTAAATTTATTCACTGTTGGTACTGTTTTACTTCTCACTGATCAAACCTCTGTAGGCTGCTCCCCCTATTTGATACTGTTTTTGTGACCTTTACTGATGCTCTTTGGATTTTAAAATCTATTGTCATCTTATTATTTTATTTATCTATCCATTTATCTTGAGCCTGAGGGGAGGAAGGGTGGGAAGAGAGAATCCTGAGCAGGTTCCATGCTGTCAGTGCAGAGCCTGACGTGGGGCTCAAACTTGTGAACCAGGAGGTCGTGATGAGCTGAATTCAAGAGTCCGATGCTTAACTGACTGAGCCACCCAGACACCCCTAAAATCTATTGTCCTCTTAACCCTCAACTTAGTAGACTTTGACCACAGTATGATCTGTGCAGTTTAACAAGTCCCAGTATGTCTGGCCTTGTGCTAGGGGCCAAGGGTACCTTTTCAATCTTTTCAAACTTCCTCTTCTTTTTATAAGAACTGAATATTTAAGATACTGATTTTAATTTTTCCCTCTCTCTGCATAGTCCTTCCCTCCCAAGATTGCAACCATTGTTCTTTCAGATTTCAACTTCTAAGATTATTCTGTAGCATTTCCTTCTACGAACACCTTTTTCCTTTGGCCACTACGGCAGTACTTTCTTCATCCTTCCAATTTGCAGATCCTTCCTTCCTTCTTCCCTCGGACTCTAGTCCCTGAGGTTCTTCCCCCCCCCCCCCACACATTTTATTGCCTGCCTTGGTGATCCTCCATATCACTTAGCATCTGACCATTGCCTACCTGTCTACTGATGCTGAAATCTAATTCTTCCTCTGAACTCCTGGCTTGTATTTCTGTTTGTTTTGACTTGTTCATGAGGATCTCACTTCGAAACTCAAGTATAAAAAAAATTTATCGTCTGCAAACCTCTTTATTTTATTTATTTTTTTAATATTCTAGCTAGCTGCTCAGGCCAAAAACAGTATATTGGCTCCTATTCCCCCCTTCAAACTAAAGTAGTTTTGACTGTGCCACCATCTAGGTGTTCGATCAGTTTTCTTTTATTCCTGCTGCTTTGGATTAAGGTCTTCTCTCTACCAGTGTTTTCAAGGTATCTTCCATGAAAAGTGCACTTTCTAACTGATATCCCTCCTAATCTCTTGGCACAGAATTCTAAGAAAAATAAATAAAACTTCATCCTTCAGCTTAGAAGCCATTTAACTCCACATCGAAGACTGAAATTTGTACTTGAAAAAAATCTGGTACTAGAGAAATAATGCAAACATGGAGCACTGGTCTGTCCAGAATACTCTGTGCTGCTTTTTTTGCTTGAAACGGCAACCTCTGAGTCCATCCCCTGTAATGCTTATAGTCTGAGCAGCTCTACTCTCTTTCTTTACTTTCAGACTTTGGGCTCTCTTAAAAGAGTTCTGCTTCTGTAGAAGACTGGAAATCAGTCTTTGAGACTGCATTTTTGCCACAGTGAGTGACATTTGATAGAAACCAGAAATTAATACCTTCAGCTAGGACCTGTAGGCTTCCTGCTTTTCTCTGTCAGTAGTAACAGGACACTCCAGGTCTATAAAACTATATGTCAAAGTGTTTTTGATGTGAAACCCCCATGTGTAGCTAATATTGAGTGTATTTAATATATGCATTTATAATGCTTAAATGCTTTCACAATGTTATTTAAAAATGGCTAGTATTTATAATATGAACATTCATGGACTTCAGAGCTAACTACTGTTATCCCTCGTCTATCTTTCCAGAAACTTTCATTGTCTGTAAATCTCTTAAAATTAAACTGTACTAGAATATGGTTCTGTTCTTTGCATTTAACATATTCGTGATTTCTGTATTAATAGGCGTAAATCTATTTTGTTAATAAGTGTCTCTTTGATCTATTATGGATATAAGGTGGTATATTTAACCAGTTCTTTATTGATCATTAGATGGATTTTTGGCAATGAATATTCTTGTATATATGTCAGAGTTAGGTTTAAGCCTTTGTCAGCTCCTTGGAGTGTAGCATTGAGGTTGGAACCACAGGGTTTGTTCTGTGCTCAGGTCTTCTGACTAGCTCTATGACTGCACCAGTTACTTAGGTTGGTACATGGTCTTTCTTGTTCAAACTCTCTTTGCCCAATGATTTTTCCACTGGCTTTCAAGCCAGTTTTGGTGTAGTCCCCGAGATCCTACCTGATTTCCCGTTTGCCTCATTGATCTTATTAGCTATTGCCCCATCTTCAGTGTGTGTTCTGGCTTTTCTTTCTCAAAGGTATCAGATAAGCACCTATTGCCTTGGGGCCTGTATGCTTTTTTTTTTTTTTTTTAAAGTTTATTTTTGAGAAAGAGCACAAGCGGGGGAGGGACAGACAGAGGGGACAGAGGATCCAGAGCGGCTCTGCACTGACAGCAGGGAGCCTGATGGGAGGCTCGAACTCCTGAACCAAGAGGTCATAACCTGAGCTGAAGTCTGGCATTCAACTGACTGAGTCACCCAGGCGGCCTGGAGCCTATGTGCTTTATAAGCCTACTTTCTAAGCCTCAGATATTTATATGGCTGGGTTTCTTTTGTTTTTCTTTTCATCTTCAAATGAGGTGTTAACTATTCAGAATCCTTCCCGTTTTTTGTTGTTTGTTTTAATTCCAATGTAGTTAACATACAGTGTTATATTAGCCCACTTCTTTTCATAGTATATTCTAACATGTGAATGATGTCCTCCATGGTGGAAGATAATCTCCACTGGAGGACTTTTTCTCCTTTGTTCATCCCAAGACCGTACCCCCAGCCCCTAGAACAGTGTTTGGCACTTAGCAGGAACTCAACAGGAAACACTTTTGAATGAATAACCAGGCTGACTTAACTGCTTTGTGTTCATTTCTACCATCTGTGCCAAGTTTTAGGGTTAAGTGAGACAAGCTTGCAGAGCTCTTACGGTGTCGCATATTGTACATAGCTTATTAACCAGGGTATCATCTACATACCTAGAAGTGTAGACTTTTATCATCTGTTCTTTAGATGCTTTTAGGTATGAGAACATGGCTGTGGCATTTGGAATATGTTTTAGTATTTTCCCAGAAATGTAGAAATTTGCTGAACACTTAATGCCTTACTATGTGCTAGTCACAGATCTAGGGGCATTTATTCATGAACTCATTTAGTCCTCAGTCATATAGGTGTAGTGTTTATGATGAATATATTTGAATTTCATCAATGTTAATTTAGTCTTTATTTTAGAGTCATTTTTAAAATTTTTTAATTTTTTTTAATGTTTATTTTTGAGAGAGACCGAGTATGAGCAGGGGTGTGGCGGGGGGGAGGGGCACAGAATCTGAAGCCGACTTCAGGCTCTGAGCTGTCAGCACGGAGCCTAATGTGGTACTTGAACCCACGAGCTGTGAGATCATGGTCTGAGCTGAAGTTGGATGCTTAACCAACTGAGCCACTCAGACACCCCTAAAATTTTATTTAAGTAATCTCTGTACCCAATGTGGGCCTCGAACTCATGACCGTGCAATCAGGAGTTGCATACTCCACAGACTGAGCCATCCAGGCCCCTGTGTAGGGGAGTCCTTTAATTTGGATCAGAACATTTAATGTATCAGTTTACCTGCTCTTCTCAGCAAACCCTGTGAGCATGACATGGGCATGGGAATCTGCTGTTCCTGCGGTTGGTCTATTTCCTTAGTGCCTCTCCTAGTGCATGCAACTAATGTTAAGTAGTATCACTTTAATATCTGAAAATACGTAGAAATTATGTACCATGACCTCCAAGTGGTGGTCGGCTGAAAAAATAAGTGGTCAGCACCAGTAGTGGAGGACCAACTGGCCGTTAGCCCTTTCACTAAGCTTAGATGTTCATCTTTAACATGGAGCTCTCCTAAGGAGAATTTGGACCACGTGTGATTTTTTTTTTTTTTTCTTTATGCACTCACTGGCTTTAGAACTTAACCCCTTCATAAAACGCTTCTATATTGTCATAATTCTCTAATGTGGTTTCTCATTTGACTCCCATTTAGAAAGGGGTAAGTTTCACCAGCAATATAGTTCTTATGAGATCATAACTGTTAAGCAAATTTCAGAATGCTTTGGTTGGTATTCCAGGCATTGCAGGTATCCGGGTCGATAACTCAGTCTACACCTTTTGCAGTATTCTCCTGTTAAGCCTTCTGCCGTTACTTAAAAGATGGAAAACTACCAAAAGTGATAGTGGTAAAACATTAGTTGGAAGTTACTGCTGCAGTCAAGATTGCCTATAAGCCTGGGTATAGCAGCCCAAGTCTGCCACAGTTACACTGTGGTGAGACTTTATAGTCGCTTAGCTATATAGTTCTCTGTCCTTGGGAATTAACAGATGTGATAGACCTTACTGGGTTCTCGTTTAAATACAGAAATTGTTAAATGTCTGTAACAATATGAAGAAAAGTGTGATGGCCCCAACCTGTGGCCATTCTTGTTTCTCTGTCCGTGGCTCCTTCTCCCTTCCCACTTTGAAGCAAATCTCAGATCCTGTACCCATAAATAGATCAAAATCTTAATTTTGATGTTGGTATTATAGTAAAATATTGGTTTAAAATTTCTCATCCGTCTTATAAATCTACCAGGGATGAGAAGACCATTTCCCACCCAGTTAGATAGAGTCTTTCTGCTCTAATGTAACACTTTGGCCATTGTGGGAGGAAGTAGGTCAGTGGGCTTAAATTTACTGAAGAAAATAACAAATTTTGATCGTGCAAAGGATCATTTGTGATAGAGACATCTCCCCTTAAAGCTGCCTCAGGTTTATTTTAGCCATTTGCAAGGATTAACACTTTTTTTTTTTTTTAACTTTTGATCTATAGGAATCCTATGAAGATGGTTGCGAGGATTATCCCACTCTATCAGAATATGTTCAGGATTTTTTGAATCATCTTACAGAGCAGCCTGGCAGTTTTGAAACTGAAATTGAACAGTTCGCAGAGACCCTGAATGGCTGGGTTACAACAGATGATGCTTTGCAAGAACTTGTGGAACTCATCTATCAACAGGTAGGTTGGCTGATGGGATCATCAGATAGCTTCCTTGAAGCCCAAGGGTGGTGTTGCTCCTTCAGGGAGACCAGGTTCATGTTTCCTGGCTTCCACACTCCTTAACTCTTTAAGGTTCCTGGGAGCTTTCAAGTCTCTTGTATAAAATCCCTGTAGTCGGGGACCTCGGGCTAGAGCCAGACTGGAAATTCAAGGCTCTGCACAGGCAGTTGGAAGGTGGTGTGTTAGGCATTTATGAGGAAGGCTAGGTAAGTATCATACCTTTTTTTTCTTCCCCCTCTGTTTTTACAAGATAGTATACAAAAAGACTATAGTTCTTTTCTCCTAGGTGTTGGATTATATAGCATTTTGGATAAGGGAGGAAAAAAATGATGGGAGAACTTTGCCTCCTAAAGGAGTCAAAAAAACAAACCATAAAACAGTGTTTTGAGTCTTAACATTAATGCTTATATTTCTTTGAAATTTCCAAAGATTTACATCTTAATTCCATAAGTCTAATGTCAGTCTAGATTGTTCACACAAAGTTTAGTTTTGATCCTAGCATATTGATCAGTTACACATTAATGCTATTTTAAGGGGGCAAATAGACAACATTGGATTTTGAAGACCAATTTAAAGCAGTGTTTGAAGCTGACCAAAAACAGTGGGAGGCGAATAGAAATATAAACTCAAGAGTTATTTAAGTCATTGCTGAAAGAACAACTTGAATTTGGAGTATACGGAAGGGTGATCGTGATGCTGGATAATTTTCATGCTACTTAGTGTTTCATTTGATTACTTTTATAAATTGTTCTGGGTAGTTCATGGACCCCTGGTATTACCTGGCCAACTCTCAGGTTAGAACATGCCTAAGATTTTTACTGAAGATAGAATTGCTCTATTTGTCCACATATCTACTTTTGGCCTCTAGATGGATTACAAAGGATAGGAGAAGAAAATGGAGAAATTATACTTGAAATTGCTTTTCTGGTTTCTCTTCTGTTTTAGTCTCAGCACTTCATACGCTAGACAAAAGGACTGTAACCTGACAAACTACAATTTCTGTGACTGTCTCAAAGCCAATTCTTCTAATATATTTTCCTTATTTTAAGTTTTGATAACTCTGTCAGTGATACAGATTTTACTACTAGTTTTTAAATTTCATTGAGGGAATTTGTTTATAGTAACAGAAGACCTGTTATAAAAATGGCAGATTAAACCTACATATTCAGCTTTGATTCCTCCCCAAATACTGCTAAAATGGTGGGATTTTTAAGAAGCCATAAGCCTGTAGGGGCTGAGATGAGGAAAGGAGATAAAAGTACCAGCTTTGGAGACTAGAAGGCAGTGGGTGAGTGGTAACTGACTTGGCAGATCTAAAAAAGTGAATTCCTAGCCAGTGGGGAAAGCTGAAAATCCCTCTGATTTCCTTAGTAGAGCCTTTGGAAGGCTCTAGGACAAGAATGGAATGAGACTAAAAAAATTGCTTACAAATCTTTAAAAAAAGACCTCTCCCTCTTTTTGCACTGAGTAGCCAGTTCGAAGTTTTATTGTAACCCTTCTTGAGAAGTTATTGAAGGGAAGTACTCCACCAAAAAGAAGAATTAAGCCAAGGACAAAGAGGTAGAAAGTAGGAAACCGTGTTTTAGAGGAGCGGCTAAGTGGATTATCTAGATGGTGGTGAACGGGATCCTGAGACGATGGCCAGGCTTCGCTGGCATAGGGCAGAAGGCTCCAGGCACAATTCCTGGTAAGGTGAGCATGGCTGCTGTGTTTGAAGATGTTAAGAAGAAACTTAAAAACTTGTGAGTTGAGGGGTAAATCAATGAGACATATGTAAAGAATAGTGTAGAAAAAATTAAGTCCAGGGAAAACAAAGTTGTGAAGGAAAAGAGAAATCTGTATATTACGTGGTCCAGCTGTAAAGAGAAACACAAAACTAATCAAATCATGGTCTAACACTGTTGGTAGGTGGAAAGACTGGGAAATAGCAGAATGGAGTGCGGGTTATGCCTGGGGAAAACTGGATATTCCTTTTCCATGGCGGGGAAACTCGTAAGAAATAATGACTAAACTGAAATCCCAGAGCATGGAGATACAGAGGTTGAAACCTTTTTAGCTGAAAGAATTGAAAAGTGGTTGTCTGTGGGATTGTAAAGGTGAGGTTTAGTGGGGAAGTATGATATTTTAGTAATAAGCCTTGTGGAGTTTCTTGTCTTTTAAGTTGTACGTGATAATTTTAAAAGTAAACTAAAGGAAAACAGACAATGTCCATATTGGGAAAAGTATGATTTTTGAGTTTCAAATTTTCTGTGGTACCAGATATGCATACATGATCTCAGGAGAACCCAGTCTGTCTGCTGTGATAACAAGGGTCCCTTGTGAGCAACAAAATAATTAGAAATAAAAAGATCTAATCATAACATAGTTACTACATGCTAGGTGATGCTAAACACTTAACATGTAATGAATTAATGTATTTAATCCTCCGTGTTTGCAGGGTATTACTCTTCTTTATTTTATACACATCTTAGCAGAAGTTAAGGGACTTTGTCTAAGATTTACCACAACTCGTAAGTAGACCCAGCATCAGGTCAGAGAGGCATCAGACCATCTGTTACATCTAGACTCTGTGGTTAGTTACTACCTTTGTAACCTCAGTCGAGTCCCTTAGTCGTTTAATGTGTTACCTGATATTAGGTAGTAAACTATGTCGTCTCTACTAGTCTTTTAAAACTGTAATTAAAGTTAAAGCTTAGTACTGCTTCAGCTGTATCAAACTATCTTCTGTACATAGTGTTTTTCACTGTGTTAGTTTTTGGAAGAGCTTCTCTTTATTTCCTCTTCATTCCAAGTGTGTTTGGAGTATTCTTTAAATGTTAATCTCTTGTACCAAGTGCCATTTATCACCTCTCTTAGGAATCCAGAAGCCCATGGAGGGTTAGTGATGTCCAAGGTCTCCATGCAGGCCCAGGAATCTTGTTCTGGACTGCTAGATGCCAAAGCGTGTGCCATCCTATCCCTGAAAAACACCACGAAACCATCGTTTGGCAAATACTCTTATTGATAATTAGCACTGTGCAACTGGGCACATGGATACATCCTATGTAAAAATTGACTAGTGTCCAGAGATCTTGTTAATTTGCTTTCTGGTAACCTCAAGTAAATTGTGGGGAGGACTTAAACATCTTCCTTTGTTCCTGTTCTTGGTATGAAGCTGGGAGGGAGAGTTAACTTAATTTCCTTGGTCTGAACAATTAAAGACTTGTGCATTTGTATAATGTGGTCAGTTTTAGGGGTGGAAATGTTTTTCTTTTTTAGAATGTTGCTGTTAAATATTTGCACTAATGACAATGTATTTGTGTCATAAAAAAACTTTTTTTCTTTTCGAAAGGCCACATCTATCCCAAATTTCTCTTACATGGGAGCTCGCCTGTGTAATTACCTGTCCCATCATCTGACAATTAGCCCACAGAGTGGCAACTTTCGCCAGTTGCTGCTTCAAAGGTCAGTGTGAATATATGAAATTAAAGGAAAACTTTAAACATACTGGAATTTGATCATTCTTTTCTAAAGACTGTGCATTATAGAAAGTCGCAGGGAAAGTTAGGGTGGACCATTCCTACTTGTGTTGTAGTATTGTATGTACTATTAAAAATTCATAGTCCCACATATCAGTCTCTTCTTTCTGTAATGATCTCTGCCTTTGGTTTTGTGCTTAGATGGCCCTTCATTTTCCAAGTTCTTAAATATGATCACTTAAATATTTCTTAGTACTTCTGTACTTTTGATTTGAGTAGGTTCTAATAGATTGCCACAGGCTGAACTAGTTTTACCTCTACCGTTTTTTAGAATGATCCATTTCCTTACTGATTTGAACTACTAACTTTGTAAAACTACATCCTAATATTTGGGTTTTGGTTCTGGAGTTTCATTATATTCCATTTATCACTTGTTCTATTTCTATTATACTATTAAAATTTTTTTAATACGTAGTATGTTAGTCCCCTCCCCGTAGTTTTTGGGTAGAATTTCTTTTGCTATTCTTGCATGCTTCTTTTCTCCAAAGAACTTTAGAATCAACATGTGAAATTACATAAATCTTTTTGGTGTATTATTAGATCTTTTTTGGCATGACCTTGAATTCATAAGCTAATTTAGGGAAACATTTTCTTATTGGAGTTGTTTTATTCAGTAACAAGGTTGTCTTCAAGTTTATTATAGTTAGTCCATTAGTTCTTTAAAGATACTTTTAATGGTTGCAAAGTATCCTATCATTTGGTTAAATTGCACTGGGACAGAATAAGGATTCCAAAAGTAGATTCCAGAGACACTTGAAAATTAAGCTTTTGATGAAGATGATACTTCATCTATGTATGAAGAAGGTAAATTGTGTTGCTGACAACTGGCTAGCCATTCATGGGGGGAGAAAACAGATGTGTTCCTGTCTCACTCTACACCAAAACATCTTTCAAATCTGTAAAAGACTTAAACAAAAGTGAAACACTAAATACTAAGAGAAAGAATTAAATCTTAGGTTAGTAAAGCTCTTTTAAGCAAGACCTATCCATAAGTCCTAAAATAAAAAATTAAACCTAATTACATATAGATTATAAGGGGGGAGGGGTCATATATTTATATGAAAAGGGGAATTTACAACACATGGCAATGAACTCATCTAATATGAAAAGAGGGGCCTCTTAGGAATGAGTAAGAAAAAGACAGTATTTTAATAGAAATATTTGTAATGGCTCTGAATAGGTAAAATTAGAGAAAATATAAATGATAAAATTCTAAAAATGTATTTAACCTTAACCTATATTTATAGCTCATGGAAAGATGTGAAAGTGGGCATTTCTAGGAGGTCACATGGCAGAAAGGCTGGCTTCTTTTCCCCTGGCTGTGCCTTAGAGTTACCCGGAGACTTAAAGTAGGGCTGAGACCCTGTCCTCATTCTTGGGAATTCTGACGTAATTGGACTGAGGTGGAGGCTCAGTTTTTTTAAAGCTCCC
The DNA here is from genome assembly GCA_030068075.1 of Paguma larvata. NCBI lineage: Eukaryota > Metazoa > Chordata > Mammalia > Carnivora > Viverridae > Paguma > Paguma larvata. The sequence goes on along the minus strand of CM057826.1, from coordinate 33,100,418 downwards.
CAAATGATTATAGTCTGTAGCCATGGTTGAAAACCTCTTATTAACTTTTGACTCTACCCCAGGTTCCATAGTACTGTGATATGGTCAGAAATATTAACGTAAGTGCTAATCCTTTAACAAGTGAAAAGCAGGGCTGGATTCTATTACCTAACGTAAAAATGTATACATATTTAGAAAAAAAGAAAAGTTACCTTCATAGCTGTTATATCTGGGTTGTAGTGACTTTATATTTTTCTGTTTTTAACCTTTCTGAAACAAGCATGTATTACCTTTAAGCATGTCTTTAGCTTAAAAAGATTAGAGGTGTGGGTTCTTGTCATCTAGATAACCAGTGATGTCCAGGGGTACAGATTTACCTTTCCATTTGCATTAACATCTTAATGTATAATTTAATAGTCATTGCACTTAAAATTTTAACAAAAAGGTCATTTCCTCAAAACTCCTACCTACAAAGTCATGAAAGGAGAGTACTCAACAAGGTGTTTGGATAACTGAACTGGCATTAATTAGCTCATTCTTTCCATTAAACAGGGTTTTTTATTTATAGATATCCCAACTTTTGTTCTGATGAGGAATTAATGTTTAGACAGTAACAAATATCCAACTCAAACGAATTTTTGCTCATTTAATATAGCTTCTAAGCTATAAGCCATGTAGACAGAGTAAACTGTACTGGGTTTATGGTTGATTCATGGACCAATCCAAGGTAGCATCTTGATAAGCAGTGACTTTTCTCTTTAAAAAAGAAAAATATTTTTAATTTTACGTAGACAAGCTAAACTGGTTTCTCATACATGGAAGCCATTGAGTCTCCGTAAACCTCTCCTTTTGTCCTTAAAAGAACTGTCAAAAAAATCAGCTTTATAAAACATGACTTTCCTAGAGTTTTTTCACCACCTTCTCAAGAAAGATAAGAAAAAATATTTAACACCAAATTGTAAACATTTAAAGTACATTTTAAAAATCCTTTTAGTAACAACTGACCCCATAATTCACTGATATGAGCTATGACAGGTTTATTGGGGTCGTTTTAGATAACTTCTAGGATGGCAGATGGGTTAAGTTGGGGGGCGGGAATAAAGAAAGGGAAACTAAGTTATTTGGCTCCTTTTGGTCTCTGGGATATTGAGACCAAATTAATTGCTTTCTGTTTCTATGTGAATTTCAATTGGAGATTTCTGATTTGTTTAGTGGAGGTTAAAAAGATAATGGGCTTAATAAAAATTCATTTTACTTTCAGTTGGAGACCCATCTATATATATATATTTTTGAGATGTGTTTTAAAGTTCATATATTCAGAGTAGAACATTTTACAGACATAATTTGAGTAAAAAACAGTGCTTTCTTGACAAAAAGCCTAGAAGACAAAGGTGAGGTATTTTTTTCTTTGCGGTGCCAATATACAATAAACTTGAAACCTACGTTGCTTAAACAGTTGACAAACAGATGACAAAATAAATCCATCAGTTTCTTAAAACTAGGAACCTCTTAGCATGAAAAAGTGCTGCAAATTCTGGCTTCTGCAATAGACAGGAACACTTACCCTAAAATTCAGGGCATTGGTGCATTGTACTTACCTCACTATTGCTTGTGAACAGTAAAATCAACAGGTGGTCATCTTGTTTGTACAAAAAGCAAAGCAATGTGACCTTATAAAAGGTGTATCTTCATTAGGTGTCGGACTGAATATGAAGTTAAAGATCAAGCTGCAAAGGGGGATGAAGTGACTCGAAAACGATTCCATGCATTTGTACTCTTCCTGGGAGAACTTTATCTTAACCTGGAGGTGAGGAGACATTTTTTTTTTCTTTTTTAAGTACTGACCAAACCTGAGAACATAAACTGACCTTGATAAGGAATTTGTATTTAGGTTACGCTTTTACGACCCGAAGAGGGAAAGGGCCAAAGGGAAAGAACGTGTCTCTGTACCAACAGGCAGTAGTGGGTGTGTTCTAACCGAACGTCTATAACATTTGTTTCTCCTGTTTGTGGGGAGGCTGTTAGGAAGTAGTTACTGGGGATTTTAATCTTCGTGTACTTATAGGAAGCCATGGTTTCTGTGCAAGTTTAACTTTTGAAATCCTACCTTTTTGAATCTTCACACATTCCGTATGTGGAGTTTCAGATGGTGGCTCACGAGCAGTCTGCATCACACAAAGCTTTGAGTTAGAAGCGGGGACAAGAGAATTTCTGGGGGGTTTTCCTACCCATATTCACCCAGAATTACTGTTCTCAGTCCCATTTTATATACGAATCTTCCACATAAAATGCATTTGTCCAAAGTATAGCTGAACAAGTTTGTGAATTGGGTGGCATACTTGAGTATATGCATGTTACTAGGTAAGCGAGTGCTGAATATTACTTTGTAATGGATTTACTTGATTTTTTTTTTGATTAGTTAATCCCAGATATAGGTTATACCTCCTTTAACTTTGATTTGAAGACTTAATCATCATTCTGCTATTAAACATGCATCTGTCAGTGCATCTAAAAGGTCTCTGTCTAATCTAGTGCTTAGTTTACTATCCCTTTTTACCACAGGTGGACTTAGTTTTTTAAAAATCTCCTGCATTAATCTTTTCCAGTTTAATTTTTATATAAGCCAAAATAAGAGCACTCCTCTAAAATGTATGGTAAGGGGTGCCTGGGTGGCTCAGTCAAATGTCCGACTCGTGAATTTGACTTGGATCATGATCCCAGGGTCGTGGGATCGAGCTCTCTGTCAGGCTCTATGGGGCCTGCTTGGGATATTCTCCTTCCTAATTAAAAAAAAAAATGTGCTGTAAATGAAGAGTCATTTTAAGAATGCTGTTGAGTGTTTACCTGTGTGGAAATAATGATGCTGTGTCTGTGAGGCGTATAAAGATGAGGTATGGATCTTGAGCCTACAGCTCTTCTGACTGGAGAGCTAAGACACTTAGACCATTCTGATGCAAAACAGTATTTTTAAATAGTCTAAAAAGCAGAATAAAATGCTGCATGTTCCAAAAAAGGTGGTATCTAGAACAGAGAATGTTTTATGAGACAGTAATTATAAAGGAGGCTTAGATTATCCTGATCATATGTGTGATAAATGTAAAATATTACCTATAGTGTCCGAATTTTTTTGTTTTTAAGTTATTTTGAGAGAGTGTGTGCATGAGTGGGGGAGCGGGGGCAGAGAGAGGAAGAGAGAATGCCAAGCATGCTCCATGCTGAGCTGGGACAAAACCGTGAGATCATGACCTGAGCTGAAATCAAGCATTGGACCAACTGAGTCACCCAGGCATCCCTGTAGTTTACTAGTTTTATTTTTTTTTTTAATGTTTGAGAGAGTTCAGGCAGGGGGGAGGGATAGAGAGAGAGGGAGACACAGAATCTGAAGCAGGCTCTAGGCTCTGAGACATCAACACAGAGCCCTATGTGGGGCTTGAACCCATGAACTGTGAGATCGTTACCTGAGCTGAAGTTGGTTGCATAACCAATTGAACCATTCATGTGCCTCTATTAGAGGTTTTAAATACATGTAGAATAAGTCTAGTTTTGTGAAAATACCAGAGGATTTCTCTGATTTTTGTTTTAACTTAAAACACTTATTTTGCCAACATATTAAACCATTCACCTATCTGTAATATTTTGGTATGGTTACTTTTCATTTTCTTTCCCAAAAGATCAAGGGAACAAATGGACAGGTTACAAGAGCAGATATTCTTCAGGTTGGTCTGCGGGAGTTGCTGAATGCCCTCTTTTCCAATCCTATGGATGACAACTTAATTTGTGCAGTAAAATTACTGAAGGTAGGTTTGACTTCTGTTACTCTTGAAATTCACTGTTCTGCCCCATTTGTATATGAGTTAGCCTTTTGGTTTGCTCTTGAATTTAAATATTGGAAAAGTAGCATGTACTGTTTTTTTTTTTTTATTATTAGAATCCAAAATCAGAAGTGAAAAATGGAAGTCCTTCAGCCCCATCTCTAAATTTCTTTTCCTTCCTTTCCCGTGTCTCTATGTGTACCCTCATAAATAAGATCTTCCTCTTTGTGACTTGCTTCTTTATGATCTAACAAAGATCTTAATCTTTGGCACAAAAGATTTACCTCTTGAGTCACTTCGTCTCTGTATGTGCAGTTTTTTGTGTAGGATCCATTCCCACACAAATCAGGTGGGCCAGTGAGCATTGCATCCTTAAATTTGATAAATGTCAAAATTCTAAATACTAAACCATAGTGTATTCCTATCAATGGTGAATGAGTACACCGCTTTCCCCGTATTCGTATCAGGGATGATGTAATCAGTCGTAGTTTGTTTTGTCGTGGGTGATGAGTAAAAACAAATTTCATTTTGCATTTTCCTGATCATTGGTGAAGTTAAGGATTTCTTCATGTTTGTTAGCCATTTTTGTTACTATGAATTACCTGTTTATATCCTTAACTCATTTTTTCATGAAGTTTGTATTTTTTTAATTCAAAGCTTCTATGCTTATTGCATATTTCAAAAAGTGATATGTTGATTAAAATAGCCTGTCTTATTCATACAGGGAATATACCATATAGTCATGGGCATACAAAAACTGTGATTCAAGTTCTGCGTTAGTTTTCTCAGTCAAGAAAAACAAAGAGTATAAAGATTTCCTGCCCATTGGTTGGTAGAAAATAATTGGGAATGTTTAACTTGCCAAATTCATTTGGTTGAAAGAATGCCCGAACTGCTGCTGATCCTTCTTTAGGTTTTTGTACTTCCGTGAATTCCTAATTTTACTGATGCCTGCTTTTTTAGTTGACAGGGTCAGTTTTGGAAGACGCCTGGAAGGAAAAAGGAAAGACCGATATGGAAGAAATTATTCAGAGAATTGAAAATGTGGTCCTAGATGCAAATTGCAGCAGGTAGGCAGATGGCCAGTAGGTCTCCATTTTTTTTTTTTTTCCTCTGGGGGTTTTTAATCTGCTATATACCAGAAGAATTAAAATCTTCTAGATCTGCAGAAATAATTTCTTTAAGGTGTAATATCTTACATATGGCTTCTGCTCCCGTGGTCATTTTTGTTCAGTTACGTTTATAAATGGAAAAGATTAAGATTTTCCTATGGTAAGTAAGATAGGAGTCCGTTAAAAAGTAAAATGATACAGACTTTAAATTGTTCAGTAAATACTTTGGGTGAAGTACCCGAAGTCCAGTATAAAGTCCGGAGGCGTAAAAATGTGGAATAGCAACTACCTTTAAGCCATCTAGT